>VXBT01007535.1:56328-194237 GCA_013400235.1 Oriolus oriolus
AAAAAAAAGACCAGCGGCCAGAGAACAAAACTCTCCTCCCTGGGACATAGCTAAATTCCTTGTCCCCCAGCCTGGAGAAATGCCCTCTACTGGCTCAGAAAGACTTTTTTTTCTTCAGTTTCACCATAAACTTGCCTATTTGCCACCTTCAGATCCCCTAATAATTTCTCACCCTCCTTTGGTTAGGTCCTTCAGTGCTGCTTGGTTCATGTCATGGTTTTTTTTTGGACCACGGGAGATACCTCAGGAAGGGATGGAAATAGAACAGTGGAAGGGAATTAGTGTAACTGACCTTCTGAATGCTAAACCATAAAAATTGCACCCCAAATGCAAACATGGGGAAAAAACCCTAAAATAAAAGCCAAATTGCATTCCACTGTATGATCTGCTTACCTAGCCCTGTGAAGGAAGCAAGACAAATGCCCAGATATTAGAGGTAAAGATGGTTTGTGCTGAGAACATTATTCATTTTCAAGTCATCAGCAGTCACAAATACTTAATATTTCTGTCAGTCTCCTGGTGGACTCAGGGGAACTGTTGCTACTGAGATAGCCACCTGATGGAAAGCAATAGTACAAACCGGTTCTGGGTGGAAAATACTACAATCTGTAGGATTTGCTGAGGGAGTTAAGGGGGGGCAACACACAAGCAGGAGCCAGGAGACACGAAGACTAGTTTTCTTGACAAAAATGTAGGTGAATGGCTGCAAGCTGCAAGACTGTACTTCTGCATTTCCCCTCATAAAATAGCGCCTTTGAGCACTCCAGAAGCCCCTTCTCTGCCTTGCACTAAAGCACTTGTTCATTTGCTGGGGTGTGGGAGCCAGGGAATCAAGGGCAGAGGTGCAAGAAGGCAATGTTAGTGGCAGAGGCAGCCTGTTTGCTCAGTACACAACCCCTCTGTGGAGGGGGCAATTCTGCTGCACTAGCAGATCCTAACAGGTTGTGAAAAACACATGAACACCAGTTATTGCTTTCTCTTCATGTTCCTATTCCTGGGGTAAGCTAGAGCCCCACAGACTACTCTGAAGCTGAGTACCATCCCCTGCTACTTATCCCCATTACCCCATGTTCTCTGGTGGCTGCTCTTTCTGCCTTCTATCTTACACCAAGGGAACCAAGGTATTTGAAAATGTCCTGCCTCTTCTTGAACCCTGACAGAGACATAACTACTTTTCTAGTCCCTACTCTGTGCACCTCATTCCTTTGACAGAAGTACTTCCTCTCTCAGCTGCTCCCTGCTCATTTACACCCCTTTCATCATGATTTCCCTAAATTACTGCTGCTAAGTGAGGTGCCTAGGTTAGGAGCACAGACAAGATGAGCTCCCTGTTCAGTCAATGGAGAGAGACCAGGACCTTCTGGCTGTGCCTTGGTGACCTGGGTAACCCTCCAAGGGTTTCTCTTTCTGTTGACTGCAGAGGGAGCTGAAAGCCAGCAGGATGCAAATTTGTCTGCCTGAGGTGAGATAGAGCTGTACCATTGCATGGACAGGACAGGACACTGCCAGCCAAGCCATCCAACAGAGCAACATTGGAACAGCTCACAAGAATTCAACTGTTCCAAGAGAGCGGCAGAGACGAGGACACACGAAACCGACTCAAAGCGGGGAAAAACGGCAAACAATTGCCCCTTGTTGAAATTTATGCTTCTCTTCTTACACTTGCATAAGGAATCTGAAGACAGCCGAGAGCATGGAAAGCAGAGGTTCCCCAGAGACAATCTCGATTCATGAAGCTTCAGTGGATTTTGCTAGCCCTGAACTTACTACCACGGGACTGAACCCCCTCCTTTTGTCTTCATGTGTACTACAAGAGTAGAAATATGACTTTCTAGTTGTCTTATGGCATCTTGTATTGCCATCCACTGCTCCCTCACTATCACTGAGGGAGCCCTTTAGCAGAACTTTACCAGATCTTCCGAACAGAGAAGCTTAAGGGTTCCTACATGACACTCAAGGTTCAAAGGTTTTCTTCAGCCTGGGCTTGGTCCCAATCAAATAAGAGGGTTTTTTTGGTTGATTTTTTTTTTTTCAGTCCAAAGACCAAGACTTCTTCTCCACCTCCAGTCAAATAAAAAAGCACAGTAACAGTCTGGCCCACCTCTTTTATGGGATCCTGAAGTAATTTCCTACTCACTTCAGCTGCTCCAGCCCTGCACATGGAGACCCCAGAATACACCTGTGGCCTCACTGCTGCTCAGAATTAGCTCCTTGTCTCCCAGCTCCCTTCTCTGCCAGCTGGTGTGTGAATACTGGGAGGAGAAACTCGAGGAGTTTCTAGTCCTACTCTAATTTGTCTCTGATCCTAGGAAACTGAACACAAGTTGCCCTGCAGAATGCAAAGAAACTCTCCCCTAAGCACTCTGTTTCCTCCATCTTAATTCAAAGTTGAAACTAGATGGAACAAAAATTAAAATAAACCAGACATCAACTACTTACTGGCCAAATAATGGACAAAGGACTTCGGCATCCTGAGAGGGACAGAAACAATACAGGGGGAAGAGAAGGCTGATAGACACAAACTGTCCGACACTGAATGGTCTGAAGAAATATCATAGATCAAAAGGGAACAGGACATTTTTCTTCTATGAATCAGCATGGAAACCTTTCTGTAGACATCAACCCAACATGTGCTTTGCCTAAATACTCCATGGAATTCTTTAATTTTTTTAATTTCATTTCTGTGATCCAGAGGCATAAACTGGATTGTTCTTCTCGGTTTGATCTGAGATATCCAGCCCTTCCCTGTAATGTCTGATTGTCTTTGACTTTGTCTCTAGTTTAAGTGGCTACAATAACCCTGAACAGAGCTCTCTACATTTCAGCAGACACAAGTCTTGCAGTAGGGACATTTTTGATAATTGTTCATAGTTTGTTACGCTGAGAATCAGGGGATGTCAAAGGATTTCCCACCTGAGATTTACCCACCTTCCCCAAAATTATTTTGGTTGGAAAGGAGCAGCAAAGTCCAATATAATTTAAAGCACATTTTTGGCTAACATCTGAAATGCCTTCAGATATCATCTAAAGTTACACACACATGTCCCCAGTGAAGCCTGAAACAAAGCTCTCAGAGAAGACAGGATTAATTCGAGGTCAGAAGGGCTTTGCTTTCTGTCATAACATTGCCATGATGTAGTACCAAACTCATTACTTACTGTGACATGAAACTAAGAGACTAAGGAATGGTTTAGAGTGTGTTAGTTCATACTCCCCTTCCACTGCAATATCTTCTCTTGAGGATGGCAGCAAGCAATCTAAACAAGAACTTGTGTGTATGGAACAACTTAGTCCCCATGCAAACAATATGGGGACATCAGGGATTTCTGAGAGATGTTATGTTTTTGTTGTACCAAATTGCCTACAGATTTTTCTATGTGTCAGTCTCAGCTTGGAGGGGGCTGTGTTCTGTAATTAAACCAAGTTGATTGGACGGTTGCAGAGAAGGGAAACTAGTTCACAATATGTCATCTGACCTTTTCTGTCTTCTTCCCCAGCTCTGATCAGCTGTGAAGCAATTCTGAACTTTTCAAAACAATTTGTTCTTCAATTTGGAATAATGGCAGTAAATAGTTCTTTAAATAGCCTCATTTGTCAGCTGTCCACTGGGATTAGTTAACATTAAAGAGCTGATCTCCTTTAACTGGATACTTAAGCTGTCTACTGCTGACCTTCCATATGATCCCAGGTAGGAGTTGTTCTCCGAGGGTCTTGGGTTCACCAGTTATAAAGTTGGAAGGGACAGCTCTGATTGTTTAGTTCTGAAACACTGAGAGTTGAGGATTTCCATTAATTCAATCCTTTTTCAGTGTACCAGCTGGGAAAAGACACCTCATACTCAGCAAAATGCTCCCTGTGCTGGAGGTTGTACCATCAACTAAAATTTGGTTGCTTCAAGGATAAGTCATACTTTTGCCTGAACATTTGCCCCTTCTTTTTGGCCTGGCTGTGTGTTTCTTCAACCTCTGCAAATGAGCTGTTGTTAGCTATGAATTTTCTGGCTACTTTTTCCTGTCTGTATAAGTAAAAAGTTAGAATCAAAGTTATGCTTTGTGAGCTGATTGTGAACAAGCACACTCTGCTGACAATAGCAGATTAAAAAAAAAAAGCTATCAGGTTCCAGTTATTTTGAGTATAATGCCCATGCATATTATCTCCCTAGAAACTTCAGGACTTCTGTTATTGTCACCCTCACGAAGATCACACTGAACTTCTCCTACACTGTCTGAATTATCTAAGCATACACTGCAGATGCTTCTGACATTTATGGAGCTACACCAACATGTGTGGAGCAGCGGGGATCCAACAAAAGATCTCAAAATCCACCTATAGTGGAAGTCCAGACGAGAAAAGGGAGTGTAGCCAGGAAAACCCCCTGTTATTTACATATCTCTCTGTATAGCAACTATCTTGTATAGCAACTATCTTCTGCCGATGTCATGGGCCCTCCACAGAGCTGGATGTCTTGAACAATGCCTCAGTATATTGGATACAAGCTCTGCTCTCTCCCTGCCTCAGCTATCCTTGATTGCACACTTCCAGGTGCTGATTTCCAGATTAGGGGAGTCTTTATTTTAGACTTTTCACACGCTGTCTACGTGGTGTTTGATTACATGAACAGAGGCAAAATACCGGTGCTTAGTGGAAATAAAGAGATTTTTTTAAGCAGGGAGATCTATTTTTGTCACTTCCTCCTGTGGGGCAGGTTATCAAGATGACCTGCAAACAGCATTGCGGCAAAGAACAGCTCACTGTTTTGGGAGGTGAGGGGAGACAGATGGTATTTATGGTGTGTCATAAACAGTGAAGGACTCTTTGGACAATATCCTAATAAATACTCTAAAAAGAAACTGCCAGACTCTCATAACTCAACATACAGGCTGTCATCCTTTCCCTCCTGCTTTGTGATCTAGTTAAGGTTTGCCTTTTAGTATTGCCACAATGAACTCAGCTGTAAGGACAAACTTTGGAGGCACTGATAAGACATTCTGAAGGTGTGTTTACGGGCAGGACCCGTGCAGGAATCAACAGAAGGAGTGTGCTTGTCTTCAGGCTGGGATGCCTTACGAGGCCTGCACCTGCCCCTCAGAGACATTTTTCCAATTGTGGTATAGATCATGGGCCCAGCAGGTCCCATGGGCCCTGCCTTAGCCTGGTGCAGCATCAAAAGGCAGAATACAACCATAATTCTAGGACTGATGACCTCCCACAGAGAGAGATGGACTCTAGTGGTGCAGTGCTTGGCTCCAGGTTCAGAGTTCCCTCAGGCTTTTACCTCTCCAGGATGGATGCAGAAGTAAGACTGTTTGGAAGACATTCCCCAGGAGGAAGCTCCCAGCCATCTCTCAGCAGACCTGTAAGGGAGGGAGGGAGGGAGATGATGGAGAGGACACCAGATAAAGGCAGTCAGGGCCGACATCTGGAAGACAACCCATGTGTTGTCCTGAAAAAATGGTTCCCTTTCCCCAGCACTGGGGGCTGCTGTAACTCCCCTCCTTGTTTTTGGGTTGAAGCTTGCCGGTCCTGCCTCCAGATTCACAAAATCCGCTCTCTGTTGTTCCCTAAGTCCCTCAGAGGGAAAAAGTATCACCATTTTCTTGACACAGTGGTCGCCTTCCTCCCAGACCCAATTAGCTCCAGGAATGGAGCCTTGAGACTGCCTTCCTACTTGGACTTTCTCCAGGGAGACCACTGGGCCAGACAGCCACTGTTGCCATGAGCAGGGTGTTTCTACCGGGAGTGCTGACAGCCTGTTTTCATCAGCTCCGAATGGAAAAATTGTTTGGAAAAAGGCCTGAAATGTTTATCAAAGAACCACGGCATTTAGTGTAAATGATGAAATGACGGCAAATTAATCTCAAACCCACCATTGCCGCTATCAGGAATCACGGGCTGTAATAGCTGTGATATGGTCAGTGGGGGTTTCACCCCCGGGCCTGTGTGTAGTGGTTACATAGGCAACTCTTGTCTTTCAGCTGAAATGCAGCTGCTCTTGGGGTGGCTCACAGGCTCTGCAGGGCACCAGTGGAGTTCAAAGGTGACCATTGCCCTGGTCATGGCTACTTCATGCTGCTGCATCTGCCCACGGCCTTTGGAAGCCTTTTGACTTACACTGTTAAGTTTCTCATGACAGGGACCAGCCTGTTGTTTTATGCTGTGATGAGGATTAATAATCCTCATCATGGCTGATGATGTAAACATGAGACCATCTGGGCTGTAAAGGCTAAAGGCCATAAGGAGAATGGCTCTTTGAATGTCTTGTGGTAACCCCAGGGAAATCTTTCCTTTCCTTAGCAGTCAGGAGTTCAGGCTGTTCCTCTAACAAATAATACCCCTCAGGCCTTTCTGACTCATTTGCAGAGTAATAATTAGGCAAGAAGAGTTTCTTCCACTCACTTGGCATCACCATTGCTTGTGAAGCCCTTCTGGTAATGAGTGTAACTTCTGTGCACAGAAAAAAGGTTTTAATCTTGCATGGGCTATAGCAATCCCACGTAAAACATACAAAAAAAATGCATTTTTTAAAATTATGCTTGCAGCTCTTATGGGCCAAGACCTATCTTCTAAACTGGGAACTGAGTGTAACGTTGTGGTGGGATATTTCACTTCAGTTTGCAGGCAGCCAGCAGCTGTCAGTCACAGGGCTACACTTTGCACTTATCTTTAGATATCAGTGTGGTGGCAGGTCTACACATCCTGGAAGCATCACTGACCATTTTCGAGGGCAGAGTCGATGGAAATGAAAAATCATGCAGCAGACGGAGGAAGAAGAAAGGAAGATTCACCAAGCCTTTCTTGTGTCTGTGATCAGTATTACCTCAACAGATGCCTAGGAGGAATGTGACATCCAAATTCATGCACTGGGGCTGAGCAGGGAATCTAGTATTTTTTTTCTGAATGGTTAAAGCAGAGAGAGATTGGTATTTTGCTTGGAGGTTTCCCCAGTGCCTGGAGCTGACCAACACTGTCTCACCATGCCTAGAGAGGAGCAATGTGCAAGTGGACACTGATGGCACAGAGGCATCTCTCGCCTCCTCTGCTCAGCCTGTTGCCCTTCACCCCTCACTCCAGACTTACTAAGCCCAGAGTTCATTAGGGTTCACTTCTGCCTTGCCCTTGCTGCTAAGCATTTGCCCAGAGCTGAAGATCCTGAGAGGTGCTGAGCAGAAGATGGGAGCGAGGGCTGGAGGGAAAGCTACTGTTGCTCTTATCGGACTGTGAGGTTTGTTGCATTCCAAGGAAATCATCTGGTACTTGGCTTTCCCCACTTCCCTGGCCACCGTGAGGTTTTAGGACAATCCCTAATCTGTTCCCTTGTGAACACTGAGGGCCTTTCTTGTGGGAAACAAGTTTGCAAGTTCAGTTGTTTCTATCAAAGATGAGAGAACATCCAAGCAGCGCCAGACAGTACAAGCTTCCCCCACAGGCACTCTGGCTCTGGCATCCCACACTGATCTATCACCACCAAGACCCACAGCACAAGCCAGCATCTCTGTCCCGAGCAGCCACCTCCTCCGCCTCCGCCTCCGCTCATAGCCTGCGTTCCTGGCTGCCTACCTCGCCTCCTCTCCGGCAGAGCTGCCAGAGAAAGGAGACACAGTGCAAAGCCTGGGAAAAGCTGACACTGACTTTTCTCTCCCCTCACAACTGCCTGTGCACAGAAGAGCACCTGCAGGCACACAAACCCTTGGGCTTGAACCTGTGGTTGGGACTCATGTCTGCCTTCACCTGCTCCCTGCCTCCCTGCCCACCCCTGGCCACTGCATTACCGGTGCTCCTTTCCTCTGCCACCTTCACACACCACTGGCTCCTGGCCACAGAGGGGCAGAGGAGGAATGAAATATTGTGGGGTCAGGAGGTAATGAGAAAAGCTTGGTTTTCCCTCTTGCCGCCCACCCGAGTGTCTTGTTGGAGGGGCTGAGGACATGGGACAGAGCTCCAAACTGAATCACTCCTTGAAGATGTCCACCACACCAAAGGATAGAGGGGTTTGGCTGGAAGGAGAAGCTCCTTTTGCATCCCCTGATTCTCCTCAGTCCGGATCTGAGCAGCCTTTGCTACAAAGGCATCAGCAAACCAAACCTTCTTGATGTTTCACAGCAGAGAGAAAATGCATGCAGTGTCCCTAATACAGTGGCAGTTGCCAGTGATGGAAATGGGAAGGAAAGCAAACCATCAGGAGTGCTTGTCAAAAACACAAGGCTTGGGAGAGTGGGTAGGAGTTGAGTGTTTGCTGGTAAATCACAATGGATTTAATGCAGAAGCACCTAGGGCAGCCTTGAAACCCACCCATTAGTTCAGTGGGATTTAATGTCTTCCAGTGAGTAAATACCATCTCATTTTGTTAGCACAAAGTGGTCCTCATCAAAGTATTGGCAAGATTACAGCATTTTTTCATAAATCCAGCAAATTGCAGTCTGCCTACAGCCATCCATTGGAGTCTTTCTTGTCTTACTTTAATTGAACTTTGTGTGGGGGACGGAAAGGGGATTACATTTTTTATTGCTGGGTGTGTTTTATGGGTGATCTGTCAGCTGGAAGTGACGGTGCCAATTAGGGTTGCATGTTTCGTGTGACTTGCAGAGTCTTAGAAAGCAGAAGAAAAAAGGGGGTGCAAGAAAGCCAAGCTATTTACAGTGACAGATCTGGGGAAGAGCAAGATGGGAAATACCTTGGTTGCCACCTGTGGCTGTGAGACTTTCCCTCTGTCCTTCTTTCCTCCTGCCAAAACACACACACACTCCCCGAGATGTGCCTAGGGAAGATCGGAGGTTTATTTACCACTGCCCTAATCACACCTTTCCCCAGCCACCCAAGTAAGGCTCATGACTTCACACAAGGTATTGTGTGGTCTTCTCCTACATGTTTCCATAGGTGTGAAGCAAACACCTTCTGAGGGGAGCTCCTTAGGTCTCCCTTGGGTCACTCTCTGTGATGCATGTGATCTCAGAACAGTGTTTTGAGAAGGAAAGGCACAAAAGTCTGAAACAGTCAGGGCTCTCTGGTGTCTTACAATAAAGTGGTTCTAATTCACTCGGAAAAGGACAATGAAAAGTGCTTGATTTGTGAGTATCTCCTCACATTAGTGAAGGGGCAAAGGAAAGAGAAGGAAGGGAATATACTGTATTTCCAGGTAATCGTAATCCTTTGATTTACACTGTTGAGCCAAGCGTCTGATGGCAAATGCAGCAACAACATTTTAAAATTCAGAGCCAAAGCTTTACTTTCCAATCCTTGAGCATCCTGGGTGCTCACTGAAACTGCTGACAATCTCTCCCTTCTTTGCTGTGCCTCTACAGCCAGAAACTGTGCTTCTGTCCAAAAAGACCCTCCAGAGCCCTTGAATGAGGGCTATCAGCCAGCTTCATGGACTAGATGGCAAATTCGGCAATCTGGGCAGAGGGGGAGGTGGTGTGGAGGGTCACAGTGTGCTTTGGAAGCCAGGCTGCTCTCCTTTGGGGAAGGGATGGGTGCTCAGGATTTATGCTGCTGTACATGAAAAATAAACACTTGGTCTCCACATGCTTTGCTAGTCAGTGTGTGCTACCCAGCTGATTCAACCACCCATCCATCAACCCTCCCTTGACTCATCACCACAACACTGAAGTACACGGGGGAGTGAGCACTCCCACATGTGGATGAGAGAAGGCTCCATTTGCCATGAGATGTTGAAATTCCCCTCCGAGCCAGCTCCTAGTAGAGGCAGTTGGATACAGCATTGCCTTGCTGCTGTAAACCATCATTTCCAGCCCTGACTAAATGTCCATTTTTCATCTTTCCCTGTGACACAGCATATCTCCTTTGGTAGGCTCAGCGTGCTATGGGCCAATGCAGGAGTTTGCTCTTATGGGGCAGATGGGACATTCTCTCTGGCTGGATTTCAGAGCTGCTGGCCATCATGGGTGGCAGAGGAGAAGTCCCTTTTGGCTAAGTGTGGGTGATGCCGTCTCACCCATCACCCTTTGCTTGGCTGCTTCTCTGGGTTTCCACTGGAGCACTCTATTAATAGCCTTGTTTCCAAACAACACTGGCACTAATCATAATTTATTGGGACTTTAATGACACATTTGACAATGACACTGACTGCTGGTGTTTGAGCACCAAAGAGGAATTTTAATGAGAAAAGGAGTAAAATGAATAATGTGTTAAAAGGGAGATGGGCTTTTCCAAGCTTGTGTTTAAACAAGATGATGAAGAGTGTGACGAAAGTTTATCTGCATGGTAAGATAGATGAATGAGTTGATTCTGTTGAAGGCCAGGTGGCCCAAAGTATTCATTCTTCTTTCTTGGGACTGGACAGCTCTGAACCTGTGCCTTTGGGAGAGTAGTGAAATATGAAACACAAGCAGTGGGAATGAGTGCAGTCTCAGCAGGTTTCCTGATGACACCAAGCTGTGTGATGGGGTTGACACACTGGAGGGAGGGAATGCTGTGCACAGGGACCTTGGCAGGCTTGTGAACCTCATGGAGTCCAACAAGGCCAAGTGCAAAGTCCTGAACCTGGGTCTGGGCAATCCCCAGTACAAATGCAGTCTGGGCAGAGAATGGGTTGAGAGCAGTCCTGAGGAGAAGGACTTGGGGGTGTTGGTTGACAACAAGCTCAACGTGACCTGGCAATGTGCACTCGCAGCCCAGAAAGCCAGCTGTATCTTGGGCTGCAAAAAAGCAATGTGACCAGCAGGCTGAGGGAGGGGATTCTGCTCCTCTACTCCACTGTAGTGAGACACCCCCTGGAGCCCACCACTCATATGGCTCTGGAGCCCCAACATTTGAAGGACACGAACCTGTTTGACCGAGTCCAGAGCAGGCCGTGGAGATGCTCCAAGGGCTGGAGCAACTCTCATATGAACAGGCTGAGAGACCTGGGGCTGCTCAGGCTGGAGAAGAGAAGGCTCAGTGGAGATCTTACAGCACCTTTCAGTATCTAAGGGGGCCTATGAGAGTGCTGGAGAGGGGTGTTTTACAAGGGCGTGTAGTGACAGGACGAGGGAGCATGGCTTTGAACTGAAAGGGGATAGATTTAGATTGGATGTTAAGAAGAAATTCTTTACTGTGAGGGTGGCGAGGCACTGGAACAGGTTGCCCAGAGAAGCTGAAGCTGCCCCACCCCTGAAGGTGTTCAAGGCCAGGCTGAATGGGGCTCTGAGCGACCTGGTGTAGTGAAAGATGTCCCTGCCCATGGCAGGGGGATTGGAATGAGGTGAGCTTTAATGTCCTTTCCAAACCACCCTTTCTATGGTTCTGTTCTATGGAATGGGAAGATGGTCTCCAACAAACCGCCCCTGTCTTTGGATGGGTGTTATCCCTCTAACACAGTGGCAACATTTGCACATGGGTGCGCAGCCCTGCCCTGGTCCTGTCTCCTCAAGGCTGCTGTGTGTGAGCAGTTTTATGGGGACCCAGCTTGACAAAGGACTTGGAATGAAGTGGATTCACAGACATCTCCAGTGGCACTCCTTGAAGCTGGTGTGGACTAGGTGCTCCCGATATTTTCTAGATGCAGGTGACGCTTGGCAAGTTGCAGAACGCTAGAAAGACCGGGGAATGGCTAGAGCATCGTGCTGGGAGCACCCTTGCTCTCTATGAAACTGTGTCTCTGGTGGTGACAACACAACAGACATGTGTGGGACTAGGCTGCCTAAACAAAAGCAGCAGTGTTATTTTAGGAGCAGTGGAATGTCCACCTGGCCTCTACTGGATGTGCAGAATGAGAAGAGTGGGGCATAGGCCCTGCCCTGTATCTGGCAGGCCCATGAGGATGCTGAGGACACCCTAGAGGGTCTAAAGTGGCTCAGGCAATTTGGTCCTGCCTGAGTTTCAAGTCAGTGTCTCCCTACTGACTATCTTGTTTCAGGTCCTGCTGGATAACAGAGAGAGGGCAAAAGCTAGAGAAGATATCTTTGTCCAGAAACTTAAAATACTCTTGTGACAGGAGTATTAGAGTTCAGACAAGAACTTGCCAAGTTTCATCTCTACCAGTATCTTGTCTCCAGTGATAATGGATGATTCAGGAAAGTGTGACCCTTCCTTTGCCCCTAATCTTCTGTTGGCACTGTTTCCAAAACTTTTTTCATCCCACAAAGGCTGTTCTGTGTAAATACATTGAGACAAATTCTCCAGAAACAGAGCTTAGAATTTCTCTACCCTCTATAACTATTCCCATCCAAATAAACATACTTTTAAAAAAAAATTAAATGGTTACCCATATTTAGCAATTAAATCAATCCAAACACATGACTCCAAAACTGATCTTACAGTAACTTCTTTGCTGTTTTGTGGTGCAGTTTAAGAAATGCATTTCTTCTCCCCTCAGAATCACAACACATAGATCCCCTGAGAAGCATGGAGCATCACCTTCAAAACTGCCTCTGGTAAAATTTTTCTGGAAACATTCCAGGGGCAAAGTGCTTGCCATGTGTTTCATGTCCCATGCAGCATGCGAGATGGAGTTATTTGTTTGTTGCTGCTTTGTCTTTGTTTGTGCAAACTGACGCCGCAGGGACTTCTTTTGAGGGCATTTTTCAGCCAAGAAGATTATTCTATATAAATACAGTTAAATAAATAGATTTATCACTAGAATAGCTTCAGGCTGTTTCATCTGTCTGTCTATCTATCTGTCTATCTATCTATCTATCTGTCTATCTATCTATATCTATCTATCTATCTAATACTTGTTTGCCTTTGTAGATAACAGAATTAAATTCCTATCACTGACTAAAACAGACACATTGCATTTATCTTGTTTTGTGTCTACACTGAAACTGTGAGCAAGAACTGAGCTAATTAAATCAGGCAGATTTTTCTCCCTCAGGTACACCTTGGAGTTACTGCCCACAGTGGATCATTCTGTTCCTTTGCCAAAGGACACAGCTTTTTTAGCTAAGGGACGGAGACGTGTCTGGGACCCATAAGCTTTTCAATAAATAACCTTGATATGAAGAGGAAAGTGGCTGAGAGTCATGGGCTGCTAGCCCAGAGGGGAAACTCCCATCGACTCTGAGGCACTTTTGGCTACTGTCACCTTTCCCAAGGTTTTTGCAACAGTGAATTCCCTTTATTTGCATGTTTTCACCTGTTATCACAAATTATTTCGGAAGTGCAACATAATTTTTGAGCTGTTGGGAAGCCAGCATGAAAGTCATCAGAGAAATGAAAGATCTTTTCAGTCCTGCTGTTGGTATAGCCTCTATCAGAATCTGATGCAGATAAGCATCCTGCTGTTATGTGACTCTGAATAAGTCACTTAGAAGAATGTTTGAAAACTGATCCATTAAAAGACAGCCCCAAAAGGACTGAGAATTAAACTCAAAATATATACTCTGCTCCCAAGCTTACATGTACAGTCCCCTACATGTAAGCCAACAATCAAAATAGGAGAAAAAAAAAGCCTGAAATCCTGCCTGACTTCTAATGAGCTGTGATGAAAAACAAAATAGTAGAACTACCCAAGCAGACCTATAAATTAGTTTTTTCTCCTGAATGATTGCATGTCCCTCCCATTAAAAAGGTTTTTAAACTTTCATATGTCCTAAGGGAATATTGCCCGTCAGCTGATGCACCCAGAAGTGTTTGACCTGCTCTTCACCATGAGGTGAAAAGGGTTACCTTGAACCTCAGAGGAAGAGGCAGTAACTTGCTAAGCTGCCATAATTATGTGTGGGTATCTGTGGGCCCCCAGAGTACTTAACAGCTTTGCTTTCATGGAAATCAGTGGGATTTTCCCACTTGAGTAAATGTCAGGTACCTAATAAAGATCTGGGCTTGGGGAGAGCCTTAATCTGTCTGATTCCTAGCAAACAAGTGTTTTCCCAGCCATACTGGGAAAATAAATAGAGGGAGAACTGTGAGACGCTCAGAAAATTTGGCAATAAGTCTATATGAGTATCTCAGACGAGAGACAGTCCTTAGTTCTGTTTGGAAACAAAGACTATAGGAAGTTTCATGAGCATTTTGGGACCAATCAAGGTTGAGGCTGTCATCTCCTAGCTTGCAAGCTAGGAAATACAGGACAACCCAGGCCCCTGGCTCCAAAACAATGAAATCATTTTCATGCCCTTTACTTTGCTTCAAGAACTGCAAGTGTAGAAAGAATTAGAAGAATGAGTGGCTGAATTCCAGCTCATGAGAGGTGAAAGGTGCAAAGGAGAGAAAGGATAGTGGCTGGTACAGGTCTCCTGGCTTTCCCCCCTACACCATGCATGCACATGGAGCTGTGTTTTAAGTCAGATGAATCACTGAAAATTGGAAAGTCTCGATTTTTGTTTGTACAAGTGCATGAATAAAATGAAAGATAAGGTTATTATAGACATCAGTCATGCTTTAAAAACCCACGAAATTGGCTGAAAATGAGACAGAGACAATATGAATAGATACAGTGTTACTATAGTCTATTTCCCATCACTGTTGTTGCACTTATCAGACAGAGTCAAAACTGTTCCTTTGCCTTTGTTAGACAAATACACGACTGTGAAAAAACTCTTTTCTTAAGGACTCTTTTTGAGATCTTTTTTCATTTTTCCTCTACTGAATTGTCAAAAATAATATGAAATGAATAATTCCTTTTGATGGAAAAAACTAAAAAAAAAACCCCATCAATAAATTAGGTTTTTGAAAAGTTTTATTTACATTTTAACCTTTAAATGAAATTGATCTACAATTTACAGTTCAATATGGAGATGCATCTTAAATGAAAAGAAAAAGCCCTAGAGCATATACTTTCGGCAATTACGACTTTCAAAGCAAAATTTGGTAGCATTAACTTTTTCAACAGGCTAATTTGAGATGTATTTTTCTGTTAAAAAATGTAATACAGCCCATTTTGCTATATTCTTGTTGTACAAAATTGTCAGTGATCTGTACCCAAACCCCTTTGAAAATTATGATGTGAGGGGGAAGGAGATCCAGAAGATCCTTAGTTTCTTGAGCTGACTAGCAGGTGTGTTGTCCAGGCCAACCCCTCAGAGGGTACCTTAATCCTGTTTTTCTTAGACAGGACTGTGTCCTGCCCCCACCCCCTTCCACGAGTTTCAGGAGAAGGTATTTGGACACAAAGAGATGACAACTCTTGTTATAATATCCACCCCCATGGCTCCCCTGCAGGTAGAGCTGGGTTGGTGATCCCAGAGGAGATTAGCTATTGCTGATGATGCTGAAGTACAGGAGATGCACATGGCTTATCTCGGTCATTCAGTTTGTGTCTGAGATGAGGCACCGGATAAGGATGCAGAATTTGTGCAGACAAAGCTGAGCAACTGAATCATTAATAACTGGAGAGGAGGAGCTGACATTTATTTGCTCAAATATCCATAAACAAAGACTTTCAGAAAATGGTTGTTTTCAAATGAGTCATTGAACGGGCATGGTGGTTGGGTCTGCAGCAAATCCTCTGTGAGACACCCGAGTTCTCAGTTAAGAACCTCTTTTTCTAGGGAGAAGGAGAAGCTGCAGATTCAACACAGTACTCCCCCATGCTGGCAGGGATTTTATTTCTCCCTGCTGTGACCAGTGACGCACTGTGGGTCAGGGCTAGAACTGTCTCTCAGTTCCTAAGATTCATGGTGTCTGTAATCTTTTTCGAATTAAAAATGGAAATGTTTAAAAACTGAAATGTTGGGCAGTGCTATCTCCTGACACATTTCCCGTGGTGTTTACATGGCTGCATCAGTGGACATTTGTCATCTGGACTATTCCAGGATTCCACGTAGACTTTCTCATCCCAGTTGCAAGACGGACACGATCTGGTCTTTAAACCATTTCCCCTCCATTTGTTCTTGGTATAATTTCTTTCCAGCTGAACAGCAGTCCCCAAGGAGAAACAGCAGGTAGCTCTGTCAGGAGGGACTCTCTCTTGCTCTCTGCATGATCCTTCCTCACATTGCCATTGCATTTGTAGTTCAACCATCAAAACCAGTCCGAGCATAAGTAATGCACATACAACCCTATGGCTTTTCATGGCTGTCCAGGGAGCACAGAAACAGATACTCAAGAGCCTGGGTCAGACCCAAGAGAGCTGGCCAAAAAAAAAAAGGTCTTTGATTTACTCCTACTCTCTTTGTTCCAAGTTTCCCTCTGAAAACAAAGAGAGGTATATATGGTCTCTTGGCTTTGTGCAAAATATAAAAGCATTTTCATTTCTGCAAAGCCTCTGTTGTAGAACTAAAGAAAGGATGCTTTGTGAGCAATTGGTTGGTGCTTGTTCTTAAAAAAAAAAACTCAGCAAAAACTTGGCTTCCGTGAAATATAGGAGGACCAGCAGATCTGATCTGTTCAGCACAGGTGAGAGGGAGTGATCTAATCAGGAGGGCTTTTTTATTCCTTTTGAGACATCAGTCTGGCTCTTAAATGTCCTCTGGCTGGCAAGCTTCAGCAGGATATGAAGTGCCTGGGTTTTTGAGAAGAAGGCCAGCTCAGGGCCAGCTGTGATGCCTCAAGGGCTCATGCTGGCAACTCTGATGAAGATAATCTACCCTTTGTGGAACAGGGCCACCATCAAAATCTGTGGTTCTGCAGGGTCTGCTGGCTGGAAGAGCAAACACCTAGCCATGTTTGGCAGCTGGTGACTATGACATGCAGTGCTGCTCATCTTGCTGGTTTACTAGATTGATCCTTCTCCATAAGGTCTTTTCTCTGCTGCAGCTCCTGCTGTCTCAGGAAGTTAGGCTCAGTTCAGAAGTGAATCCCTTGGGAGTGAAGTCCATACTACAGCCAGAGGTGTGACTCAGCTTGCGTAAATACACCTGCCTGGGCTTTTTACAACCTTGTTGAGGGCTTGTGGCATTACCTGGAGAAGCTTAAATGCAGGAGTGGCTGTAGAGCTAAAAGGATTTAGGAGGAAAATATATGGAATATCTTGCTTGCATGTTTATAATCTCCACAGTGCCCAGGTGAGCTACTTTGAGACCTGCTGGGTCTGCCCAAGGAATTCATTGTCTCTCATTCGCCTGCCATGCAACCCAGCATAAGCTCGTGTTTATAAAATACAGGGGACTTGGGTAAATCAAATCACAGTTAGAGGGTGGGCTGCTTTTGTAGACATGAAATGCACAATAGTTTGTTGTTCTCCCTTTTTTGAGAACCTGTCTCTAGATTTTAGGAGACTGGTGCTCAGATCCTACCCAAACAGACAGCATCATGAATGAAAGTGTTTTGGGAATTTCCCAAGGAAACATATTTTCTCTCCATAGAAATGTATGGAAAGAGATAAACTCCAGACATACACATGGATTTTGATCAATATCTATTTCAAGAGAAGTTTTTGGTGAAGCTAACATTTTCTAGTTAGAAAATAAATATTTAGATGTCCAATTTTTTAAAAAGATAGCTTTTATTTGTATGATAAACATTATAAGATGAATATCAAATGTATAGAAAATAAGACCCATTTTTTCCTTAGAAATGGAATATTTTAACTGTCTTGAAAAGATGTTTGAGATCCTTGCATCAGAATTTGATTGATAGGAAATAATCTTTTGTCTGATGCTGTCCTGATCCAAAACACAGAAAAAAATGTGGGGTTACAAGAATTCTTCTACAGAAGAAACTTTCCAATGCCACTTCTTCCTTTGAAACACCAAAGATAAAAATTCCCTTTCTCAGTAGCCATGGAAACACCATTATTTAGTACTTAAATAACAAGCACTGATTCTCCCCTTACAGCAGAAGGATGACATGTTCACTGGTGTAGAAGCTTATGGCTCTGTGGAACTCAAACTGGTTTATGAAATATGTGACTCCCATCATTTAAGAAAAGCCCCAAATACAGGAAGAGGTGTTGGTGATGCCAACCATGGCATCTCTGTACAGATCAGCTGTTTACAGAGTATGCAGAGTTTCTTTAAGAAAACACAGAGTGTGAGGCAATGGATGCAAACTCTGCAAGAGAGGAAAGAGTTACTCGATGACACAGAATTGGACTGGGTCCAAGAGGATTATCAGCAAGAAAAAGGGGCTTTGGTTTAGTTCTGCTATCTTTGTTCCAACTTTTGCTCTGTAAAAAAAAAAAGAAAATATACAGGCTCACGTCTATGTGCAACATATAAAAGCATTTTCACGTCTGCAAAGCCCTAGCTGCAGAATTAAATAATGAAGGCTTTGTGAGCAATTGGTTGGTACTTGCTCTTAAAAATAGCTGCATCACAAACAAATCAGCTTTTGTTCAGAAACTGGGCAGGCCATGTGACCAATTCAACCAGGACAGGTGATGATAAGGACTGTGGCTCATTATTATGTTGTGAAACTTCATGTAATATTGCCATGCTCTGCTCCAGGACCTCAGCAAGTTTCCAGCCAAGGAGAACCAGGTTTGGTCAGGTGCATTGGATATTTTTATTCCCAGGACAGGAAAAGAGAGGACCAAATCCCTGCTAACTTGTGTACCCATCCTTCCACAAAAAGCAGATTCAAGGAGTAAAGAGCTCTTTACTCCTTATCCATCAGCATTGCACCTTCCCTCTTGCTTATACCACAATGCCTTTTAACAGCCTTATTGTCTTGTTTATAAGACATAGCAAAATGTATCTTATATGCCATGTTTTGCCCATGTGGTTAATACATTAACAATCATCTTAAATTCTACAGAACTACAGTTTAGCTCAGAGAGGAAAGGAGAGTGTTAACTCGTGCTCATAGGAAGCAGGGTTTAGGAGGCTCCTCTATCCATTTTAACACTACACAGGTGGGCTGGAGATTAATGAGCATCTGTCTTGTGACCACATGAATCTGTTCACTGTTTGATCTGTTCACTGTTGATGGGTGAGGTGTGTTCTGGCATCTATCCTCATAGTGAAGCGGAAAAGATGATGCCTAGACAAATACCTGTTTTCCAGAAGTGCCCAGGTGTGGTTTAATAAGAGTGAGCACAATCAGCAGGGTCTGCACAGGGTGTCTCCCTTTCAGTTCCTTGTAGCTTCTGCTCTCACCTGGCTCTTGGTGTTTGGCAGCAGTGAAGTCTGTGGCCACTAACCAGCCTGCTGCACAAACCAGGATTCATGTTTCCCACTGATGTTTCTTCCTCCTTGGACACATGATTTATTTTGAGGAACTAACTGGATCCTGACTGGGGATTGTGCAGTAGTCCAAGGCTGAGATTTTGATTCTTAGTCAGAGACTCCTTTTTCCATGTTACACCTTTGTTCCAGGCTCTAACAGTGGTCGGATCAGTAGCACAGACAGGTATAGATGTATCCAAAAGCGTGCATTGAGATTAGTGGCCGTGTAGACTATCAAGACCAGAAGAAGACATTGAAGAATGAATGACCTAACACTTTTGTTGGACTTTGTCTGTTTCTGTGAGAGTGTGTGAGCAATTTTAAAATTTAATTTAGTATAGTTTAATTTTAATTATAATTTTAAATCCTGATTTTAACTGCAAGAAAAAAGGGAGAACAGAAACAAGTGCCTGACAGTAACAATATTCTAGCGGAACGTGACCCGGAAGCCATTCCTAGATGAAGCATGAACGTAGAGCATGTGAAATGTGCTTTCATTGCCTGCTAAGTGCTGGCTGAGGCTCTTCATTGTTTTGTCTTGGGCAATGGGCGCTGTGAGAGGGCCAGGCAGTTTCATCAGTTCTAGATCCTGGCTCCTACTCTTGAGAAACCCCATAAGACGACATGCCAGTCTTCACCTCATCTGCGTATCAGACTGCGCAGCATGGCAGGTCATCCTGCCTGCAGAGCTCCTCTCTGGCAGCTGGGCCTCTGCTCTGGGGTGCCCACTCAGCTTGACAGGAAGATGAATGAGAACATTTGCAAATTTTTGTCTTGTACAATGTACAATCTCGTACAACCCAGCTTCCTTCCAGCCCTGATTTTGAAACTGGCATGTGACTGGCTCAGCTGAGTCTTCCCATGTCTTTCTGACATTTCTTTTCAATTTGGGCATATTGTTCTGCTTGGTGATAGTGGCCCTGATAATTGCATGAGTCAGCCATTTTGCGCAGTTTGGCAATATAATGTCTATTGTTTTTTCAGCTCTTTGGACAATGTTCCTGTTTCTGTGGGTTGAAAGGCACTTCTAGGATTTTACAGAGTCCTTCCCGCTCTGCTCTTGTCCCTACCAAACACTGCAGATGCATATGGTGGGCCTTATCTCAGAGAACTGAAAATACGCCTGCTTGCACTTAATTTTCTTTTGCTTTCACTGTCAGCTGTTTTAGTTCTCTCTTGCAGCCAAAAGGGCACCCAGCTACTTACTGACCACAGACTCTTCCACATTTCTCTGTCAGATGTGAGACAGTGCTTCGACCTTGCCCTTTTTCCTTCTCTTTCTTTCTATGACACTGTTAGTTTCTTGTGCTTGCAAGTCCTTTTTCCTCCCTCCACCACTCTCCATGATGCAGCAGAAAAGGCGACTGCCCACAGAGAGGTGAAAGTGTTGCTCTGAGTGTTGGTGTCCTTAATTATCACAGAAGTGCTCCCTTGAACTAAGTGCTTTGCAGTTATTAATTCATGCTATTAAGCTAGCTGTGAAGAAAGGATGGCTCACTGTTATTTTGCATTTGTTTGATTGGCACCTTGTTTGAAAGTAGGTTTTATCAAGTTTTATCTTGAGCTGAGTGACACAGCTAATTATACTTGTTTTCACAAGCGCCAAGCTCCAGTCTGAAGTAGAGGGAGCATATAAAGTGTCATAATTCTTACAGATAATGTTTGGTTTCACAAAATGTTTGGGCACATGGGTAGGAAATGTGACTTGTGCTAGTAAAAATCACATCACAGGAAGACTCTGTGAGCAGTCAAGAATTTTTTTTGGTGCTTTTTATGCTTAATAATGCAGGGGAGAAGCGGAAGGGGCAGATCCACTGGGACATGTCCTAGCGATCATGGAATATTTTGCAGGAGATGCCATGTTCTTTCTCTTACTTCATGGAGCCTGGAGGACCTGTGAGTCCAGGGTTATGTTGGCTATTGGAAGGGAGATCTAAGGAGTCCAGATCAAACTTGTCCACAGAAACTGGAATAATAGTATAGATGACCCTATGTAGGAAGTTAAATTCTTACACAGCGTGGTCAGGGGTCACCGAACAATCTGGGGTAGGAACTGCTTCTCTAGAAGGTGACCCAGGTAAATATGCCTTCTCCATTAGGCCACATCTACTACTAAACAATAATGTAAATCTACAGAAATAGCTTAACACCATAAAATGCTGCAATTTTTCTACGCCTGCGTGTCGGGTCATCTGGTGGCGGGTGCTAACTGGGAAGAAAGATAATTTCCAGTCAATGCATGGATGACTCATCAGCACAGCAGGTCAGAGAGCTAAGGGCTGTAGATGGGCTTTAAGAAGAGCTGAGATAATTTTATGACCTGTGAAAGCATTTGCCTGGCAGTTCCTGTATAATCAGTAAGAGAAGGGTAATCAAAGCTGGTTCCTTGGGGCACCAGATGATGATACTAATTAGCACACAGACAAGGCTTTGCTGAAAGCATTGCACCCAGGCATGTGATAATTAATTAGCTGATTGTTTGGGGAAAGGTGTGCCCCTTGCCTTCTCCCTCTCCTCCGGGATTGTGCTATGGGAAGAAAGGAGGATTTTATGCTTGCTCATAAAATAGATGCCACATCTAAAATAGATGTGGATTTAGTCCAGCATGGCAAATTTGGGCAGCTTCTCCAGGAATGTGAATCTATGCTGAGGTTTAAAGAGATCCCTCGAACTACTGCTCCAAGTTGGATCTCAGTGCATTGAGGGACAAAGGTAGGGCTGTTAGATTTTTTGGTCTGTTTACCCTCTAAAAAAGGACTGGTGCCAAACCCAGATATGTCCACCCCCTGTGTACTCAGGCTAGAGCCAGAGATACTCAGCCACAGTTCTGAGCTTCTGGGGACAGAGGTTTGCATGGGAAACAGTTACTGCTAGTTTCTATGGCGCAAGAGCGTTGCCACTCATAGCGAAACAGGCGGTGGTACGGGCTTTTGGCACCACCTCAGGAAACTTTGCAGATCAAAGATCGCTCCCTCAGATGGGCTGTGGGGCTGGCTGCCTTTCCCAAGCAGGGCTCCCTGCAAGGAACCCAGATTTGATGAAATCCAATGCCCTGACATTACAGTGACCGCTTTGGCTCCATGGGGCTCAACTCAGACAGAGGTTCTGGAGTCTGGCAGTGACCAAGTGTTTTCTCTTGTTGGCTTTCTATTTCTAGGAGACTGTTGGATAGGATCCCAAGTGATATATCTGGCTTCTTGTCCAGGCTGGTTTGTGTGCGTGCGTGTGAATGTGACTAGGCAGAAAATATCCCTCCATTGTTATATGGGAGAGAATCAAAGAAACACCAGTTTAAAAGAGCAGTGTGAGGCAGAGTATAATATTCTTTTAGCTCTATACAAACCCCTGCCTGGCCAGACCTTCACAGTGCTCAGCATTCTGCCCAACCAAGTCACAGCCAAGTTTTGCAGCTGCATTCAGGGTTTCCCACTCCCTTCTCTCCCTTGTGCTAGCAAAGAGAACCTCTGTTGTGTCTGGAAGTGTGTGACATACAGGTTGGCTGGCTCTACAGGGGGCAGAGGAAAGAGAACAAGCTGTTCCTTGTAATTTCAGAGGTCCTGCATACAAGCTACCATGTGGGAAGAGTTTTCAATTATCAGAATGACCTCTGGTCAGGTCTTGAGGAGCTGTTGGGTGGTCATCATTTCTGGAGAGGGTGGGTGGTGGGAAGTCCCCTCATCTGCTCCTACAGAGGAGTCATGGAAATTTTCACCTCTGGGCCAGGTCTTTTCAAATTAGACAAAGCCAGTGTTTTGTGAGCAGAGTTGGAAGCAAGAAGGAAAGAGCCTTGTGCCATCAGTTTAAGAGGGTGATTTTTCTGTCTCGTGAGATATAAATGTGCCGTGAAGCAGGTCTTCCTTTGATATGCTTTAGGCTTCTGTCCAACTCAGTTCCAGTGTGGCTTGCCTGCTTTTGGGCTTGACTTGGTACCCAAACCTGCCATTTCTGCTCCTTGGAGCATGGTTTAGCCCATCAGTCTCTGAGCAGAACTGTGGTGAGCTGCTCCAGCATTTTCCCACCAAGACAAAGCCGAGCTGTCTGATGCCCAGTACTGGTTCCACAAATGTGAACTGCTCCTGCACTCACCTGAGTCTGTATAGCCATACCCATCACGTAGTGTCTGGACACAGTCATGAACAGTGTCCACAAGGAAATGTGACTCAGTCAGTGCCCGTAGGGCTGACTTTTACAGAGCTCAAATTATCACATGAGAGGATGGTTGTTCTCAAGGCCTGACTCATTTGTTTAACGGGCCCTATTTTTAAATGAAGGAGGCAGAAGTGGCAGTGTTATTGGGAAGGAAGGTAACTACCACCTTTGCTGTCACACTGGGGGCGTTAAGCAAAGTCTCTTCTTCCTAAGGTGGTACTCAATCCTCAAGCAAAGGAGAGTCCACTTTGCTCCTGTCAGTGTAAGGACAGAGAAAAACACGCACACAGCAGAATACTAAACACAAAACATTGCATTTTTGATTTGCAGAACTTGTAAAAAAGATGGTAATATGTCAAAATCTGGAAGCTGAAATCTTCTCAGATGTCTTCCCAAAGTGGTGAGTAACATATTTTAGAGTTGTGCATTTGGTCATGTGCGAGTTATCGTATGTGGCAGAAATAAACCACCTTACCTTTTCTTATTCATGTTGCATACAGACACAAACGTGTCATTCACATAAATCAGGCACAATTAGCCAGAGGGCTCAAATTTACAGTGTTTCTGATAAACCAGACACCTAAGAAATTCTGTGATGGGAAAAGGCTGCACTCTGCAAGAACACACCGGGTAACAGTAGCTTTGTGAATGATAGCCCAAAGCCTCAGCTTTTGCCCCGGTACCTGAACATCTCACTGTCCTGAGGGAAACATCTGCGGAGCAATTATTATCTTGGAAAGAGCCATGGGAAAATAAAGCAGTCGGTAACACTTGAAAAGCATCCCAGATTACCACTGAAAGGCTTTGTCAGAGCTGTGAACCTTCACTTTATTTAGCTGTACGCTTTTTCTTTTTTTTTTTTTTTGGAGTGGGTAGTAAACCAAAAAAGTATCCTGTATGTTGCTGCAGTGGGAAATCTCAGCCGTGATAACATTCAACTCAAGGTTATTATCTAGTGGATTGTAACCTGTGGAATATGGGAATATTTCTCAAAGGGAAAGCAGGGCTTGTCATTTGGTGCTCTTTAGGAGCTTAACTGTTTGTGTCACAGCAGGCCCCAGCTGAATGAGCCATGTAACACTCAGAGGGACAATGACTGTGTCATACTGACCTGCAAAGGGGCTGGGTGTGTTCCTCCCTGCTCTGTAGGACACAATCTTCTCGTCACAGACACTCTTCTTTTTTCCTGACTTTTTTCTGCAAGAAAAAAGGGAATTTTTCAGCCTGCACAAACCTCTCTGCTTCTGTCTCTGCTGACATACGTAAACTACCATGGCAGGTCATTAAATACATGCCTATCACTGCAGGAGAAATGACAGGGCTGCCACTGAACATGGTGTTTCCTAGCAGGACAAGCCGAATGGCACAGTCCCAAATGCTGCTCCATGCTCTGGCAAGTGTCCTGCTCACGGGTCTCGTGCAGCAGGAACAGGGTCATGTCTCCAGCTGTGCTGGGCATGGCCAGTTGCAGTGGCGACACAGAGATGCCTCACGGGGTCTGCAGAGGTGCTCTGATCTGTGGAGGAAAGGTGTGGGGCACACCTGCATCGAATCCCAGAGGGAAATGTCTCATGAGGCCGGGCAGTAGTGCTTGGCTCTTGCCTTCAGAGGCTACCAAAGGGCTTTGGGCAGGAGGCAGCCTCACCCCACCCATTTTCACAGATGGCAAAATCTAAAAACAAAGCAGTGAAATAACTGAGTTAAGGTCACCCAAGGAGGCAGTGGAGGAGCTGGGAATAAAATGCAGGTTTCATGAATCACCAAACCATACTGCTTCCCCTTAGGGCTATGGATGTATTATAACAGAGCAAGATCCAGATGTGGTTTTTAACTGTCGTTCAGTACTCTGTGTGATATTACTCTGCCTAAGAAAATATACAAATTTGGACTCCCTGGGGATCTGACTAGTTTGGGGAGCTGGATTAAGCCTGTTTGGCATGACATTTTTAGGCACAACAGCACACATAAGGGTGGGGGGCAATTCCGAAATACAGTGGCAGGGCCTGTGGATTGCTGAGTCCCTTCTGTAACCTGGAGGATGCATAAGAATTTGAGAAACACAATCTCTGAAAATGAAGGAGGGATAAAATTCAAAGCAAAGAAGCTGGACCACATCAGAAGGTAGGAAGAAAACAGATGCTTGGTAACAAATCTGTGATCAGACGTGCTGTTCAAGTGGCAGCCAATCCCCTTAGAAAGTTCTTATTCTCCAGCTGTTCATCCCTGTTCCCTCCATTCCCTTCCCAACCCACCGACTCAACTGCTTGTTAACTGCTCCAGAAATCAGCCTGGGCTATTCTGAGGGAGCTCTGCTTGGAGGTGACTGCAGAGCTGCCTATGCTGGCCTTTTGGCAGAGATATTCAGCTGTGGTGGTGAGGAGGAGACAAGGCAAGGGTCCAGGGATGGCCAGCTCTCCACCCAGCTCTGTCACATCTCAGCAGCTCTTCTAGCTGCAGTCAGAGGAAAAGGGCGTTAGCTGGGTAAAAAAATATTGCTCTGCATGTAAAACTCTTAGTGCTTTGATATTAACAATAGGAAGTGAGCGGGCCAAAATCTCAGAGCCTGAAGCCATGATTTAAATTGATCTGTGTTCACATTTCTACCTCCAGGTTTGGTCTGGGGGGATGGGGAGAATGGAAAAATTGCATCCTTGCATCAAATTTCTACATTAAAATTGCCGCTCACCATACCCTGACAAACTGCGGCTGTTTTTTTCCAAAAAGGCTTGTTCTTGGAGTCAGATGATCGCATATCATCTCTGGCTTAGCTAAATAATGAGCTCCTTAACTTTTGAAATTTGCTTACAGTTAGAAAGTTATATTTATTATACTAAAAACATGAAGTCAAACACTATTCCTTCCATACTTCCTCATGGTAAATAATGGTTTGTGATTTAAATTTTAACTACTGATTTCTGCAGCAGAACTCATGCTTTTGAACATTTGATCTTGGAAATGCAGATTTCATACTGGCTTAAACTGGAAGTAGCACTCTTGCTTTCCTTCCTGATAGGGTTATGTGATACTCCTGAGTGATGTTAAAAAACATTATCCAATTTGTAATGGAGACAGCTTTGGGCCCAGATGAACAGAACCATCCTCATCCAATCCAGAGACTATGCAGAAAGTCTGTCAGAAACAAGAGTCTCATCCTGCTGTGGGTTATTTTTACTGAAGTCCCAGAAGAAGCGATTCCTGTGGATATTGCATTTTAAAAGCTTTCAAGGGCCTTTGACAGTGAGGTGTGCAAGTCTCACTTTCTGATGAGACCTTGTGCAAGACTCCTGGCTGTGTTGAGGGTCCAAAGTGATGGAGAGAGGCTGATTTTTGGGGGAAGCAGTGCAAATTCATGGCTTTTAGTCTGCAAGATTCTGGTCCAGCCCCTGTAAACAAAGCAAGAGAGCAGCTGTCATGTGTACTGATGGCAGCTCACACTCATTAGATATAAGTGAACTGAACAATAGTTTGGTGGGAATTGTAGATAGAAAGCACTACTTTGATATTGGCATTAAACCTTCCTAACAAGCCAGTCATATCAGCCTCTTGTTTTCAAAAATTAAAAACCCTCAAATCTTCCTGAGTGTTTATGCTTATGTAAAAAGATCACCAGGAAGCTACAGGAGAAAATTCACCTTTAACTTCTCTGAACGCAAGGGCAGGAATCATCTCACCATCCTGTGATTACCTAAAAAGTGAGTGGTTTGCATAAATTAAACTGGCTCTGTAGCTGCTGGAGAGATACTGACAACAGCAGGAGAGGATTTCTGCCAGTCTAGCAAAGAAATAAAAATGACAGGGGACATGACACGCTTTCAGAGGGTCTCCTTTTCCATTAGCCATAGGAGTATAGATCAGCTGTTTAGCACAGGTGCCTACAGTTTAGTTTCAGTGAGCTGGAGCCACAAACTGATAGTCACAGAGAGGGAATCTGCCTGACCGGGAGAAGAAAAACAGGGGGTGAAAGAGGGAAGCAGAGAGTGGCCCCAGAGAAGGTAAAAGGAGATGGAAAGTTGAAGATTTACGGACAAAAGACAGAACCTTTAAAACAAAGCCAGTTCAGAGGCTGTAACGCAATGTGTCCTTCAGTATCAGGTTAGCTGTTCAGTGGCTGGCACTTTGCACCGTGTGAAAAGATCCCAGCCGAAGATCTCTGATAATCTGGCCAGCCACGGTGTACTCAGAGGCACTATTCCCTTATGCCCAGAAGGCAACTGAGGGGAGAGGGAGGCAGAGCTTTCCCACCACTGACAGGCACCCTTGCTGTCTCCTGCTCCCACCCACAGTGAGTCATGACTCTCGAGGCATCGCCCTGGGCATTGGAGAAATCCACAAACCACTACAACGGGACATTATAGACAGGATGGAAGTGATGCCCTTTTCTTGAGCCTCACGGAGGGAAACTTTGCCAGGGTTATGGGATCAGCAGGTACTGTGAGTGTGAGGTCAGGAGAACACCCTGAGGATGGGATACAGAAAAGGTACACTGGATCTGGGTGACAGAGATGGCAGGCTGCAGGAGGCAGGTCTTGATGGAGAGACCAAACTTGACAGCTTGCTGCAATAGCCAGCATTTGGCTGCACATCTTACAATCAAAGCAAACTGTTACATTGCAATAAATGCAACCCAGCCAGCCAGGTGTTTGCTTGCTCCTTAGCCACTGAGCACTGGGGCACTTAGCACAAGGCTGTAATGCCTAATGCTTCTTCTCACAGCCACGCTTGTCTGCAATGCCCTGTAAGATCAGCCTGGGCTCAGCTTCTCAGCTGGTGGCAATTAGCCTGATTGCCCAGGAGACAGGTGGGGGGGATGCCACATGAGTGTGTTTACAGAGGGATGATATATTAAACCTTCACCCTGCTTGTAAATTAAATGCATGGTTAAAGCTCTGGTCAGATGCTCACCCGAACACCCTGCCATCTCCTCTGATTTATCTCTGCAGCAGATGCAGACCCACACTTCAGTGGTGAGCCCTGCCAGTAGCAGATCTATTATTCACACTCCTCTTCACACAGGAAAATAAAAAAGTCAAGTATGTGGACACTTTTGGAAGGGAAGAGGGAGCAGCATGGTTTCATGGAGTGGTGGAAAGGCTAATCTTTGCTGAGCTCACACCTGAGCTGCCAACATGAGGTTGAACAGGTTGTGGGGGAAGGCGGGCAGCTAGTGAGCAGCAAAGCCTCGAAAAACCCACAACCTTCTAAGCAGGGAACCCTGTGTGGCTTCAGCTCTCATTCCCCTGGTATTCACAGGTTGTAGGGTGTCATGTGGTAAGAAATCTGTTCCTCCAACCACCCTCCTTCCTCTCTCGTCTATGTGAATATCTGTGTGCCACCCTTGCCAATGGGATGTGTCCTCACTGTGCTGGTGGATTGCTTAGACAGAGCCTTCAGGAGAGCCCTTGTCCTTTTCAAAAACTGGAAATGAGACTTCTAACTTTGTAAATGGGCTTCAGCCTTATCTGTTGCTCAAGTCCTGGCCATGCTGCAAGATGGCATTATATTGCCAAAGACCTCATTGTGATCTTGGACATCCTCATGAGGGGAAGTGGAGGGGCAGGTACTAATCTCTTAATCCTCATGACCAGTGACAGGACCTGAGGAAATGGCATGAAGCTGAGTTGAGGGAGCTTTGGGCTGGATAGCAGGAAAAAAATTTTCTCCCAGAGGGTGGCTGAGCACTGGAACAGGCTCCCCAGGGAAGTGCTCACAGCACCAAGCCTGACAGAGTTCAAGAAGCTTTAGGACAATGCTCTCAGGCACATGGTGTTGCTCATGGGTTGTCCTGTGCAGGGCAGGGAGTTGGACCTAGTGATCCTGAGCCTTACAACCTAGCATATTCCATGATTCTAAGTCACTTGCTTTCCTCTGTTTTTTCTCTTCTGTCTTCCTTTCTCTTCTATGGACTCCCTATTCTTTCTGCTATTGCTTTTTATGATGCAGAAATGAGTAAGGAAGCAGATTTGCATGGTGTGAGACATTAAGAGGAACCTCATGCCACACTAACATGGCTACTGTGACAGGGACAAATGTGTATTGTCTGCGTATTTGAGACCACTTGCACAGGACAGCAACCACAGGATGATGGGGATAGAAAAGCCTGATGTCTCGAACACTGTAGGAATACTTAAATACAGCCAGCCTTGATCCTCATTCTGGGAAACAACAGCTGCTGCCAGGATAATTTTATCCTCTTGCTTACACAAGAGAGAAGATCTATTTTACAAACATCCCGTGATCTGCTGGACCCATATATGCGGTTATTCCAGGTCAGAGTTGCATCATTGCAGTGGCAGATCCATATTCTGACCTGTTTTTTTTTCTCTCGTCCAGCAGACTCTTCCTGCCTTGAATGCTCTGAGCCTAGAGACCGTATTCTTTCCTCTCGTGGCTGAGTGGGTTATCACTGCATCCTCTTCCCAGATTGTCTCCGTGACTTAGGAGGACACTGGGAAAGTTTTGCTCCATCATATTCAGTGTAGTGACTCACTTAACGCTGAACAACAAACAATCATGGAAGAAAAGAGCTGATTTCCCTGTTTGCAGGATGCAAGGCCCTAAAGATAAGAAGGTATACTCATGCCCTTATCAGTTCTCATGCTGAAGTATTTGGCTTTTCCTGGCATTGCACTTCCACTGTCTGCCTAAGTGCAAAGGAAAAGACACAAATTAATTAAAGAGAGAAATTTCCCAGCTCACTGTCTTTCAATTGCAACTAGCTGTCCTGCTGCACCTGTAATCTGCACAGGACCTCTGATTACCTCCCACAAACGCTTCCCACATGAAAGTTTCTCTAATGAAAAAGCATGGGGAGAGAGAAATCTCAATTTTTTAAAAAAATTTTTTTGGGGGAGTGGCAGGAGAAGGAAACCTGAAATGTTTCATTTTATAATCAGGCACTTTGATATTTTCTTGTTGCATTGGTTGTTTTGAAATAACTTTCTGGCTCCATATTTCCTTTTGTAAACATTCAGAAGATAAAAAAAATGCCCAAGCCTTTCATGGAAGCTAAAAATGAAAACTGTTGGCTTTTCTAGAGAAGCAAATTCCCTTCAGAAGGGACAGAAAATGGCATAAAGTTGAACAAAACTTTGTATTTCAAGAAGCTAGATTTCCTTGAAAATGACATTTCCTTCAGGTTTTTCCAGCACCAAAGTTTCTCCCTTAAAAAAAAAAAAAAATAACTCTTTCCTTAAAATTACTGATGAGTCCAATCACATTTTTTTTCTCTGAACTGTAATTACCACACTGGAAGGGTTGTGTAGCACAGCCAAAAGCAAGAGCCCTCCTGCTCATCCTCTGAGGCTGCCCGGGAGCATGAAGGGTGCCCTGGAGGGTGGCTCTCCAGATGCACTTTTATTTGATTAGCAACGGTCACTTGGCATCTGTGCAATCAAAGTATTCCCATATTTAACACCGATATGCTAATGCTGACAGTCAGTGGGTTAATCATTATGGAAATACTGACCAATTCTTGAGTCAAATATCAGGTGGTGCCAAAAACCAGAGCCCTGGGACAAAGGACAGAGAAGTTCATCTCTGACTAATACTGCAGATAAAACGGCTGTTATGCAAAAAACATGTCTTCCAACACAACACTTGGGTCACGGCAACATCTGAACCACAAAAATTCGTTCTTCTTTCCCATGAAAAGCGGCAAATGCCATGCGTTGCTGAAGTTTGGGATTCTCAAAGCCTTTAATGGGGGACAACTTATAGCTCTGATAAGAAACTGTCCAGGCTGGTGGGGGTTATTTATATAGAGCTTAGACTAAAAAAAAAAAAAAAAAGGAAAAAGGAAAAAAGAAAGTCTTCAGATATAGCCATGAATTAACTTAGAAACCAGAAATTAGAAAAGGGTTTCTAAGCAGCAGAGGAGAGGAGGTCTGGAGCATGTCAGCTATGGGTATAGCACTTGTCAAAACTGGTATCAGGTTTTAGGATGATTTGCATCAGTCAATGAATGACACAAATGGCTTTAAAGGCAGGCCAGGCCTCTTGATTTAGCTCTGCCTTTCTATAGTCCTGTTTATTGAGGTCTGAAGAACCAAAAATAGAGGCAATAGTCATAGCAGTCAATGCTTTCAGTCCCTCCCCAAAGTATTTAAAATAACAACTGCCATCTTCAACAATCACTCAGGATTTGGAAGGTTTCCAATCTTGACAGCCCAGTGTAACAGAGTAAAAAGTGCGTGATTTCACACACTGAGAGATGGCCCTCTCTCAGCACCATTGAGCTGGATACATAAGCAGGCCCTTTAGAAAGTCTAGGTTCACCCATCAACTTATGCCCACAGATGATTGCCCTCAATCAGCCCTTGCTGGCTCACAGCAGCAGCAGAGGGTGGAACACACTCAGCAGCACTTTTTGGAGGATAGCAATTTACTGGGCATAAAAGTTCCAAATCTTTCCCTAAGCTTACTGTTGGCTGCAAATACATGAATGTTACAGGGTAGGGAGAACAATATGTGACATGTACTGTGGGCTGTGTTTGTGATCCCGTGAGCCTGTGTGTATCTATTGTTCACCAGCACTAACAATGGGATTCATGTAATCTAATTTTGACTTTGCTTCTGGGGCAACTCAAGTTGTTTTTTCAAATCCCTGGTCATGGCAGGAGACGGTGGCCGTTGCTTAAGGGGCGATTTTGAGGCATAGCTGGGATGGAGCATGGATGTGCTGCTACAGCACGTGGAAAGAGGCTGACAGCTCTGCATGGCAGTGCATCCTCTCTGTCATGGGGAGTGTTCTTGGAGAGACACAGATCTTCTGCCCTTCAGCAGAGGGGGATCCTAAATAGCCAGCTAGGAGTAGATGCTGAATTTTTAAGTAGAGAAAGGACAGTGTGATGAATCCCGTCTGAATAGAATATGGTCATTAACACGTCATTAAAAATGCCTTGTGTCTTGCAAATGCAGACAATAAAATCCTTCCGGGAGTGTCAGACTCCTCTTTCTCTTTAAAAGCAGCTGTACTTTTTTCAGTACATGGTGACCTTTCAAGACCTGCTACTCTTATTCTCCTTCACAGCTCTGCTGTTCCCCAGATGGGTAGGAGCAAGGTTCTTGCTCTCTGTGCCCTATAAGCAGTGGTGCATCCTTACCTCGTTTTCCATAAGGCTTTACTGTTCTGGACCCTTCTTCATATTCTGACTCTTCTTTGGCATCTCACAGAGGATTACAGCTTTTGGCCTCACAAGGGATAGTGTCATCTGAGAGAAAGGTGGGTGCCTCACCAGATGGTGCCACAAGCCAGGAGACACCTGAAGAGGAAGATGGGAACTATGATTTGGCCTTGGAATAGATCTCTGGAGAGCATGCGAAGCCCAAGGGTAGCAGGTTCATACTGTCTGCAGTGCTTGCAGGACAGCTTGGTAGAGTAGGATGCTGTCATCCACTTTGAAGTCAGGAGTCCGGGCAAACCATGGTGAGAAGTACTAGCCCAGGTAAAAAGAAATGAATTGGTTTGTAACCTTGATTATCTATCCAAACTATTGAATTACAAGGCAAAATAAAGAAGGACATCAACAATATCCCTTCTATATATGGCCAGTTCCACTAGAAAATGCTGCTACAGTGGTGTTCCACTTCCCACCAACTTGCATATCCCCTTGCATCCAACTTCAGCTGGGTAACACTCCCTTAGACAGTATTTTCTGGGCAGCTAATCCTGGCATAATCTCTCCAATGTTAAAGAAAGAGGAGATGCAGAGGAAGGGTCCTGCAACAGCCTAGAGAAGAGAACATTCATATTGCAGAGGACAGGAGGACCCCAGCTTGAGCTTGTTGAGTTTAACGAAATAAAAGCTGAAAAGGGTAGGATTGGCCGCCACAGATACATCAGGGGCCTAAATACTGGGGAGGAAATAGAGCTATTTAACTCAAGTACAATGTTGGCACAAGAACAGCTGGGTACAGGCTGCCCATGAATGCATTTAGACAATGGGAATAGACAGAAAAGAGCAATACAAAAGTGAAAAAAAGAAAAAGCAAGTAATTTTCAGATTATAGAGTAATAGAAATGGAGCTGAGGAAGGCCTATGGAGAACTTCTCATTTTGGGCTTTTTAACCTTTGGTGATATGACAATCACTCCTAAAAGGGAAAAGCCAGAGATCATCTTATCAGTGTGGCCACAATACTTTTAATTCACAGCTTACTGAAACAAAGACTGTCGCTAGCATGTTCCTGTTAATTTTTTCCCCATTTTGGCTGTATGTTTGCATATGAGGACATGAAATATTACAATTAATAATTTGCAGTCATTTCACAGCCCTTCAACCTGACAGTGCTTAATTGGGTGAGAAATATTGCTCTACTGCAAACCTCTGCCCCAAAGCCCTGTCACAAGCAGCTAAAGCATCCTTCGCTCTTGATGCACTCATGAGAGGTGGTGGGGATGTGGTTGTTGCTGACAGTAGGACTCAGACTTTGTGATTTCCTCTAGCACCAGGCGAGGAGGAAGGCTTGAAGAAATGTGAGGGAAGTGCAGCCTCCACCTCCTCTCAACCCCAGGCAACAGAAGGAGTGCTAAGCTTGCTCCTGGCTCCCGGTCCCAGCTCTGCTGCTCTGTATCCCCATGCTCCTGCCTTAGCACTGTGGCAACAACAGCCAATTTTCCCATGCTGCTGAGAAGCCTTGAGCCCTTGCTGGGATGCTCTGGCTCTGTATGACCTTCGTTATGCCTCTTTGCTCCTTCCATCTGCTTGTCTTATTATCTGTTTAGCAGTCAAGCTCTTCCGAAGCTGGGAAAAAGCAGTGGGTAAAAAGAGTGCCCAGTAACAACCAAGTCCTTCATCCACTTGGAGACTAGAGGTGCTACTTGCTACAAATAAATATCAGAAGGAGCTTATTTTGGCTTCGTCTGTGCCTCTGAACAGGAACCTGTGTCACCAGCGGCTCTCCAGACTGGGGTGAGATAAAGTGTCAAATCCTGCTGTTTCAAATACCCATGTATGCATTCTTTCCACAGGCTGTGAAAATACCCCCAAAAAGCTCTTCTGGGGCTCAGAGCATCACTGTTCCAGTCTACACTGTCACTGAGTTCCCTGGGTATTAGAGAAATCAGGAGGGGAGAATGCCAGATCTGGCTTTATTTTGGCCATACAAATGTATTACTGAGTAGTGAAAAGTCAGGGAAAAGCATAAATCTCACTGCTACACTCCAGTGCTCTGGGAGTTTTTCAACTCCCTCTGGAATCCAAAGGCAGTTTTCAGTTTGTAAGTCTAAATGTATTTTACTGACAGGGCCAAATCCAGCCTTAACACAAGGCCATGGAAGTCAGGGGAGTTTCATCAGGAATGCATTAGGAATTGCAGCGCTGCTTTAGGGACTATATTTTAGGGGAGTTGCTGAGCCAGTCTGCCTTTACAGAATGTCAGAAGTAATAAAGCACAAGCCTTGTACCAGTGTGTTTTCACTCCTCACCCTGAGATTATCAGATCACCACAGGCACCAAATCACTCTTGCAAGACAACGGTAAAAATGCTTTGCTCTGCTCTGCTCTGCTACCTTGTGCCTCAAAACTCCTGCAGATGTTCCTGTAACTTTATCACTTTCACTTCCTAATTAGCAAAGTGGTATTTTCTCCATCTCAGTAAACAGTGAACAGGACATAGCACTGAACAATAAACAGTCCTGATGGTGCATCCCCAGAATCTTCTCATCTCTGCACAGTGCGAGGGTACAAATACCCCACAGAAAAAGGAGCTGCATTGCTGGCAGACAGGTAGCAGCTGTCCCCACTGCAGTCTTCTTCCTTGTGCCAGTTGTGACAAGCTCCTGACCCTGCAGGGGTCGGGACCCTGGAGAACTGCAGCAGAGACATCAAATACTATTCAAGGCTCCTGCAAAGTTGTTGCATCTCAGACATCCCAACTATTTTAAATTTTAAACACAGCTTTGGAAGGCATGTCTCTCCTGCAACATTCTTCCCATTGCACTCATGTGCACAGGCTTGGCTTTCCAAACAACAGCTCTACTGAGGAGCTTGCTTTGTTATTAATAAGATGGCTGTGTTTATGTAGTTTAAGTGATGTTAAAATTAAAGTGAAGCTATGATTCAGCTGACTTCAAGTTTTCTCAGTGCCCTTCCTTTGCACACACAGTTTGCCCTGCACTTGTTTGCCTTGGCAGGGCCTGGGCTTAATAGTAACAATTTCATCTTCCATTTATAGGCATCTGCACGCCATGTTATTCTTATAAAGCAGAGCCCTTCTCAGAGCTGAGCAAGGGGGACATGTAAAGCCATGCATGTGAAGGCAAAAAACTTTTTTGAGATCTCAGCTTCTTCACATAAGGAATAGCTTTGTCTCTGCCCTTTGGGAAAAATTAGTATGAAGGGAAAAAAGTCCCGTCTCTGACTCTGGATCTTGAAAAAGAAAGAAAAACAGTCACAAACCTGCAGTGCATTACATTCAGTGTACACTGCTTGGCAAACTTCCAGGGCAAATGTAGGAAAGCTGTAAACTGGTGGAGCTGGATATATCAGGTGAGATGTTTTCTGCATGGAGAGATGAATTAATTTTTTTTCTCAGATATTTAGACTTCAAGTGGCTACTGTACCAGCAACTAGCTCTTCTAAGAGACTGGGCTTGGGTTCCCACCCAGGCTTGGCTGGGGTTCCCACACAGACTTCCTAGTACCTGAGCACTGTGCAGCCCGTGGAGGATTGTCTCATTTCTGCTCATCATTAGCCAGACCTTGCAATTCTATCCTTTGAATCAGTGCTCATGCTGAAGCTTCTGGAAGATTTATTTTTTTAATGTAATCCAATTTTTTTTAATTAACATTAAAGGGGGTTGTAGCAGGGATTTGACATTTTGGAAACCAAGACTCCAGGGAGATCTTTCAGTTTTGCCTTACATGTCCACAGAAAAGAAAAGAAACATGAAGGAGAACCTGGCTGCAACAAGGGAAGGGGGAATGGCAGACGTAGCATGACCTGATGAGACCAGCCTGACGCTCATGAAAATGAGATTTGTCCTCCCTCAGTGCCACTGGGTTCCCTCAGGGGAAGTAGTTTTGCTTCAGTTAAAAGCTGGTTGTCTTTGCACTGCAAGCATCCGTTCTTTTTGGCAAGCAGCTTTCCTCACCAGCCTGTCCCCTGCCCACAGGGCCCAAAATGCTGCCGGCTCCTTGGCTTAGTGTAGGGTGAGATGGGGCTCCTGACTCCCCAGCATGGCTTTGAGAGCCCCTTGTCTTCAGGAGCCCCTAAGCAAGGCCTGCTGAGGCAGGACCCCTCTTGCAGGCCTGCACTGGGGTTGTGGGTGATGCTCAACGAGGCTCAGCACGGGCAGTTTCCACCCTGAGAGTCAACGAGGGCGGCCGTCACCTGACTGATGCAGCAGGGCCCCCAACTTCTGATGTCCCTGTGGCCAGTTCTGGACCTCAAGCTCATCCAGCAGCCCATCTGGCTAGATGAGACTGAAGATCCTCAGCAAAATGAATATGAGCTTATTATTTCTCTTTTCACTCAAGAACATGGGCCAACGCTGCTTCTCTCAGCTCCTGTGGTGGACACTGATGCCACAACAGCAAACTGGGAGAAATTATCAGATTTTGTAGCCATAGGGAGGACAGAGAAAGTGTAATATTTTGGGTCTAACTGGATGGGGTCCATATGTGCAGGCAGAGCTCATGGTGGAGAGCTCCTTCCTTTCATTTTCCTCTCCCGGTGGCGTGTCCCACCTTTGCCTGCCTTTCTAGATGGGTGCCATTTGACTCCTGTGCCTGTACGTGCATCTGTAGTGTGACTCCTTGTGTGTGTCACATCCCTGTCCAAAATCTGCTTCCCATTTGCCTGGAATCAGATTCCCTGCTGTTTCTGGGGGACTTTCTCTGAGCTGCTCACCCATGACCAGAGCCTGAGGCGCATTGGACAGCAGCTTGTGAGTCTCACACTGCAAAAACTGACCACAAACTGAAATCCTCCCAGTGGAAGGCTGCTCTTTAGGAGTGTGTAATGCTCCTTTCCCCAAATTACTGGTTACTCAGTCACTTGTGCATAAACAGGAACTTTGTCCCCTGCTCCTTTCCAAGTGCTGGAAGGCCAGCAGCTGGCATGCAATCCTATCATCTTTGAAACAGCATCATCCCCCAAAACATCAGAAATGTATGGATGGTGTCCTGGCTTTCCAGTAACCAGATTCACTTGCACTTTCACTGATGTTACAGTTCCAGGGAGTCAAACCATCTACACTTTGCACAAAATTGGCCAGCTGGGGCTGCAGCTTTCCTTTGCTCACCCCCAGCAGATGATCCACCTGGCTCCAACTGTAAGCTCTCTGAGGCAGAGGCAGTAAGAATTTTGCAGTGATGAAGTCACATAGGGCCTGTTTTAATAAAAAATATTGCTTTTCCTCACAGATTCTGCCTCCTCCTTACTGCTGAAGGACTGGCTGGGAGACAGTTTGTGTCACTGTTTCAGGGACCCTCAGCAGAAGGTGCCCATCCCAGGGGTATTTGGGCCTTTCTGAGCAACCGTCGGGTGCTGTGTAAGTGGTTAAATGAATTTTGTCTCCTATTCCTACGGGTCTAGAATAGAAATACTCCCAGTGTCCTATTCATTTTGTCTGAGGCAGGGGCATGGGGGAAGCAGGTAGATGAGTTTATAATTCCTAATCCAGGAGCAGCTAGTGGGAAGATAGTCCTTTTACCCTCTTGTGCCCTCTCTACTTTCTTTGCTCCTCTTCAACCAGTACTTTCCACCTCGACATTTCCCCTGCTTCCATCATCTCTCACCTCGTCTGCCCTCACCCTCTCCTTTAAATATCCAGCTTCTCTCTTCTCCCACCCCCAGTGCCTTTCTGCCTTCTAGCTTTGCCTCTGGTGAGCTCTCTGGGTGTGCCAAGCCACTGTCTCCTTGTTCAGCAGCAGCCTCTGCAGCTGCTCTGGCTTTCTTGGCTCTCTTGGCTTTCATTTCTTTTGGCCTCCCCCCGAACACCCGGAGGTAGCAAACCTCAGAAAGACCCTCCAGCAGAGAGGTTTCTGACCCACTGTTCCCTCAAAGGGAGAAGTTCAGGTTCTGTTAGGGAAGTTTGGGGATGCTTTGTCAGCAAAGGCGATGGGGAGACCCACGGCACTGCCCTGGGAAATCATTAACTCCCCATCTGAACTGAGCAAGGTGCTCTGAAGAAAGTGTGTGAACACAATGCTTTTCATGAAATGCCCTGCAGGGGATCATGGGACTTGCAGGGAGAAGAGAAATGGACTAAAAAGGAGAGCTGACTAAGGCAGAGCTGAACATCCAGGAGAGGGATAAATAAACTCAAGCAAAGAGGGGCAGAGTCCTGATGAGACCCATCATGGAAAGGTTTAGGGGTCCAAATGAGCAGCAAAGAAGCTCCATAGTTCTGGTTACAATAGATCTGTGGTGGGTGGTAGTGAAAAGTTTGAGTGAACAGAACAGATGGACAGGACCCCTTCACCTCCAAATTGTGACAGGCTGCTTTATTTAGAAGGTATTAATGGGAAGCAAACAACAGGATGGCATTTTTGGTTCTTTTGTTGGTTGGGTTATTTTGGTTTGTTTTGAGGTTTTTTTGTGTGTTCGTGTGTGTGTTGTTTCGGTAAGGAGCTCAGTGTGGTGTGAATTACGTGCTTTACCCACACTACAACTTAGAAGGACTGCTCTTGTCCTTTGACAGCTGGACCTGAGGCATCAGAGATGGATTCTGATTTTAAAAGCCAGACAGTGAGTCTATGGGAGACCAGGTAAATGAACAGCACGGAGCTCAGAAATCCTCAACAGTGGCCTCTGTGATTGGGATAGACCTCTTTCCAACTGGTGTTTTGTTGTGAAAAAGCAGTAAGAAGCTTGGTTTCAGGTCACTGCCAGGAAGAGAGAGACACAAAGTGGAGGCTGTTCAGAGGAAGAATTACCAAAATGAGGAGAAGTGGCTGAGCTAGCTTGGTTTCTGAACTGCAATGGAGAAAGTGAAGCCTGCCTGGCTTGGCCAAATGACAGTGAAGAGCTCAGAGTGACAATCAAGTTGCCACAGCTTCATGAATAGCTGGTAAACTGGTTGAGAGAGGCAGTGGCAAAGCCTTGATAAACCTCCAGATTGCTGAAGGGCATAAATACCAAGGCTACAGAGAAAATGGTTTTGGCCCTGGATCAGGTCCTGGCTCAGGCTATGGTTGTCTTTTGACTTTACCACTGCAGATGGCCATCCTGAAAATGAGTCCACTGCGCGCCTGTAGCTGCAGCACAGGCTGACCTTTACCGCATCACCATTGGAGCCACAGGAAATATGAGAGCCCTTGCTCGGTGTAATTTCCTCTTCTTCGGATTCTGAGTTGTAATCAATGTGTGTTGGCGTTGCCTGTGAACTAGAAGCTTGAATGCAAATCCTTGAAGGGAACAGCAAAAGGCTCTTTTCCCAGAACGCTATAGCAGCACTGGGATTGAATGTTGAGCAGTGAATGGTGGTCTCGGTACCCCACAGGACAGAGGAACAGGCTTACTCATGTTGAAGAGATTTTTCCTCCTGATGTATCCTAGTGGGTCAGCTGAGGGGATAGGCTAAATCTTTCTGAATAAAAGCATCCAGTCCTATGCAAACTCTCTGTGAGTGGTGCTGGCGTAACCTCGTAAGTGAGCCTTGGAGTTAAAATTGTCTTGATAAACTTGGAACAGATTGCTCTACATTAAACTTTTGTTTCCGGATGTGTGGAGACTCAGGCAGACGTCACACTGTTCATTATGCTTAAAACACATTTTCAAGATATCCTTCCAAATCACAAGGGCAAGAAATGTCAAAAGTAATCAAACCAAACTTCCAACATAATCACCTGACTCCAGGAGATGGGGCTCTAGACCTCAGCTGATAACAAAAGGATTTGTAAATAGCAAATGGTTCGTTTTACAGCTGACCTAAATTACAGGGAAGATAATTGTTTCTGTTCTACAGAGAATATTTTATTCCCTCAACCTGAAGTGAAACAAGCCATTTTGATTTAGGGTTGTTTTGTTTTGTTTTCTAAAATGCTACTTAACAAAAAGACGGGAAATTCAAAATGAAAAAAATCATTTGGGAATACAAAGCCAAAGTCATATGGAAGCACATTTTATACACATTTTGTTTCCAAAATGTAAAAGCAGAATCTTGGGATGGGGGTGGCTGGGTGGAGGGGTGGTGGGGCATGATATTTTTTCCTCTGCTTCTCAAGTTGAACTTAATTACTTCAGTGATTTCTACTCTTGAATCTCCAGCAAATTCCTTTCTGCAGGCTCATTGCATGATATTCCCAAAGGGAAGTCTAGATCCTTTTTGCTAAAATGTGCCCGAGCTGGGAAAGATGATGCACATTATCTGTCACTACCTCATCTCCCACTCAAAAACTTACAGAGCTGTCTTTTCTCTTGCAGGAAGATCTGTCCTTCTTCCTGGAATCTGGCACTGCTTTCTCATCCCAGCTGCCTTTCATCCATGCAGGAGTATGGGGCAGAACAAGCCTTGTAAACAAGGTAGTGATGCACTACAGGAGAAGGCTGACCTTAAAATATTTGGATTTCCAAAATGTCTGCTCTAATGGGCTGAGCTAGCTGAAGCTATGGGGCAGAGAGCAGTGTCACCATATTCAGCTGTCCTGCAGCCTGCAGCCAACCTTCTCAGGGGGGAAAGAAATCAGAAAACAGCCACCACCACCAGGAGAAAAAATAAGTGTCCTGTCTTGCATGACAGAAATTTATGGGAATAATAGAATGATGCTGCTCCACAGATGGTAGGTCAATAAAGTGGGCCTTACCTGGCCTCAAATCTTTGGTATTTTAATGTATTTCCTGATTCTGTGAGTTACAGCTGCCCTGTTGCACATATATGCACATAGCACTTAATGCTGTAGAGGAGAGATGCAACAGTATTTTCCTCCTCATTCCCAGTGTCCCCTTTATCTTTGTTTTAAAGGCTTGACTCAGCTTTGAGAAATCTGCCTTGCTGCAAGTCAAACTAAAAGCATGCCCTGAAAGAGGAAGACATTCGTATTTATTTTAGTTAATTGCTTGTTTGCATAATTACTCATTCCAAAATCTAACTTACAATAAAATCTTCCCTTCCATCAATACAGCCATTGTTACAGCTTCCAGCATGTCTGCCCCAGCGGTCATTTGCTGGAGCTGGGAAGGCTGCTTTGTAAAGGTGAGCTTTACAGTCTAGCTCCGAGGGTCAGCATGTCTGACCCGCAGAAACCAGGTCAGATAGCTTCCCAATCAGCTCAAGACCCACTTGTCTTCCAAGTCCTTCACCATAATTCACTGTAATAAAGAAAGAGTAAGGAGATGACGAGGAGGATTTGAGGTTGGTGAGTGTAAAACAAGGACGGCTTTCAGAGTTAAGCATCTGTTTTTTGACTTTGCCATCTCTACTGTAGGTGTACGGGAATATGTGTCCCTACATATTAAAAACGAATCAAATCAGAAAACTGTTTGAGTGCGGAAGAACAGTGACTTGAAAGATGTTCTTTATGTTCTTCCTTTTTGTGTGTGTGGCTTTTCTGTTTGTTTGTGAGTGTTTGTTGTTGCTGTTGTTTGGGTTGGGTTGGTTTGTTTTTTTTGGTGCTTTTGTTTGGGTTTTTTAGTTGGTTTTGTTTTGTTTTGTATTGTTTTGTTTTTGTTGGTTTGTTTTTTTGGGGGTTTTTTCCTTGGTTTGGGTTTTTTTTGTTAATATTCCCACACAGGGGAAGAACATTGTAAAAACCTGCTTGGACCTGCGGGACTTTGGGAGCCCTTGGCAGCATGTACAGTGCACCACAGTGCTTCAAGACAGAGATTTTTCCCCAGCACTGAAGAAACACATAGTTTCTGTTTTGAATGTCCAGTCCAAGTCAATGATGAAATGGTGTGCCCTGTTAGGCTAAGATGACAGCAGAGGGCAGGGAGTGCAGCCTACAAAATTAAAATTAAAGTGAACAAAAGGTTTTCTAAGCTGCTTTGAACATCATGCTAGCCTTTCACCCATCCCAGCTATGAGGTGTGACCCTGCCTGAATTGGCAGGGTCTGCCAAAGGATCAGGTTCTGACCGCGTTTATTTTGGCTGTGGCTATCGTAAACCCAGGGGCAGAGCTGGAAGTCTTCCCTCACCCCAACCGCCCTTTGGGATACACCCTTCCTGGGCCAAGCTGAGCCAGACTGGCAGGAGACAGCATTTATGGATGTACATCTGAGACCCACGGACAGCCCAAGCTCTGCTTGTTTTCTAAACATGGCCAGAAGGTGTCTTAGAAAGCCAACAAGGTTCCCAAACTTGATGAGATGAAGGCTGGTGCAAGCAGGACACAGTCAGGTCACTGGATCTGGCCTTCAGATGAGGAGGTGGATCATACTGAGGGATCTGAGATTTTACAGCGGTGATAGCTGTAGCTGCTCTCATTTTGTGATCTACTCTGTTTTGCCCTGGGGCTTGTGCCTTTGCTTGCTGGCAATATGCAACACCCTGGTGGCCTCCCACTTCCCTTCTGTCAAGGATACCTGTCTGAGAGGAAACCTGGGTGAGGTGACAGAATAGTTTGCTTTGTGATCAGTTCCAATGTGCCTGGACTGGGAACCGGATATGGCAAATGCACTGTCCAAGCAGAAAAGGAAAGGACACCGTCTAGGCGTCTGGTTGGATGTCTCAGGGTGTGCCTGGAGCGTTACAGGATAAGCCCAGTGGTTGTCTCCTAACTGGCAGAAATGGCTGGTATCTCCTAGGGTGTTTCTGCCCCCATGTTTCCCAACATCTCTTCAAAACGTGTGGGTATCCCAAGGAGGAGCCAGCGCCTGCAGTAGTGTGGGAGGGGGAGGAGGGAGAGGAAAAGAAGCCCTGTGTCCTTGTAAGCGTAACAGTTTAGTCTTTGCTCTCAGGGACACAAGCTGGCAGTTGGCTTTGTAGTAACCCACATGACAACAGGAATAACATCAGGCGTAATTAGACGAAATGATGGTATAAGTTCAACTCTTTCCCCCCAAAGCACCCAGCCCCCTCAACCCATTTTGAAACAATGCACCTTTTGTGGACTCCAAGTAGCTTTTAAAAACACAATTGATTTCTTTCTTCCCCATCACAGAAAAGAGTTTGCTGCTAGGATAAAGAATGTTGAAATGTCTCAGGCAGGATGGAGACTGAAGCAGAGAGGGGATGAGACACCTCATCCCTCCCAGCTTCTTCTGATGTCCTCTTCCAGACCCCCCTTACCTACCACCACCCACGAGATAATCATTGTTCTTTGTTACTACAGCTTTAAATGCTCTCCCTTTCCACCCCTGCAACCCAAAACAGTATCCCCTATTGTTTTGGTGTTGGAAGTATACATGACGTAGTCATGATTCTGCCTTTTCTGAGGCCTTGTCAGGTTATGGATGATTGATCATGCTTCATCCACCCGATGAAGCCCATCAAAGAATAGTACAACATTTTCCTCTCTGTCTCCTTCCCCTAAGTGTGACTTGGCTGAGAGGACTACTGTGCTGGGTTTGAATGGAAATTATCTAAGTGTGTGGCTCCGGCTCCCCCTGCTAGCTCCCCTCTCTTTAAAAAATGAGGCTGAAATGTAATCAGATTTACTTTAATGAGGGGGGACTGAGAAAATGCATCCTATGAAAAAGAACTTTGTGGGCAATCCAGGTCCCACACCATAAACAAAATCAAGTCACTCTATATTAGTGTAGAGAAAGCCTCAGCACAGGAGAAACCCTGTTTGTACCCCCTCCTTATCACAGCTTTCTAGCCAGCCCATTAAACTGCTTTGTACCCACTCCTGTGCCACCTCCTCAAGTAGATGGATGTGTACATGACTTCTGGGTAACAAAGCTGGACTTGTAAATGCAGCACCAAGGCTAAAACAGACCAGACTCTGAGTGCTTTGATTTCAGTTTTAGATGGTTTTGAGTGCTTTGCTGAAGTATGAGTAATTTTAAAACTGCTAAGCTAGGAACTGTGGGGGTCTTACTGGTTTGGCTGTCTGGTTTTTGTGCATCTTTAAGGCATTTAGACACAAAGTGTGATGCCAGCCACTGCAGCATTACTAACATTTTAAGTGTTTGAAGACTGCATGTGACTGTGTAATGCTATATCTATATATGTGGGTGCATGTAACGTTGATAACTGAAATTGGTTTATTGCTCTATCTAGTTATATTCTTTTTAAGGTCCTAGTGAGATACCCAGGCAGTCAATTTTGAAGACTTGCAGTGCAGTCATGTAAATAAAACTTTGGAACAGTGGAGTCTGACAAAGCAGTCCTGAGAATTATTCATCTAGTTAACGGACATAAGAAAATTTCTTCTTGAAGTGATGGACAAATGGACAAAAAAGAGAATAAAAAATTATTTTCTCAGCATAGGTCTTTTTTTCACTTTTTTTTCAGTGATCCTAATCTTGGGATATCCATGCATGTTCTTTCCTCAAGCAGGACAGTTGTTATTTCTGCAAAAAACACCTTCCCTGGCAAACTTTAATCCCAAACTGATGCATATGAATTTTAGTACTGACTTGAAAATATTGAAGCAGAATTTTTGGAAAGCTTTTGGAAAGTATTCTTCCTTTTGCTCATGTAGGATTTGATTTTACCACCCTAAAATTTCTGGCAAGTTTCAGGCTAACAAGTGAATGTTCCAGAACTTTTAATGTTGTGGCAACAGGGGATTGTTCATAAACTCTTTCCCAAACATAACTACTAGGTTAACTGTTGACCAGACAGTACCCAGAAAGTATATTTTATTGACTGTGAATTCATTAATAATTAACTGGTGTGCAGACATTGAAACAATGTGCTGATTCTTCATTTTGAATCCTATCTCAGACAAATACAATAAGATGCCATGGTCTGTTGCTTTCTCAGCTCAACATTGCTGAGTGTTGATGTCAGGGAAAAGTCTTACTCAGTTAACAGCATTCCTGGAGCACTCTGTGGAACTGAGGGAGCTACAGAAAACTTAGAGGCTTCACTGAGATACACAAGCTGAACCTGCAAAACAGCATGACACAAAAACCCCAACCAAACAAAACCCCCAAAACAAACAGAAAAATAACCAAACAAAAAAAAGAAAGAAACCGAAAGGAAAAAGGTGATCAGAATCCAAAGCTAAAAAATGTCAGAGGTGTTCCCAGGGCAGTAACATGCACCTAGAGGAAAGATGTATGCAGACAAAGGATCAAACTTTTCTGCTTCAGCACAAAGCAAGGGTTTCCTGCTACAAAATGTTACCTCTGCCAGAAAGGTTCCTTGGGTGCCTTTTAGATGGTTACCTGTTTATATGTTTGGTTATCTGTTCATATGATTAATTTTTGCTCCTGCCACCTGGAGCTCTTAATTTCTCAGCTTTCTTTCCCAGAAGTGTGGGGAGTCATTTGTAAGCTTCATTGCCTTGCAAGGCAGAGAGAGTGAATTCAGGTCTCTGAAGAGATTTGGAAATGCTTAGTGTCGTATGTGACTGCTACTCATAAAGGAGTTTGGCTTCTAAATGCTGCTGTATCCAGAAACATAGGAAAAAATATTTGTTTTAGAGTCCTATTGAACTCGAGGGGGACAAACACTCTCTATCTGTTGAAAGCCACAATCATTGCCATAAGATTAACTAGAAAGGAAAAACACATGGCAGCCAGCCAGGAAACACAACTATCAGAAGGTAAGCAGGCATAATCAACCAGGGACTCCAGAGCACTGCATTGCTAACAGAATAAAACATATGACCCCATCTGAAGGCACTATTTCCTAGAAGGATGTATCTAAACATAAAACAATTATTTAGGGCTAAGAAGTAGTTTTAAGGCCTTGGATAAAGCCAAGAAATAGGGCCAGCCCTGGTTGTGGTGGTACACTGAGAGCGGTGCTTTTGAAAGACCAGAGAGTGCATTTCTGCTCATGCCAGCCCTTAAGGAGAGACATACTGACCATCCCTGCCCTTTTCTGGAAGAACTAATTGTTGAGGTTTTTGTTTTGTTTTGTTTGTTTGTTTTGCTTTGGGGTTTGTGGGGTTTTGTTGTTGTTGTTTTGGTTTGTTTTTTCTTCTGGCAAGGGATATATGATAGCGAGGACAATAGGACATTTCCATCGCTGCTCCTGAGATTGTCCATGTTGGCCTTGCTCTGTTTCTATGCCAATCATACCCCACTGGTCAGACTACTTGGGCAGGAATTGTATCTATTTGTTTTTGATAGAGTTTTGTCCTAGTATTTATCAAATTGATTTATATAGGTATGTACCTGTTGGCACCCCCAGTGTCTGCAACTGAAAATACTTCAGTCCATTTTCTTGTGCAGTGTATAGTTACCTCTTACCCCTTTTGAGCCTGCCATCTGCAAGCAGCCAGGAAGTGTCTCCACTCCATGGAGTTCTGTTTTACCTCCTCAATCATGGTCATGGAGTTGCACTTAATCATGCATGGGTTTTTTTTGTGTAGCCTCGAAAATGAAACAGGAGTATGAAAGACAGGGACAAACCACTCTTTGCCCACCAAAAAGTAAACTTCTGTCCTTGTTTTAACCTAGTTGCTCTTTCTATAAAAGATCAAGTGCACATGTTAGACTGACATTCTCTCAAATTTTCACTAGCAAACAAAGGAAGGATTTGTAAAGATTCTGCAGCTTGATGAAGCTGCTTTACTCTTCCAAACAAGTCTATCTCTGGCTTATTTGCAGAGCAGTTAGTCCTGCATTCCTTTTTAATCTTTACTCTTCTTTGGAACAGGTGATAGGTAGACTGATCCAATGTATCAGTAGACCTTCTTCAGCACACTGGGGTGGCTGTGTTGTACTGACTGAAAGGCTGTGGTCTAATTCTGTGAATGTTCATATGCCGCGGGACTTGCTATTATGTCTACAGTCCAGTACTGTAGATGGAATTATAAACAACTGCACCTCATGTTGGCTGCATTATTGAAAACAAGACCCTGCATCAATCACACTGTATATCTGACATGCAATTATTAAAGAGATATATTAATTAAGTCACTGGGCTTTTCTGATGTTCTGGTTATGAAACAAAAGCAAAGCATTTTTCTTTATCTACAGTTATAAAATCATCATTATGGTATCCATACCCTGGTGTAATACTGTGTGTTGGAACAAACTATGCCTTCTACATTTTTGACTTTAAATATCAGATGCTTCGGGCTGTTTGAAATGTTGGGGTTTTATTTTTAGTACTTACTTTGCTATTTCCTGGCCATATTGAGACCTAAGTGCAATATGGATGATGTTTTATGACGCAAAGCTGTGTGACTGCATTATGTTTGCATCCTATGTATAAAGGCCGACCAGTGTGACTAACACATTGAAATCTGTTTGTGGGGCTCAAGGTTTTGCACATCTAGTTCTGGAAATCAGGCCGGTGGCACAGGCCTGGGAGCAGCTGCAGCTCTACAATGCATTGTTCTGCTTACCTAGCTCCAGATCAGTAATCTGGATTTCTTTTTGCCGTGGAGTCTGCCCGAACATCCTTTCGAAAGTGACACATCCTGATGCTGGAAGACCTTCCCAGGAAAGTTTCAGCAGGGAGGAAATGGGAGAATATAACATCTCATAAACTCCCTATGACTCCAGAACAAGGCCCAAAGGCTATCATTACTGAGATGCATACTGCTAGCGTCAGTTCCAAAAGAGGATCTCAGTTTATTGTGTGTTGGGAGTTTCTAGGGTCAGCTCCATCCTGCTATGTGGTATAACAATGTGTCAGTTGCACAATAGGAGTAACCTCGCAGTATTCATCTGTCACTTCAACAAGAGAGCAAAAAAAAAAAACCCAACTCTTGTAGTTACAGGGTGGTTTGGTTTTTCTGACATTTAATTCTTACATGGCAGGCATCAGTGCTTTAATGGGTGAGATTTTTGGACTGAAAACAAAATCATTAATAGAAAACAGTTATGAGTCTGTGCTTCCTATCCTTGACAAACTTCCCTATTTCTTTCTTTTTTTTCCCCTTTTATTGTCAAGTCATGTCAGAGCTGATTATAAGAGACAGGCTTTATAGCATTACATGGGTGGGCTTTGGACTATTGAGCTTCTGTTCTGGAGATCACAGACCTCAGTTTCACTGTGTTTGCTCTCTCCCTAAAACAGTGAAAACACTGAAGTGACATCCCAGAGGTAATTTTTTTAGCCTTGAGTCTAAGTAGATGGATTCTGAGACAGAAGGAAAAAGTTGTATTTCACAGTCACAGACCAATCACAAAGCAGTTTCTATTGTGGTGGAAAACTAAATAGCAAATATGACTCCTGCCTCTCAATCACCCAGTATGTCAGAGAGGCTGATCTCGAAAGATAGGCTAGGTTGTGTCCAGGGTGTTGTATTTGGACCCTGACTGCCTTCTTTGCCCATGTATTGTGTCACAGAAACAGGCTTGAAACAACTGCATGATGGGCAGCTCTGCTTTCTGGGAAGAGCCAGGCAGAAGAGCAGCCTGACATAAAAACTGATTCGCAATGAACAGAGCTGGATGCATTTTGTTCCTTTTTTTTTGTTGTATCCTTAAAATGTGATCTCAGAGACGTGCTTGGTGTACATAGATATGTTCTGGGCTGTCCAGGACTGGGAGGATTTATTAGAACAAGGGAAATAAATGGTTAAGATTTGTCTTAGAGTAGCAGTTCAACCGTAGTCTGTAAAAGTGCCTCGTAAATCTCTGGAAATAGTCAGCTGTTAATCCATTGCTCAGCTGATTATTGAGAATAGTATACATGCCTTTAATTGTCATTATCCAGGAAAGGCCATCTTTTGCTACTGAGAGAATGGCTCTCAAGTTCATCCAACAACATGTGATTGGAGCAGGCTGGTGATAGATTGGAGCAGACTAGAAAGATTGGAGCAAGCTTGTGATTTAACTTCTCCATAAATTGAAACCACTGCTGTGGGATGCAGGATGCCAGAAGGGGATGGTGGAACTGATTACTCAAAATCAAGTCAAAATCCAAATTTCCTCCTCTATTCAGGCCTTCCCCACACAGAAGAGGGGATACATGAGCACATCGCATCCTCTCTGCTTCACAGGAACTGCCAACAGAAATTCCTTAGCTCTGTGAGGAATACAATCTGGGGCCTTGTGAATCATGAGGTCACTGCAACAGAACAATCACACCAGGCATTTCCAAATCCTCCTGGTCACAAGGAGTGAACTTAATAAAACACTTGTTTAACTAACAGCAACTGAGGAGTCATGAGCAAGTGAATTCCCCATCACTTCGTCTTGTCACCTGTGATCTATCAACCTCAGGAGGTTCAGAAGTTCATTCATAACTGGCAGAAGAGCAGAACTGTGGGCCCAGGCACATGTGGTGGCACATCAGCTCTGAGCCCTTTCTCTGCATCCTTGGCCAGTAGGGCTTCATATACAGACCAAGAAGGTCTCCAAGGAGTGACAAGGCAGGGATGTGGCCCAGGTTAGTGCCATGCTTGCCTTGGCACGGAGCTGAAAGCTGCTGCTCTGGGTTACCCATGGGTCTTCTCTGATGAGGCAGGAGAGGGTGTGCTGGGTGTGTGAGGGAAGGCATTGTGCCCATTCAAGGTACATTTTGTCCAGAAGTGACACTATGGCCCATGTTGTTCCGAACAATTGCAACAGGAAAGCCCTGCCCATCATCTGTCCCTCTATTCCTCCTTCCTTCCCTCTCCCCGGGTTGGGCACCGCTGCCCGAGAGCAGTGGGAACATTCTCATGCGGATATCCTGTCAGGACAGCTCATGCTATGCCCCACCAAGGTCACAGGGAAGACATCAGCCACTCCACAAAGCTTTTGCACTACTGGTGGAGTCCCTGAGGGTCAGGCAGGGTCAGAGCACAGATGGGGCTCCTATCCCATTCCTGTTCAAACACCCAGCGGGTGACTGTTAGTTTTCAGTTTTGGCCTTTTGGCTACTCCATCCCTGTGTGTTTAAGTACGTGTTGTGTGTGTAGGGAGGGAGTCATACTGATGTTTTTCAGAACCACTCATTTTCTTGCCTTGTTTTTTTCACTTTTCATGGCATTATTACTCCATTAATATTCCTGAAAGCCAAGCTTTACTCCAATGGCTTCTCATGATTAAAGACTAAATGCTGCAGAGGAGATGACAGTCCTCACATGTGCCAATGAGTCAGTGAATTCCTTTGTGAAGCCTAAGTCCATCCAGATGTTGACCTCAGCTCTGATGCTATGTTCTTTCCTTATTTTCCTCTAGCATTTCTGGGTCTATTTAAGATGGGTATGACGTGACCATCAATGAGGAAAGACAGGCTCTCTAAGAGGGTAAAACGCTTTCCTTCTTTCTACAATGGGATTGTGAAGCTCTTTCCACTGCCGTAATTCTTGGCTGTTGCCTTAAAAATGCTTGTGTTAGAAATATTATTGCTCATTTGGTGCTATTTGCATTACGCAGGCCTAAATGCCTAAAGGCAATCGAAGTACCTTTCTATGGGTCTAATTTGGATTTTCAGGCTTTTTCTACAAATAGCTACATGGGACTACACTGGTAAGCAGACAGTACAGAAAAGCAAAGACCTATCTGCACGTGGCTGCTAGAAATGTTCTGCTTGCACATCTAAACCCAGTATTTTCATTAAATAAAAAGGGAGAAAATAATATTCTGCCAACCTAGCTTTCCCCAGCAAGTTTGCTGTTTCTTTACTCTTCTTTTCAATCTATTTCTTAGAAACTGGACTCTGAATTGCCCTTTTGAGCAGCTGCTGGGCTAGGTGTTTCCTTGCTGTGGGTCAGGGAAGCTCTATCATCTTCCCCTGCAGGCTGTGTTGCAGCAGGCCAGGACTGCACTGCTCCTGAAGGTCAGCTGTGATGGGACCAGAGGCAGGCGTAGAGCACTGCCTGCTGCACAGGTTTTAGTGGGGTTCCAACAGAGGAAATGAGGATAGTGCCAAGTGAATCATGTTCTAGGCTTTTCCTTTGCCTTCCCCACCCCTCTGGGTGACACAAGCCACTTTTTTGTGATGCACATCAGCAGAATTGGATATTTTTTCTAGGACTTGACTTTAAACAGATTTCTGGAATCTGATCTTCAGAAACATTTACTCTGCCAAGTCCCCTCCCAGATCTGGGACATTTTCTTAAGTGGTACTTCGTTTTCCTGTAGTGAGATTCAGCCTGGAGATGCAGGGACTGTAAATGGGGATTCCCTAATCTCAGCCTGTCCAGTCACATCCAGCAAAATGGAGCTCTCAGGAAGTTCCTCTCCAGCTGTCATAACATACCACAGTGCTGTTTCCTGTTGAGATATAACTGGTCAGCTGATGAGGGGGGCTTTAGAATGGGAGCAGAGTGAGCAGAGCAGTGCACCTCTGGCACTGTTTAGTCTGGATACCCTTATTCCTTTGGTACTGGGATTTGCCTGGTTTTGGTTAAGGCATCAGGCCCTTAGTTACAGATGCTTCACGCCTGGTTGCCCATGCACACATGAATCCTAGGCCTGCTGCTCAGCTCCTGACCGCTTTTCCAGGTCGCAGGGACTTTCACTCCCTGTTCCAAGCCTTTGCACTTCTGTGCTGGCACCAGGCATTGCCTCCCTGAGCTTCAGCATCAGAGGCATAGCCTCTTCTGCATGTGCAGCTTTCTGGTCTTGGAGGTAGCTTTGGCCCATTCCCCAAACTGCCCCAAATGCTGCCCTTTAAGTAGAGGAAAGGTAGGGAAAGTGCCAAGGGCGAGGACAGCTGCAAAATGGCAATTCTGACCAGATGCAAAACCAGGTTTCAAGTCTCTAGAGCCTCTGTGCCAAGCTCCTTCCACCTGCTTATGTGCCAACTCCTTCCACAGTGCTGACTGTGTCTGAAGGCAGCTGTCAGTCAGCTGGAGTACCAGTGACTTGAAGTCTATGATACAGTTAACACAAACGGGCATCTCCCTGTTTAGTTTCCTCTATAAAACTCTTATTTCTACTCTCTAGTTTTCTCTCCCTCTTGCTCTTTCTTTTCATTTGTTTGTTTCATGATCTCTGCCAAATATACATTGATTTGCTTGTAACAAATCATGCCAGGGTCAGAGCAGCCATATCTGAATTTATGGTCTAATTTTCAAACAGAGTAATTTCCTGCTATTTTCCTGCCTCCTGAGTCAGAACAGTATATTTCTACATACTGCCAGGCACGGACAATTCTTATTTTGAGATGAAGCCATTCCAAACCAGAGCTAGCATGCCTTTCAAAGGCCAAGTCTTTCAGTTCTTATTCAGGATTTTAATTGTAATGGTCCAGACACGTGTTTCCTCATGGCCTGTACATTACAGCTCTCGTGATGTTCTTGATTGCATTTCAGAGATGCAGAAAGAGTGGTGGAGGTTACTTTGGAGTGCTTTTCAGAGGTGGTGTTGGGATGAGTTTGAGTTATTTGTTTATGAGATTAGTTTATACAGTGCTGCTGCAGAGCTGGTAACAATTTTCATTATGTGCTAGCTGGCTGTAGAACATCTTCAAAAGGGATCTGTTCTATCTCACAGCAGAAAGCAGCACAGGTATGAAAGGAACTCCAAATACTTAAAAAGGGGGCACACAAACAAGACTTTGTCCTCCTTCTCAACAACCCACTTTGACAGCACTGGTTTGATAATCAGCAGCTTCTGCGCATTGAGCCGGCCCAATCTGGCTCAGTGACTCAGGGATGCAAGGCAGGAGGGAGGGCTTCTTCCAGTCAACTCTTTGACTGCTTGTTTTCAGTCTCAGAGGCCCATATCACATCTGGAGTTTGCCCAGTCATGGGTTTTGGTTTCAGATTCATAGTGTGAGAGCACAGGGAGGGTTATTTTACCATCCAAAATTTCCTGTAGTGGACTATGGCATTCAAAATTAAAATAAAATAAACAAACAAAATTGTCATCCTTCCTGCAAAGCATCATCTGCTCTTAGGGGTACAAGAAAAAAGAACCACAAAAACCACCACCAACAAAAAACCTTCATCATTAACTTCATCACAAAATTCCACAGGGACAGGCAATACAGCAGCCTGACGTTCTAGGTGAGTATGAAGTCAGTGTAGTCTTGTAGACATAAATGTTGAGATGCTGAGTTCCTCATTCAGTGAAAGCCCTGAAATCCTCCCAAACACTGAGCCCCAATTTCCTTGTTGGAAGAAAACACATTAAGGGACAGTCACAATTTAATGTGTTCAGTGCTGACCCAGATCAACCTGTGGTATTCTGTGTAATCCCTGGTGAAAGGCAAAGCAAAGAGCTACCTGCTTTTTGAGGTAGCTGGAGGACTTCCGAGGCACTGGATATGAGACATCCTCTCAAACAAAGTTCAGCTAAGGGAAGGCCCCAGATCCATGCCAGATGATAAGATAAGAAAAAGGAATTAGCTTTCTCAAGAGGTCCTTCTGAAGGAAAGGATGGTGTAGGATAGAGAAACTCAGCCTGTCTATACTCTTTCCTCAATTAGAGCAAGAGCTGGCTCTCCCATGATCTTTTATTTTACTTAGGGTGTTTTATGAAGGCTTCCAGGTGTTTCTGTATCTCTTTCCTCGGTGTCTCCCTTCCAGGAGTGGTGATCTGCAGCTTCCAGGGAAGGCTTTGCACCCTATTGCTCATCAGCCCTTGACAACAGGCTGGCTGTGGACCTTTGGATTTTCCCACTGACCTCATTTTTCAAGGCTGCATTTTCCACCTCTGATGGTTTCAGGCTTGATCTTAAAATAACTGCACCTTGCAGTGATTCACCCACATCTAAGGGCTGGGTTTCTTGGCTTGTTCTGAGTCAGGGTGTGTTTTGGTTGCTCCTCACTGATCAGTACTCAGTTTACCCCCAGGAGGGCCTTTTGACCATGCTCTGATAATTTTTTTTTCTGTTCTAGTCATATTGAAATGTATTTCACACCCAATATCTGTCAACAAGGGGAGAGAGATGAGGATATCATGACAAGCTTTGACTAGGAAAGGTTTAGTATTAGGTGCTTATGTATTTTCCAAAACCAGGTACAACTCTGAATTGCCATGGTGACATAGTCCTTCTTAATTCTCCTAAGGAACAGAAATTAGGGGACTTATTGGCCAGAGAAGGAAACTATGGACTCAGGGGCCCTGGAGATCACACATACTTCTTCATGAGTTTGTAAGCCCACTTAATCCAGAGACAGAAATCATCATTCAAAAATTGTTAGCCACTGACATCCAAGAGCAGGATTTAGATTCACCAAAGAAGAAAAAAGAGTTTTAATCAATACAACAAACACAAATCCTCTGTGGCTGATTGAGGTTTTTTGTCTGTATGGTTATTTCCCACCTATATTCTGGTTTCTAAGCAAGAAAGGAAGACCTGCCTCTTTTTTACCAACCATGTATGTACAGAACAAGGTTAAAATTCAATAATCAGTGAATTTTAAACCAGTCCCCCCCCAAAAAAATTCACCTCCCTTGCAGGCAGAGTAGAGGATGAGCCTATTTTATTTTTTCTTCCACCCTGACGTTGGCTGCCCTCAAACACCTTGTCCAGTATTGCACAGTTACAGGACATAATGTTACCACATATCCTGTATTTAGGTTTTGGTGGGAAACAAAGGCTCTATGTCATTCTATTGGGGAATTCACCAGTATTCCTGCCAGCTCATCATCTTCCTAATGTTGCCAAGCAGTAAGTGATTAATTGCTAGAGACAGACAAGAAAAAAAATAACAAGATATGACAGAAAAAGAAACTTTTTGGAAATGAGCTTATACAAGATGTTTGCTTGCACTTTGATATTTGAATCCTTTTTGTTCACATCATCAGGCTTTTGACAAAAGCTCTGATGTCTATGTGCATGCCTAGTTTATAATGAAAAGAAAACAGAGACTATCTGGTAACAGTGAGGAGTTCAGGGGCTGAGGATTTAAGGAAAACAGCAGCCATCACAGGAACTGGCAACTTGCATGTCCTTTAAAACAGAAATGCCTAAGCTGTGGGTCATGGCTGGTGTCACAGGCCATTTCACCTGGTTCATGTTTTCAGCTGAGACTGACTTAAGAAGGTATGAAAAATCACAGGAACTGATATCAGGTAGTGGTCCCAAACCACTCATTGATACCGAGCTGGGAGCTGCATATGGGACTAGGGAGATCATTACCATGACTTTGGCATCATCCCTCCTTTCCTCCAATGACACAGTCTGACTACATTGTCAGACTGAAGCTGGGAAAAGCTAGAGAGAAAATGCATGGGCAGGAGGGTTTGCTTGGCCCTGCATAATTCTATGTTAGCTCCTTCTTAAAAATATTCCTCAGAAGCAAATTTATCTGCCAAGTTTTAGCATGGCATGAAATATGTACAGCCACATAACCCTCTACCTCATTCCAAAAATGGAGAGGGACTAAGAAAAGACCAATTCAGGTTTAGCTATCGCAACACAGAGGTCCTGAATGTCAGTCAGCAAGGGGCAGACTGTGCTTTTACCATAAAGTTTCAGCTGCAAAGATCCCTCCTGTGCTGAGAACTGGGGAGGATGTATGTGGGAAGGGAAAAGAAAGGAGAACAGCTAAGGTGGAGGACAAAGGGGGTGACAGCATGGGACAAGGAGGATGCTGGAGAAGGATGGAGAGAAGCGAAACCTTTCAACCCTTCACCAGCAGTGGCACCTGTCCCAATCTTGGACTCACTTGTGTTTCAGTGGCTTGTCTTACTGCCATGGCTTTGGAAAAAAGATCCTGTTTACAGGAAACAAGCTGGCTGTGCTTCCCACAGCCTTGCTGGGCTGGGGTGGAGGCAGAAGCTGGCTCTTTTTGCTGCTGAGAAAGCTCCAGCTTCTAGGGGTGTGTGAATGCTGCAACTCCCTTCTTCCCAACCCTACCTCCTTCCCTTGGTGCTGACACTTCCCCACCCCAGCCGCAGCCACAGGGGTGTTTGCAGGGGTTTGTGGTTCCCAAAAGGGCTGAAGGATCCCAGGAAGCTGCTGGGCCCACGTTGTGGCTAAATCCGTGGGGACAAGGTATTACCCTCCCTTGCATCCTTAGGCTGCAGTGAAGATGTTTAATGAACAGATTTCCTGTAATAGATGGCAGCAATGACAAGAAAAATAAGATGTTGCACCACATCTTGGCAGAAGTGGCTCAGAAGGACAATTCAGGCAGCTGTCTGTCCTCTCCCAGCCCTCTCCCTCTGTTCCCATGCACACTTGCTTACGGGTCATGCTGAGGGCTGAAGAAAAAGCTGTGCACTGTCTTCTTAGTGGCAGGCACAGAGGTTATCGTTCCAGCCTTGAAAACCGAGGCTGCAAACAGGGAAAGGAGGAGGCGACATATTTTGGTAGAAATGAGTATTTAAAATACATCATATTTGTTCTGTTGGCCTCTACCCTACCTCCCTCGCAGCTTGTAAAACTCCCGCTGTCTCCCTTCCTTTTCAGGCAACTGCTTGGCTTGTTTCTCCCAGCACACTGCATTCCCGTCACCCTGTCCCTGCGGCTACTAACCCACCTCCTAAAGCTTAAAGAGGACCTCGCGGGCCAGCTTCTGTCCCAGCCCTCGCTGCGGCTGCTGCTTGACTTGTATACAGCAGTATGTGTTGGATGGAGCTCCCGCTCCTGACGAGCAGAGGGTGCCAAACCGCATGAAGCTGGGGTTTGGCAGAGTCCAGCTGCTCTCAGCCGGAGAGGCAGGGAACGCCGGGGGCAGCAGCCCCAGCGCAGTGGGTTCGTCACTGGCGAGGAGGGGCTGGTCCTGGAAAAAGGGAGATGTCCCAGTTAGTCATCGCCCACCCGCTGGTGGCTCGGAGGCACTCTCGCAGCATCTGCTGCTCGGCAAGGCACAGGCAGGGTCAGCAGTGGTGAGGGCTGATCCCTGAAGAGCGAAGGGCCACTGCTCCAATCCAGCTACACATTCTCCACTCCCCACAAGCCGTGGGGCTGCTGCCAAGAGTCAGCAGTCAATATGCTGTCACGATGTTTATTCAGTGCATGTTTAAAGGCTATCGGCGATAGCACGCACATTGCAGTATGTGGCTGTGCAAACGGTGTGGGACACTGACAGGAGGAAAAGGGTGTGTGGGATGGCAATCCATCCCTGCTGTTTGCATGGCTTGCCATAGCTCCACATTCCAGGTATTTCCAAGAGTTTCAGTTCAACCAACAAAAGACATTAAAAGCACATCGGATTTACTTTAAAATACACAAAATGTATGTGTACACAAAAAGAGCTTTCCCCTTCCCAAAAGTGAACGACAACAAAAAGGGGTCAAAAAGTTTCTCAGGTATTACACAAGTATATTCAACAGGCAAGAGGTACATGAGTAGGATGTTGTTTTTCACAAGCTGTTGTTGTGTTCCTCACTTGTATCTCCCAAATACACTTTGAAAACATGTTTCTTAGGAAATTTAGTATTGAGAAAGCTTTGGGTAGGAGTTCATAGGTACAAAGCAAATGGGTTCTGTAGGAATTTACCTTCAGTAAGGACTGATGGAAACTGACTTAGGAAACCAGCTGCCTGTCTGGGATTTCTGGGACACTTCTGCTTCAGCTGTCCATGGATAAGGTCTCTAGAACAGAGATATCTCTGTGATAACTGCAACCATACTAATAACAGCCAAAAATTAGCTAATTGGAAGTTCAAGTGACAGCCTGGAGAATAGCTATACAAGTTTTGATCTCATGTCACATGTTTACCCCTGATGGGAAAAAAGTGGAAAACAAAAGTCATGAGACAAAAGGAGTGTGGACCTCATCACTAGAGCCCGGCTCTTGCAGCTTGCCTTGGGATTACACTTGTGCATTGAACCGTACCGGTTGCAGATGCCTGCCAATGTCTGTCTCTGCTTCCCCTTCACCTCCATTTCACAAAAGAAGGTCTACAGTAGTCTCTTTTATTTGAAAACCTTTAAAAATCACACAGAATATTCCATGGCTGCAGACCTAAGCCATACTTCCCTTGGGAAACTGCTAGGTAGGTTGTATGTAACCCTGGCAAGACACATTGTCCTACAGTCTCCTAACTTTGACCCTTTCATATATCCTTTTATTGCCCACAAGAAAAACAGACTCATAAAATGCAACTCATTAAATGCCCACGCATTGTGAGACCCTACAACTAAGCCTCTGCTGTTAAGGCTTTCAAATTTCACATGGTATTAAAAAGTTTACAGGACACTTGGTCCTCTTTAATATTGCAAAACAACCTTTTGGGTCATTTGTGCTATAAACTAGCAGTGAAAGTGAACCAAAGAAACTCAGATTTTATTGTAATCCACGTTACTAGGAGTTGTGCTTTAACACTTCAAGACTTGGCCCGAAGGTAAAGAAGCAGTAGCTTTTACAGACTTTTTTCCAGCAGAGAGAGAGGTTGGCAAAGTACAGAATGAAATAATCCAAAGAATGCCACCCCAAATGCACTGAATCCCATGGAGAATCCAATGCAGATTGCTTAGAAATCTCATGTCATTTTTTTCTGCCAAAGCGCAGATCAGGCAAAGTGAGGGAAACGTCTTTCTAATTTAGTCCTAAGGATCCCATTTTGAGGCAGTTTACCACCATCAAAAGAGGTAGAATTTTCCTTTATTGTTCTGAAAAAGTGGAGGCAGGCACTACAAATCTCCTTTGCGCACAACAAATTGCATCTAGGGTATCACGGATTTATCTGCATCTCATATAGTCCAGGGCTTTTCTTCAAAGACTCTTCAAAAGCCTTATTTGTATGATCAAGGACATGTAATATTGTCATGGCTGAGAGAAGAACTTCAAAACAGATACAATCTAGCAATGTAATCTGAAAACATGTGGATTTTTTCACTTCATCAGCTGGTTTCAATGCCTCTCTAGCTCAATTTTGTGTGCGCAAGAAAATGGTGAAAACAGTTACAAGACATTTGTGAGGGACTTGGCTCATGCAAGTGTGAGATTTGAAAAATCTCTTGAAAGCCACCGTTAGAAACCATCAGGGAAGAAGGTAATTCCTACCCACTAGCTCTTCCATATGGAGATTTGTGATCATAGGAAGGATTAGTCAAGAAAGGTAAGCAGAAGCCTTGATTGGACATGGGTCAAAAAGGGGTATTGCAAGAAGAGTTTTTGAACCAACACTAGGTGCTGGAGATCTGAAATCTGTGCAACATGACCACGAGTGGATCCTTTCTTCATTCAGTGCCATTACATGAAAAGCGGGGCTTTACTTGCTGGCTTGTGTCAAAACAGGTGCTGAGCAACTTGATGCCTTAAATGCTGTGATATCCTCAGCTCCTCAAAGACTGCTGAGAAATAGGAGTCCAAGGCTTTGGGGATGTGTCACCTCACCAGCCGTCAGCTCCTGCCCACGACAGACGATGTGCAGCAGAAGGTACACATAGCATCCATGTTCCTGGGTGTGGTCCTGCCTTGATTTGGGACCAAGCAGCTGGGACACAGGCTGTGGTGTAAATGGCGGTGTACATGCCTCCAGTTGTCCAAGCTTGTGACATAAGTCCAGTCATTAAAATACTACAGAGACACTGTTTATAAACTTGAGGAACCTGGTGACCCAAGTCAGTGATCTGTCTGTGGGAACGCACCAGCCGTTCGTATGCTGTCCAGTACACACCTAATGAAACTGTTTAACTCTGCAACAAACAGCCTTCAATCACCCTGCTTCATAATTTAAAAAAATTAAAATCTTGGTAGAGTGTTAAATATATTTGTTGCATCATGTTGCTGAACAAAACAGAAAATGGGATCCTCCACTTCCCTCATGTCCATAGAATTCAGGGCTGCTAAATTAACTAGGTTGCTGTATTTTATTAGTATTTGTTAAGCATGTGCAATATGATCCAAAAGACACAATGCAGTTCCTGACCTCAGATTCCACTTAAAAAATTGGACAGCAAATGACAAGGAGCTCAGAGAAGAACAGAAGAAGTAAAGTCTGCTTTAGGAGTGGAAGGATTTATGCTCTAGCCTGGCATTTTATTGTCTGTGTTGGGCTCTGCTGGGAGTTTGTCATTGGTTTGTGCCAATGCCACAGAGCCTGTGCTAGTCCCAAAAAGATTTTGATAGGGAAATATATGGGAATTTGACACTCTGTGACGAGGAAGTTGATCCTTGGCTGTAGAGCAGGAAAAGATCAAGGAACTGGAAAGAAAAAAAGAAAGTGGCAAGTGGGAAATCTTTGCTTAGGGTTGCAGCAATTCCCAAACTTGAAACAAATGATGGCAGCTTTTCTCTAATTTCCACTGGCAGCACCTCAGAAGGGTTTTGCCTTTTTGGCATGAGGGATAGGTCTCAAGTAGAGACTTTATTTCATAGCCTGCTTCATCCACTCACTGCTATCATAGAGCTCCAGACTGTGGACAAACCTTTAGGCTGTGTTTTCTTCCTAGAGCACCCAGTGTTTTTAACATCTAGAACAGCTGGCCTAACTGAAATATTTGGACTATTTAAAAAAAATTCTTGTGAGAGGTACTGGCTGGTGATGTAAAGGAGATGGTGATCTGTCTGGGTTAAATCAATATACCTGTAGATAGTGCCATTTTTTATAGATGGAGGGAAAATACAGTGTGCTATCTCAAAGACTGGAAGTCAGGTGTAAGGCAAAGTCAATACCTTAAAATCTTTACTCCCAGTGCTGCTTTTTAAGTGCAAAACCGTCCTTCAGAAAAGGTAGTAAAGATAGATGCTTTAGTTATCCTTTTGAAGTACTTGCACGTTGGCACCTTCTCTTTGTGCTTCAGGTATGATGAATAACTTCAGGGGGGATGAATACCCCTATGCTATATCACAGTCTGAGACCTATGTGCCAAGCATCCCTGCCCCACAGGAGGTGATGTCTCACACTCACACATTTAGTGTCTTTCTCTTTGTGCTGCAAAAAAAAAAAAAAAACCAAAAAACAAAAGCACCCTGAACAAATGCATTAAAAGTCAGAGTCGTGGTTCAATGGAACAATTCAGCAACAGCATAGAGAAAAGATAATTTCAAGTGACACCCATGCAGGACAGGTTATCAAACTTGAAAGTACAGGCTTACTCAGGGCTGAGCCCAAAAATATACATGGGGGAGTCATGATATGGAAACTTTTTAATAACATGTGAAATTTGAAAGCCTTAACAGCAGAGGCTTAGTTGTAGGGTCTCACTATTCTGCAAGAAAGTGTGAGAACTTTTCCCTGAGGAACCCCTACCCCAGATCCACATGAGCACAAAGGAGAAAAATTAGGCCTGGAGGTGTTGCCAGAAGGGTAACATACCTTATGTAAAGCACGTTACAAAAGCAAATGCTGAGCTAGCAAGAATCTCTCTCTAGTAGCAGTGGGAACCCCCTCCTGCTTTATTTTGTGAAGTATCTTTCATATCTTCTGCCAAAGACTTTAGGCGACATCAAGTTTTGCAAGGAGGCGAGTAATAATAGAGCCAAAACTTGGTTCAGACTGCCAATAAGGAGTCACTGTAGCCTGGAACAGTGAAAGGTCATCCACAAAGACATGAACACACATTTTTTTGCCCCAGATTCTGGACCAAGTGTTCTGAGGAAGAAGCAAACACTTGGGCTGGGTCCAAAGCATGGGGAGAACTTGTAATTAATCTTTTTGTAATTCTTTTCCCACCCTAAATCTTCCACATTTCCTGCCTCACTTAACTCTTTCCAAAGTATCCTCCTGCAATGTCACAGTTACTGAGGCTTGATGCAGACCAGATACAGGCCAGATGGCCCCCTGAATGCCACCCTTAGGCACCTCTTATGGGTGACTGGTTTTCGGTGTCACAACTGCCACTTTCCAAGAGTGCTTTAAAGCTTGGTCTGAAAAATTAATCTTGCCCTTGAGCTTCAATAATTGCCTGACAGTCTTTTTTTTCACCTTCACTGGGCAGTTGAATACCAACTTCTTGCACAGCTGCACGTTTTTAGGAGCAGGTTTGGCAAGATGGTACAATAAAGTTCACCAGCGCACAGCCGTAGGCATAAACCCGCCTTCAGGGGTGCCTAGCAGGCACTCTGTGAATCACAGAGTGTTTTGAATTAAAAGAAGTGTAAACATTATTTCCAAGTTTAAAATTTCATCACATTTGCTTTCCTTTGCAGCAATGAAGTTGGAGGTTCAATTCGTTTTCTCACCTTCTCTGTGCCTCTCTCTTTTCCCAGCTCTAGCTGGGACATTAGCAAAGAAGATACAACACAGCAGCCCCCACATTATAGCATGGATGGCTGCCTCATGCTTCTCAGGCTAGGAGTTTTGTTAGTACTTTGAAAGGACCAGAAAGAAAGAAAGAATAAGAAGAAGAGCCTGTCCTGGTTTGAACTGTAACCACACCTGTGGCTCCCCAAAGGCAGCGAGCCAAACAGCCAGGGGTGCAGCAAGCTCATCTCTTCAAAGTTTGTCCCTTTCTGTGGTTTTGGGCATTTTAAACCTTTTTGAAATCCAGATGTACTAGCAGTGCTGGAAGTGGAAAACTCAGAAGCTGTGGAGTGAGGCACACCATGGCTGTGTTCAGCAAGCTCGTGACCAGCTGCCTTTATACCTGCACAGAACCGAGCTCTTTCTTTATAGCTATGAATGGGGAGAAGTGACCAGTTCTTGCTGTCCAGGGGTGACTGTCACCTGATACCTCCACATCAGTGGTGCAGAGAGGTGGGGTACGCTGCTTGCCCCCTGGATACTTTCCCTTCTCCCTATCCCATGGCTCTTTGAGAGCAAACTACCTATAAGCAGTCAGCTTCACAGTTTTTTGATGTATATATGTCAGTTTCTAAAGCATCTGTCTCTGCCTTGTGTCCATTTAGATAAACATCTGGACTGAAAACCTAGGAGCAAGAAGGTCAAGAATTTCTCAAATAATCATTCTATTTTGCAAGGTGATGCTGTTTGTTTGGAGCGGGTGCTGTCTCTGCTCTGAAGTAGATAAAATTAGCCTTGTTGCAGTTGGATTGTTCTTGGGGTGCACTTCAGAGTGGCAAGGCAGATGCATGCTTTAAGTATGCTGGAGGAAGGATTGAGGCCCCCCAGGCTACTGCAGGAGTGCATCGCACCGAAATAGAAGAGTAATGGATAGGCAAAAAACCCTCTAGGTTTTCCAGTCCTTGAAAAGAAGCATTCTTCTCTGGAGTGAAAATAGAAACAACAAAAATAAAATTTTATCCTGGTAAATAAAACAGAGAGAACAAGGAACCAGTGGAATGAGGTCACTGGAAGCACCTTGTAAAGCTGTCTGCAGTATTCAGCCTTTACAGTGAAGGTCAAAGGCCTGGTCTTTTTCACTACCTGTGTTTCTATTTGCCAAATCTCACCTCAATGACAGGTTTTTTAACATGAGAGAAGGATCTGAAGTGATGGATGATACTCCCACCACCTCCAAAAAGCCAGGGGGAAGGTTCCAGAATGGAAAGTATGGCAGTTTCTTTCAGAAGAGTGCAAAGAATTCAGTTTCCAAATTTCTATCTGCTCCTTCAGAGCAATTTAGCCTGTTTTTTTTCTTGTTGTCTGCTGTCAGTTTTTGTTGTTTAGTTGGTTTGGGTTTTTTTCCGTTTGCTTCCAGTAAAGTATTTTCAGTGAACTTGATACACAGTAAAGTTGTATCAAGTAATGTAGTCAAGTAATGAGTGTCTTTCCTGAAGACACCACCAGAAAAGAACCTTTTCTCTGCTTCTCAGCTATCCTGTGCCAGCTTTGTAAGGAACAGCTCAGGCCCATATGTGCGTTCATTGTGGAACTGGTATCTTGCTTTACACGTCTACAGCCAGAACCTGCTGTCCTGGATCTCACACTGCTCCACTGCTATAGTGAAACAGTATTTGCAGTGTCACACAAAACAAGATTAAAATTGTTCTAGCATCTGTAATGGAGACTGGAACAACATGTTGGGCCCCTCCTCACAACAAACCCAAAATAATCCAAAGCCTGCTTATCTTTGGGGAAATTCAGGTTCAAGTCAAAAACTGATACAAATTCTTCCCTTGCTCTGTTGGACAAATCCAGGTAGTTCAGAAATGCTCAAGAAAGGACGTAACTTGGTTTTGGAAGCTCAATAAAGATATGATCTCTCAATAGTCAGGAGGTATGAACTATGGACATGATGCTGCAGAATTCTCTTCCTCATAATTTGGCAAATAGGTTTGTAGAGGACTGAACAGTTAGACTAGGCTGTTGCCAAGCCCAGTAAATTCCTTTCTTGTAAGGATGGCACATTCCATAACGAGTAGCTAAGATGATCTGTTCAATGAGCCGTTTGCAAAGTGCAGACTCTCTTTAAAGTAAAAGCTGTTACAGGAGTCGTTTCTATTATAACTGTTCTGAGCTATAAATACACAGTAAATTATCAGTCAGGTGTTTTCTACATGGCTGCACAGTATTCCTAACTTTGCACATAGACATATTGTTTAACCCTTTCTTTTCTGCTATCTGGCAATTCGTAAGGCAGAAGGGAGGACCCACCATGTTAGTCAAACTCTTGAGTGCTGGAATACTGAGGAGTGGCCCAGCATAGGATGGGGAAAAGGCTACAGTAAAAGAACCTTCTTCTGTCTGTTGATAGGCATGGTTGATACATATCACCATGATGTAGAAACTTGTGATGGTGAGTTTTAGTGACTTCTCTTCACCTTTTTGACAGCTCCATGAATAACAGTGGCCCCAAATGTAATATTTGATCTGATTCTGCTCTGTCTCAACGAGAAATCATGGAGCAGTGCTCTCTGCATGGGGCCTGTCTCTGTGATGCGGCTGAAAAAAATCTGCACCAAGGAAAGCAAAAGCATGACCATTGAAAAGGGAAAAATAAACATCACCAGAATTGCAAACTGATTTCTGAGGTTGGGGAATCTCCATGTGACTCTTGAAGATAATTTTTAACTGAAGAAAAAGGGGGACTCATTCTTCTTTTTAAAAACTATTAAAAAAAGTACAGCTTACAGATGCACAACTTCATATTATCATTTAATCCTAAAGAAACATAATGAAGATTTACTGGCTTGTACCTAGGGCTCCAAAGACAAACAATTTGCAATATAAGATGGTGCATCTGGTTGCAAAAATTTGGTTTTGTTGCTTTAAACTTTAACTTCTGCAGCCTTCAGGCATTCAGCAAGGAAGATTGTCTGACAATTTAAAAAGGTGTATTTTGAGGACTGGTCACCAAAATCCAGAACTTAACACTGCAATAAAACTTGCTGACTCTTTCTAGCAATATTTATGAGAAAGATTGCCACTTTCCAAACAAAACCTGATGCTCCCAGGTGGGTGTGGAAGGACTTGGTCTCCTTTTCACATCATTGCTGGTGACTGCCAATAACCAGAAAGTAAGTATCATTCTGGGAGGTGCTGTACTGGCCTTTCACCTTAAGAAAATCCTTCTGCATAGAAAACCCCTTTCATTGCTTTGTCAAGGTGATTTGCACTGTGGTGTTAAAAAGAGCCATTCAGAGGGTCATGAATTTCACTCAAAGATCCTACACGTGGCACAGATCTGACAGAAAGCTGCCAGAATGCACAGACACGTACAAGAGCTGTGCAAATCCAGACTACAAAACCTCCAACATCTCTAAGAGCCTCCAATAACGTTTCACTTCCAGGACCCTGTATGCCACTCAAAGCATGGCACCATCATCTCAGTTTGGCTATCAGTTTCAACTGGTTGTGGTCCAGAACTGGAAAGTCAAAGCCCCAGGATGTGTGTATGTAGCAAAAGGCTTCCAGCCAACAAGTCTGGAAACCTGAAATTATGTATTTTGAACTATAAGTAGCCTGAGAGTTGAGATATTTAATAACAATGACAAGAGTCTGTGAATTTCTGGTTTGGAAAAAAAGCAAGAATAACTTTCAAAACCATATTCAGGTGTGAAATTAACTATAGAAGGTGGTTGCCTCCAGTTGAGATTCCAGGTTTGGAGACAAATAATAGCCATTTTACTGTCAGAATTGTTTAGAGCAAGGAGAATACAACAACTAGGTCAGAAGGATTTTATTTCTCAACTTCAGATTAAATTAGAGCTGCTCCAAAACCACATTGCTTTAGAAGCGACAGATACATTTGCTCCTGCGAAAAGCCCAGTGTGAGTCTTGGCAGAGAGAAAGGGCTTTTGCTATGTCCATGAAAACATCTGCACGGGTTCCCTGGACCCTGAATGCACTAGCAGTGGGGACCCAGCTGGTACTGAGAGCAGAGCAGGGAGAGGGAAAATTAACATCCTCCTGGGATGGAAGGCAAATTGGGTTGTGTGGCTCACACCAGCTTCGCACTGACAAACAGCACTAGCTGGAGTCCCAGAGTCACCAGAGCTTGTTTTTCACAGGGTCGTGCAAGGTTCACTCACATCCTTCTTGCCTGTTGGTCCTGAAACTACATTAGCCCTGTGCCTCTGTCACTGTGCCTGTGCACATTTTCAATTGTTTAATAAGCAACTGTCAGTACTGGAGTTGTTTTCACAGCTACAAACATATTTTCTGCTTGGGTTGTTCTTGTTTGGATATGTCTAGTGCTGCTCATGTGATTTTTCTAGATGGAAGTTATCCACAACAGCTTCTTCAGGCTCTATCACAAATTTTGTCTCAGAAGGCTTCTTCACACCTGAAATAGAATTCACACTTTGCAAATGAAGGTATTAGTTTCCAGTACACACCTCTGACAGTGTGCTCTGCTTCAAAAAGTCTTCCTTTTAGGTTAAGAAAGGAAATTTGTTTCCTGACACCTCAAAAGAGGCCTGGACTCTGACCTTCTGGGTTACTTTGGCTGGACTGTTGAGAGAACTTGTCAAGTTTTTGCAAGGAATGGTAGTGCCTATAGGCTGATGGGATGGTGCTAGAGTCAGTAAATCAAATCATTGTGATTCAAAGGTGCTGATGACCATTTTCACTGCTGTTTTTTCTTGGCCGTAGTTGTGGGGGTTTATATAAACAGGGAAATTTTATTAAGAAGCCAGAGGCAGGAACAGGGATACCTTGTGGACCAGAACTAGATACATTCTGGATGAAGTGTTGTTCAACATCCCTTTGGAGCCAAAAAATATTCACTTGAACAATGCAAGCGGGAAGTTGTGAGACTGTATAAAACCTCTCACTCACTGAATCCTAAATAACCACAGCACAGCTTTATCTTCAGTGCTACTTGGAATTGTATCAAGGAGGCTTTTTTTCTCCCTCTTTTTCTTTCTTTCATTCCAATTTTTTTTAAAAACCTCAAGGTCAAACAAAACATATGCTTAAAAATAAAGCTTTATCAAGAGAGATGGAGGACTAAAGGGCTTCCTATTTTTAGTAAGGGCAGTCTAATCTAAGCAGAGCTGTTCTGGGCCCCTCTCTGTTTTCCATGAAAGGTAGGTGCTCCTGGGATGGTTCCCAGGGCTTTCTGTGGCTTCTGTTTTCAGATGCAACCCAAGCCACTGAGTTTTATTGAGCAAGTACCCTGGAAAGTCCTGAGCAAAATGAGAGACAGCTGATAGTCCTAGAATACCAGCACTTTTAGCAAGGTCCTGCAGCTGTGTCTCTGGGTTGTGAATTCTCATAGGCTTTAAGCCAAGCTCTTTTCCCCAATCCTCCCCCAGCTACTGATATGGTCCTTGACAGGGGAAAGCATCTGTCCAACTGAAAGCACAGAAAGTGATTAAGTGCTTTCTTAATCAGGGCCTTGTAACTCTTATATTTGACTCTTGGCTTAGTCAAAGCCAGCTATTTCAGTACATTTAATGTGGAATTGGATGGAAATGGTAATGAGACAGAACTTTTCACTTCTAGGTCATCACTGAACAATTTTTCAGGAAGGAAAACTCTATAAAATTATTGTTGCTTGAAGGCAGTCAAGAGTGCATTTGAAATGTTGAAGCACAAATATCTTGGCTGGTCTGACTGCTTTGTATTGCCAGTGTTATGGGAATTTGCTTGTGAGTTTACTCTGCTGAGACAAGAAAATTACTTCTGAAACACCCAACAGACAGCTGATATAAAGCCCGAAGATGGAGAAAAATAAAACACAGTTCTTTTGTAACCAGCAGAAAAAGAAATTCCTCTCCCATTAGCCTGAGACTTTAAGCTATATCCCATATAGAATGAAAAATTGCAGAAGAGGTCACTATGGAATCTGTCTGGTTGGTTCTGACCTGTAATGCCTGGACCTGCAGGGACTGTGCACTGCCTCTTGTAGGAGGCTGAAGAAAAGAAGGCAAATCATCTGATTGCTGGGAGGATTAAAAGTACTTTACAGAAAAAAAATTCTTTAGTGAGAAAAAAAATTATCACCAGAATGTTCAAACTTACATTAAAAAAAAAAAAAAAGAAATAAAACCAGATTCCTGTGTAACCTGATGACTTTATGCTTGGGAAGGAACAATCATTAAGCAGAATGAGATATTTGGGAGTGGGGAAGTTACAGAGAGCCAGGGCTGCAAACCAACCTTTTTTTATTCTAATGAAAGAGTCAATCCCATCTAAGTTTGCAGGAAAATTTGCCATGCCTGGGTCATGTGGAAATCTGAAGCAGGCTGCCCTCCTTTCCATCTCTCCAGTGCTAAGCAATGATCTGCATCCCTGAGAAGTTTGGAGAGGAAATATACATAAAGCCTGCAAGTATTTACGAGAGCTATAAAAAAGAGCTTTGCGGTAGTTGACATGGGAAGTGATTAAGGTACCTTATAGGCAAAGATTGCAGAAAAGAGGGAGAAGTGATGCCAGAAGAGAATCTGGCAACAATCCCGACGTAACGATAAGTGACTTTAAGAAGGAGGAGTTGTGGGAGGAAAAGTAAAAAAAAATTAAATTGAAGCAGATTGCAAGACTTTTGGCCTTGGGGACTGAGCTACGGAGACTGCTGATTACTGGACTTGCAGTTGCAAAAGCAAGGTGATGTCTCACCCTGCTTGTGACTCAGAATTTACTGGTCAAAGCCCACAAAACAGCAGTTCATCAAGATTAACCTGAATTTGAAAGGACTCCATTTCCCAGGCATCTCAGCTTTCTCCATCTGTGTTTACACAAATGGGTCTTGAGTCTCTCCAGGGCTTAGCAAAAAGCTGCTCTACATAGAAACACACACACGGGCCATGTTGCCAAGGGGGATCTCTCTGAGTGACTGTTTCTTGTTTTCCTATTTAACAGGTGGAGCATGTGTTCAGACCTGTCCTTAGACACGACATGAGCATTTGCAGATGAAATGACAGCTCAGAAGGCCACTGAGTTATTATGATCAATAATGAGTATAAAAGTCTACCTTGGAAAGTCAGAGTTTTGGACTCTTCAGGTCCCAAATGGTACAGAAATGGCTTCTGATCAGATGCCCTTGCAAATGGGGAGGAGGAAATGTACAGGCAAGGAGAATGGTGTGCAGAAAGGGAGAGCAATAGAAACATACAGATAAATTTCAAAACTATTCAGGGAATAGTTGTGAGTAAAGGGTACATTTACTGAAATTGGACCAGCTACAGGAGAAGAAAACTAGGGCTGAATTCCTCAGGACATACTGAACAAATGCTTTAGACACTAAGAACTGGCATATGTCCTCCCCAAAAATCAGTGGTCTGCCACTTTGCTTTCATCAGTGTTTGCTTAGGGTATTTTAGTTTAGGTATTTCAACTGTACCAGTGTGCAGTCTGTCTCCCGTTGCATTGCTGTGTGACAAAGATGAAATACAATGACACAGAGTAAACTCACTGATCTGTGAATATAGAGCATGTTTGTCTTGACAGGCAATGATGTTTCTTGATCTTTGGCACTTTTGAGTTTTCTTTGGGTCACAGTAATGTCAAGAAGAACTTTAGATGCTGAAGCATGCTGAAAATCAGTGTGTAGCTGTAGGTTCATATTTGAATTCAGATATCAACCAGCTGGGTTCACATCATCATCATATTGCAGGAACACATTTGGTAACCTGCAGTGATATTCCCTGAACTTGTTACTATTAATGATTTTTATTATTTACCTAGATTGAGTGAAAAGAAAATATGCTATGAAAAGTAGCAGGTAACAAAAATTTGAAAATATAACAAAAGAGGACAGTCTTGTACTTCAGAATTATCAAATATAAGTGGAAGAACAATCCAGGGGTTTGTGATGGGACAAGATGAAATTCAATAAAGAGAAATGCAAGATACACAGTTCTATACTTAGGCAAGAACAACCAGATGTACAAATAAGGGATGTGAAGTAACCAGTAGAGACGGATCTGGAGCATTTGTGAATTGCAAGCTGAAGGGAAGTCAGAACTGAGACTGCCATGAGAAAAGCAGACACCATACTGGGATATATAAACCAGAGTACCATCTGCATGACATGGGATGTGATTTTTCTGCTGTACTCTCGTCTCCAATTTTGGTCACCGTTGCTCAGGAAGGATGGAACTGGTTGAACAATGTTCAGAAGAGACCAACAAGAATGATTAGAAGTCTGGAGAACATGACTGATGAGGAGAGATTGAAATATGGGGGTTATTTAGTCTAGAGAAGACCAGCCTGGGAAGGGATATGATAACAGTCTTTAAATACACGAAGAGGAAGAGAACAATTTGTTCTTTATGCCCGGGGTGCAGAGGAGAAGGGTTAAAGTATAACAAGGGACATGTAGGTTAGATTTCATGAAAAACCCTTTCCTAATAACAAAGATAAATGAAGTCCTGAAACAGCCTGAGATTTGGACTTCATGGGAGATTTTTAGAGACAGGTTGGACATAGTACGTCTCGGGAATGACAGAGGGAGGACAGGTTTAGTCTGTGAGCAGGCAGACAGAGAGAGTTGATGGCACTGAAGAAAGTCCTTCGCAGTTCTATTTTGTGCACTGTCTACAAACAACTGTGACAAGTTTTTGCTAAGATATGACAATCACTGTAATATGGAATTTCATGGGAGTAATTCAGGCTATTGGTCTTGCCCGTCTGCACCAGCAAATGTCATAGTCGCAACAACAAACTTAGGCATCTCCTCAGGTCTCCAAACTTCATGCACACACAAATTCATCTACAAGTGGCCAAAAGGCTTTCCTCTACCCTTGGATAAATGAGACATTTAGCAAAGCAAAAAGCATCTGGACCATAATCCAAATGCTTCAACACAACCTAGATTTCTATTGATATTTGAAAAACATTTACTGCATTTTTGTGATACTATGTTCCACTAAGAGTAAGAGTACAAACTTAAGTGGTGCAAAACACCCCATCTGTTTGTGGATAGAAAACTGTGTTTCCTGAGTCCTGGGAGAGACCATCTTCATAGGTTCCTACCTTACACTTGTTAACATTGGAAGTGTCACCAGGCTGTGGATAGGATCCTGAAAGGTGCACAGGTTCTCAGCATTGCCTACGGCTGTGGTAGCCTGCATTCACCTTTGGGGTAAAACAAATTGCAATGACTTGGAGTTGCACTGCTAAAATCTTCATCTAGGCTCCCAGTCTGGGCATTTATTTGATTTATTCTATGGAAGCAATCTCTGTTGCTATATTGCATTTAATGACATATGCTGTATTAGAACCATTTGGATGCATGCTGGAGACCTTTCAGGACTGCTGGGACTTGGGGGCCGGTCCTGGCTGACAGGTGTGGGTTTAGTTACTGCATTGTTTTCTAAGTGGTGGGAAGCTCTAGCTCTCCAAGAGTGTTCTTCCCACCCCATTTGAGTCTGGTGCTTGCTCTCACTGGTACCCAAAGACTGCAGGGGGCCCTGCTTACTCCTCTGATTTATGGAGGTTTTTTGTTTCTCCAGCAGCCACAGAAGACCCAGCTATGTCCTACCTTTGCCCAAAGGAACACACCACCCCCACAGCCTGTGTGCCACAGGCTGCAGAGACCCAATCCCTGCCACACACAGTGGAGGAGGGCAGACCTCCTGCCATCCCAGCATGACCTGGGGAGCAGAAATCTCTCCCTGCCACTCCAAATGGAAATAAGCTAAATTATGCTTCAGGTGAAGCGAGGAAGAAGGATGATTCAAGGCCTCTGCAGGTAGGCAGAATTGAGCTAGTCCATGGGATAAGTTCAGTTTTAGTTTGCTCTGTTCTGTGGGCAGGGGGCAGCTGTGATGCACCATTTTGTCACATGAGCCCAGGAAAGCGGTTTTGTCACTGTCAGTAATGAATGTCAGTTCTGTTATTACAGCCCCAGAAGGAGAAAAAGACAGAATTGCTGTGCACAGAGGGCCAAAAATTTCCAAAATTTTTCCTTTCCCCCTTCTCTGTGCACCATCCTCCCCTTTGCTGCCAAAGAAAAGAGCCCCTCAGAGGTTACCCTCCGCCTTTCTTGAACTCACATGACTTTGCCGCTTCGGATCCTTCACCCCCTGTGTTTAACCGAGGTTATGAAAACCAAGCTGCTTGCTCTCTGTTTGTTTTCAGTGATCTTCTCTGTGTGCTGCCAGCAGCCAGAGCCATGGCCTTTCCCAACACAGGGCATCACAGTGAGCTCCAAGTGCACCCAGGGTTGACAGGAGAAGTGCAGGAGACAGCAGCCAAACTGAGCTTATGTAAAAAAATTAAGGTCAAGGCCTCACCAAGATTTACAGTGCTTTGTGTTCAAGGTACTGGTGATTGAGCTTAGATCATGTTTTTCCTGCTGCTCTGAGGCAGAGACCAGCTGCAGGGTACAATGCAGGGACACTGTGACCAGTCAGCTCTGCAGCTGCACTGGTCTGAAGCCTGGATGCCAGAACCAGCAGCAGCTGGGCTTTGCACTGGAGCAATTTCCATGAGCCTCAGGCATGCTGCAGGTGTGAAATCGGTTGTAGAAGAATCCTGGGCCAGCACCTGGGAAATTAATTGGGCAGTTGCCTACAGTGATGGCAAATCCCCACCACATCGGAAAGCAGCATTTCCAAATTGTATTTAGGTGACTTAGAAAGCTACACCCCATCTCCAGGCTTGGCAGGCTCATATCTATGAAGCATTTCTGTTGGGAAATGGGATTCTAAAACTTTTGACACTCAGCACTTAAATCCCACTGATTTTGGCATTATTGGAACATAATTCCTTCTACAGCAGCTTTGAAAGGAGTCCTAGTGAGAAGGAACAGCGGGTGAAAAAGTCAGAACAAAAATTAGAAGGGCAATAGTTTATACATGCATTGCAGGGTAAGGTTAGAAATGTATCTATTTATCTCTGCTGTTTCACTGGCTTGTCTTTCAGTTTTGACTTTCGTGGAATATATTTAATCACTCTCAAATGTCAGAGTGAATGAATGTGGGTGATGCTGTCCCAGATGGCTAGCACAGAGCATGGGCTTCTCACACAAAGCAGGGGGACATGCGTGAACGCCTGGAGGACTTTCTGTGCTGATCCCATTTCGTGACTTCCTTTGAGACCACAAAGCTGTGCATGAGTCCTCCTTTGTACTTTCTTGTTCAGCTGTGTCTTGAAAGCTGGCTAGCACACGTCCCAGGGAAGATCCCCGAGGTTGGCTCTGTGCTGTAAGATACTTGTCTTCTGTGGTAAGCAGGGCACCTCCACCAGGGAACATCTGGGGCCGCAGGGAGGAATTCACATCAGCTGGTCCTGAGCTGTAGCAGCTACTCAGTTCTCCATGCAGCTGCACAGCACGAGAGATCAAGCTGTGCCTTGTATCTTGACATGCAGTTCAATGAGAGGAATCGAGCAAGCTTGTTATTCCAGAGCTAGTTATTGATCAGTGCTTTGTTTTCTTTTTTGGGGGGGAGTGTGGGGAGTCTAAAACTCATAACACAGTTTTTGTATAGATTTTTAGAGTCTCTACTCCTCACCAGGCCACAGACAAAGGCAGGCTGTGACCACTTCCCTGCGGACCCTGTTCCCATGCCCAAACCACCTTCTGGTGAAAAACCTTTTCCTGATATCCAACCTAAATCTCCCCCAACAGCTTCATGCTGTTTCCTCAAGTCCTGTCATGAGAGAGAAGAGATCTGTACCTGCCCTCCTCTTCCCCTCACGAGGAAGTTCAGATTGCAGTGAGGTGTCCCCTCAGTTTCCTCCAGACTGAACAGACCAAGAGACCTCACCTGCTCCTCAAACAGCTTCCCCTCCAGGCCCTTCCCCACCCTTGTGGCCCTCCTTTGGATGCTTTGGACTTCGACATGGGAATGTTGACATAACTGATCCATAATGCCAGTGACCCATAGGAAGATATTTGCCTTTGTTGAAAAGTATCACTCCAGGCCAGGAATTTGGATCAGAATGTGGCAAAAGCATAAAGAAAGCTTCTGATGCCACATGAAATAGGCTGTCCTGCCAAAGCCAGAGATGGTACCTGCTTCGGTACAAAGATTAAGTTTTGATTTGTGTTTATATTTCATTTAGCATGCTGGTGCCAGTGCCGGTATGAACCTGGAATGCAAATCTTAAAAGTAGTTTTTGCATTTGTTCTTAGGGTCCTTCATGCTAAAATTTTATTTCCTGCTGACCAGGAACTGTCCACGCTAGCTTTCTGCATTTTATTCATGAAAGAACTTTACCCAGTTTTTCAGTCAAATAAATTATCTCTTCCTGAAAGACAGAGGGCTTGAAATGTAAAGAATTTGGGTAATGAATTTTCTACCTTTGCTACCAACTGCTTTTTTCACACTAAATAGCCAAGGACCAGGTAGGGAAGGTCTTGGTTTATCTGAAGTTCTTGGAATATCTTTTGTAACGATGCTTTCTGTGGTAGAGGTTCTCATCTAGTGAACTCACCATTCTGTCCTTGTTGTCATTGACAGCTTATCATCATCACCAACTTATCACACACTAGGAAAAGCCAAAACTTTTTTGTTCTGGAGATGTTTGCATGCTGCCTTGATTTACCTTATAACTCTGTTTTCTTCTCTTGTAGCTAGCCTTGGAGAAAAAAAAAAGTCCTTCTATGCACAGATAACAGTTTCTGTTTTAGCTCATGTAACAAAGGCTTGTGTTTTTGTTGTCATGGCTGCCACGTTTTGTTCCCATAGCACTGTCTGTGTGTACGTGGACGTGATTCATTACCTACAGACACTAGAACCTACACCCTGTCCTGCTGTTTGTACTCAAAGTGCTTCCCTGTAATAGAACAAACAAATATGTCAGATCTGCCTCGTGGTGGGTTCAAGCCAATATCCAAGTTGTTTGGCTTTGATCCATCTCCAAGGACCTATCAATTAATTTACAAAAGCAGGGTTGACAAAACCATGGAATATTCCATTGTGAGCAGCAGTCAGTGCATGTCCTATATTTTAACATAAACTGGTGTCCTCCATTTCCATGTTATACAAGGCAGCATCCACAAATGTACGATCTTAAAGATTATTCAGAGTAAAAGCAAAGGAATAGATCATTCCTCTCATGATAAAAGAGCAAAATCTAACAAGTATAAGAATGCCAACTATCAGTTGTAGGGGGAGGATATGTCTTGCCTGAAGTTTTCCTGCAATTTCTGAATGATTGAAGCGCTTGGTGTAGTGCCTGGTGTACTGACTGGAGAGCCTGGAGTGCCATGTACAAAATCAAATAGCAAAACACTCAGTAACTTCATGTATTCCCTGGCCCATGCAAACAAAGCATGCTCACTTGGATATTATCTTTTTACAGAATCACAGAATCATCAGGGTTGAAAGAGACCTCCAAGATTATCTACTGCAACCACCAACCCAGCACCACCACAATCATCCTGAACCATAGGCTCAAATGCCACATTCAGACACCTCTTGAGCACTTCCAGAGATGGTGACTTCACCACCTCCCTGGGCAACTTATTCCAATGCCTGACCATTCTTTCAGTGCAATTTTTCTTCTAATATCTAATCTGAACCTTCTCTGGTGCAACTTACTGCCATTTCCTCTCATTGTTTTGCTTGAGACGTGACAGAAAAGACCAAGCCCCACCTGGCTACAACCTCCTTTCAGGGAGTTGTAGAGAGTGATGAAGTCCCCCTTGAGGCTCTTCTCCAGGGTAAACACCCCCAGCTTCCTCAGCTGCTCCTTGTAAGACTTATTTTCCTGACCCTTCACCAGCTACATTGCCCTTCTTTGAACATGCTCCAGCACCTCAACATCTTTCTCATAGTGAAGGGCCCAAAACTGGACACAGGACTCAAGGTGTGACCTCACCAGTGCTGAGTGCAGGGGGACAGTCACTGCCCTGGTCCTGCTGGACACACCATTTGTGATACAGGTCAAGATGCCTTTGGCCTTCTTGGCCACCTGGGCCCACTCTTTGCTCATATCCAGTCAGCTGTCCATCAGCACCCCCTTCTGCGGAGCAGCTCTCAAGCCACTCTTTCCCAATCTTACAGCATAAACCCTGCTGTCCCCCCCAAATTACTATAAAACATATTGTCTGTAAGTAGTTGTAAGTGTACACTTGGGTATCACCTGTGAACTTGATAAATAATTGAAAATTTCTTGTAAATTCACTCTTTTAATGTATAAGTTCACTAATCAGTACTAGAATCTCTAAGGATTGGGGCTTGTTTCATCAGCTCTCACAAGTATGAAACAGAACACTCAGTCTTCAAAGTGAAACCCCTTGCTTTGCCACTAAACCACCCCCACTTGAATTTCCTTCAGAGTTATTCTTTTTTCTTTTTCCTATATATTTTACTGCTGGTTCCTTTCTCCCCCCCATTTTCCTCAATATCCCAAGAAAAGAGCAAAATTCCCTAAATATTCCCCCAGAATCTCACAAACAATGCCAAAACTCTGAGATCTGCCAACATCTCATTTTCTTTTCATAAAAGGAAATTCACCTTCCCTTCTTTCAAGCAACGTAACACATTCATTTTGCAGAACTAGCCTCTGAAAAACTACCCTGACTGCAGCTTTTGAAGGAAACGAACTGTGTCCCTCCATGGAAGAGCTCCTTGGAATGTACCATTGGAGACAAAGAAATTTGGGAAGACATGTCATATTTCCCATGTTTGAATCCTGCTGAGTGCTTGTCCTTTCTGGTATTTTGTGGCAATAAACTCCATAGGCTAATAATGTAGTGGAGGGTTTTTCAGTCAAGTCGCCACAAGTATAAAAAGGTATAATAAGGAGAAAATAGGGAATAATTTAAAAGAGAGGGTATCCACATCAGGTGGATGGTTTTATTCAAGGCTGGATATTTGCCTGAAGAAAGAGTATTTAAAACTGGAATTAGATGAGAAGACTCCTAAAGGCTGTGTTAGAACAGAGTAGCCTCTTTCAACTTCTCATGTAGGAAGTATTTCTGTTCCCCAGAACTGCATCATGACTTTCAGCTTTCGCTGGCTGCTGTCTGGATAGATGCCAGCACAGAGGAGGAAAGGGAAAACACGTTCTTTTTCTTTCACTCCAGCTAGAAATCTGGTTTCAAGGAAAATATCTGCTCTGCCTTTCATCAAACTCAGTGTTGGGCCAGTTGATGTGTTAGGGCTTGGGGACATTCCATGCAGTGCTCTGACAACAGGGACTCATTTGACTACTGTGCAGCCAAGTGTCCTCTGTGTGGCCTCGTGGGATGGGCAACTGTCAGGTGGCCTTTGCAGGAAACAGTGCTTTCCTTTGAAGAGGTGGAGGTTTGGGTTCTGCTCTGCTTATCTCAGGTGGGTTCCCTCTACAAGGTCAGAGTCCAGGACACTTCTCATGAACAGGCCGTTCACAGCTCTGCAGCAAAGTAAACAAACAGGATCTGATCACAAACAGCTCATTATCTACTCCATTTTCTGAGTCATCACATCCAGCTTGGAATGGGAATCCCGTCTAAACTGGTTGGTTTTGGCAAATCAGACTATCCCTTGTGACCAGAAGTGACTGGTTTCTTCCCTTTATTCCCCACACTTTGCTGAACATAATACAGATACTTTCCAGCCTCCGTTGTGGGTAAAGACAGGGAACCAAAGGGACCAGGAACTCTTTCCAGTGGCAGCCCTGCTGGAACAGAGCTCCAAGCAAAGCAATGTGGAGAAAGGAGAGAAAACCTGTCGTTTGGGCAGCTCCCTTTCAGAGTGGTAACAGCAGCAAAGGAGAGGCCAGATAATGGCAACTTGGAGTGATAGAGAGGGGTAAGAAGCCATGATGTGGGCTGGAGTGCATCCACTAAGTGTTCAGAAAAGAGACAGTTTTCAACAGGATCTTGAAATGCACTGCAATCTAGTAAACATGTGTGTGTCAGCAGCAAAGGCTCTGGAGTACTCTGGGGAATTTCCTATTTCCTGGAGATTCTGACACAAAGGAAAAACAATAGAGGAGAGAAGAAGAAGAAGAACTACATGCCAGTTTCTGTGCAAAATGTGGGGAAATATACTTTGTATCAATGAAATATTTTATCTCTTCTGAAATAGGGCAACTTGTGTCACTCTTGAGTACTTTAAAGCATAAGACAAGACAGAAAATTCAAAATGAAGAGCTCTTTTGAACAGGAGAATCCAAATGTTTCAAAGAATGCTAATTTTTATCTTCGTAGATTTTTCATTAATACACAACAACCACAAATGAACAGTGTGGCAAAGCCAAAAAGAAATGTGTAAACTTGCAAAAAAATCCCATGTGAAAAATTTTCTCTGGGGAAAAAAAATTACATTTCCACAGTTTAAAAACATGAAAAGGTTGGGGACAGAGTGTTCTAATCCTTCTTTGTGCATCTGGGAAAGTGGGTGTCAGCACCACTCTTTTTTCCCTTCTTGGATCCCAGTGGGTGCCAGAAGAAGCAATTTTCCTAGCCATGCTGAGAGGACATAAATACCACAGAGGAATTTCTTCAGATTTGAAGAAATTCTGTGTCATAACATGGACAATACCTGGGAGGTGCTGTAGTACTAACAAAAGGAGAAGAGATTCAGGCCTGCATATGGGTTCCTGCGTCAGAGCTGAGCCAAGACTGCTCAATCCCATCACAGACAAGCAGGAGATCTGAGTCAGTGAGGGTGGTAGAAAGGAATGAGTACATCAGAGCCTCCCAATTGCACATGATGAACCAGTTGGAATATAGACACAACTCAGCCTTTCCCTCCAAACACACAGAGATGCTTTATGCAACCCTCACTGTGCAGGGGAGATGGACTGTTCTCCATTGGATACAGAGGAGCAACATGAAAGTCCAGCATAAACATCCCTCTGTCAGAGCCATCGCTGCCCACCTCCTCCCCATCACTTACTCATCCCTCCCATGGGCAGGACTGGAGATGAAATAGCAGTGGAAAGCAATAGACAAGCCTGCCCAAAAGGAAATTGAGCAGCTGCTGGAGCCTCAGAGTGACACTGGAGTAAATAGCTTGTGCCTGTAATGACAGGAGCTTAATACATGGATCATCATGGATATGACAGACACTGGGTCCCTTTGTGTTGTGGACATATGGAAACCAACACATTGAATTAATCCCATGTTTCTGGACCGTGTTGTTGTGTGTGTAGATCAGTTCCAGAGGACAGGCTGGAAAGCCCTGGAGCAACCACTGCTGCCTTTCAAGGAGTACATCCAAGCCTCTTTGAAAATACTCAGAGGGGAATGTTTGCTTCAGATATTGTCCTCCAATGCAAATTGCATTTCATCGTGGGCCTGGGATAGTGGAGGGAAAAAAGGACTCTCTGGTATAATGGGCTCAGACTGAAGTCCTAAAAGCCAAGCCCATGTTTTGAAGCTGTAGAGAACCATCGCTGACAGCAGAAGAACATGGATGACAATGGAAGGAATTGTAGGAAACACCTAGTGGGGAGAAGATGGCCTGAACAGCACACTGAACTCCTGTAGGGAAGGAACAAGAAGCATCACATCAAAGTAAAACTATAAATTATACTTTGTGTAATAAATTACACTTTGGTTGGCCCAAAACAACCAAATCATCACAGAAACTATAACAACAATTTATTTCCCTCTTAAGGTCATGTTACTCAGCAGTTGGCAAAGTGGAGGCCCTTTCTTGCAGCTCTGTTCCCCAGTTACAATGTCTGTCTTACTAACATTAACCTGTTTCCTACAAGATAAATTGAAAATCTTGAGGCTGCTCAGCCAGAATGTGCTAATTAGAAACTGAAGGGGCATTTTGCAAGGTATGATTCACTGTGCTTGGACAGTGAGTGATAGTACGCGTTGGCAGAAGGTATGCAAATTGAGAGCAAAAAGTAATTTGCACCCACGGTATCTTCCCCCAAGTATTCTCAAATTCAGGAAGGTCATAAGTTACAGAAATAGAAAGCCCTCTTTGTATGATACATCTGCAGAAAAAGTGGAATGGTCCAACATTGCAGTACACTTTCATGAAGATGAGGTGATCTGCTAACTCAGGCACCACTGAGCCAGAGAGCACATTCTGCATCCCACAAAGAGCAGACTCTACCAGCCTGAAGACAGATGGGTACACTACCCATTTAAGAGAGTGCCAAGCTAAATGGACAGGCTGCTGCAGTGAAGGCACCAAAGTCAGGAGAAATGTCATGGAACAAAAATTAAAATATGCACACAAAAAGAAACAACCTGTTGCCAAGGCCAAAATAACCCCCCATCCTCTTGCCTTCACAGACAGAAATTCTATACACCAGGGCCAAGAGCTGCAGCAAAATAAAGGATACTTCTCTCAGATGAATTGGTTCTCCAAGAATTTAGCACTGAATTCCCAGCTGGTAGGTGAGTCAGTAGATGATGGTGAGAACATGTCTTTCACTAGACATTTTAGACCCTTTTTTCAGGGTCAAGGGAAGACCGAAAATACTGTCCAGTGCTCAGTGAGACCAGCTGGCCATGGGCTTCATTGGTGCAGGATTTCCAGTCTTGCTGTTGATCTGAATGTTGCTCCTGGGAGATCCTGGTCTCCAACCTGAAGGCTGCCCATACAAACTAATCCACCAAATTTTTTTTGTCATTGCAGGCAACTAGCAGAAGACCAGGCCGCGTAATCTATGCCTTCTTTCCTACAGAAACGCCTTCATTATCCTGACCCCTGACCCAGGTACCTCTGCTGTTCTATCTTCTCCTTACTTCAGTGAACCCCAGTCACTGATACCTGTCCCCTGCCCATATTGGTCAAAACCTTCTCCAAAGTGATTCTCTACATGTATAGGGCCAGGTTAATCCAAACCCAGACAAGGAAAGAAACTGGTAGAGGCCTCCAGACACAGCGTGGTGTTGGGATATATGGGCTGGAATGGTGTGCTACACTGAGTGGTGTTGGCAGGGGAAGATGGGGAGAACAGTCTTTTCCAGAAAATTCATGCCTCGTGTATAGGTACAGCTCTTCCTGACAGAGCAGATTATGCAGAGCCAGAAGAAAAGCCTCATCCAAGCTGGGACACACTGCTTCACCCATAGCCATCTTGGAACCGCTCTGTTCCTTTCTGTAGCCTCACACACCACTGGCAACAAAGAGATAATCAGGAGGACAATGTCTTCATTTAGAGATTGATGGTTCCCCCTCCCTTCTGGTAAAGACCTAGGCTTGTGGCTGGAGGTCAGCTGGGATGCAAGGGCAGCCAAGTAGCTCTTTCAGTCCACAATGGGATGGAGCAGCCATTTTAATAGAAGAGAGAAAAAGCTGTTTCCTCTGTGGCTGAAAAAGCTTGTAATTGACCTGGCAGACCATGCAAACCCTGGTTTGCATGGGAAATGCTCTCTTTTTCCCTTACACATGTGCTCCTTTGTAATACTGCTGGGGACTGCTATGCTGCTGTCTGCAGTGTCTAGCTCTTAATTAAGTGCAGCAGGGTCTGTTGACATGGTGGGACAGAGCAGGAGACTGCTGGTAAAGCCCTCACCAAAGACGGCTCAGGCAGTGCAGCCAAAGCTGGAGGAAAAGTGAAACAGCTAAAACAGAGTCCCACCTCCCCACCCCACAGCATGGTCAGAGCAGACAATGAAATCTGTCTCCAAATCTTTCTACCCTCTTTGTTCCACCCTCAACCTGAAAAGCAGGAGTGTCTCCCCAGATCAGCCTAAAAAAGTGTCTTATAAAGAGCTGCAAATCAAGGTGACTATTACCTGCAAAAAGAGGAGCTATTTTTGTGACTTTCACACCATGATCAGCCATTTGCCGATCTCTCCTCCCATTTGTCTCGAGGGTTGCACAAGCTCAGATCCAAACTATCCCATGTCATATCCCAAGAATAAAGCATTAGACACAGCAAACAGGTGCATACAGAAACAGGAGGACACAAGGATTCCAGCTAGTTTTGTAGCTATGGTTTTTCTGAAATTCAGCATCAAGAAAAAGCTTAAGTGAACTGAACAGGGGACAGATGAGAGAGCATAAATGCACAGTGTGGATATGGATTACATGTTAAAAGTGCACTGGCTGTGTCAACCCAGCATTGGCTGTTCACTCACTTTTCCATGGAGGTGGCTGGTTCAAAGGAGGGGGACCTGATTTGTTTCTTGAATCAGTGTGTTAAAATTCAATATTCATTAGGTCCTGCCTTTGCTGAGCCTCTTAGATGGGAGAGAGGCATCACTGATTTGCTTTCCAAATTCTTGTCAGGAGTCTAATTTCTACCCATTTTTTCTTTGTCAGTTCTTTTTCTCTGGTGCATCATTTCTTCAGCTCCTCTCCTGCTTCCTTTATCTCCATCTGTCCCCAAACAGTACTGTTTGCCTGCTGCAAAATAGATGCAAGTATTGCCAATTTATGCTTAAGTTTCTTTTCTTCCTCTCTCTATATAGTATACTGAGTCACATAAAACAGTGTGAGATGTTTCATCTCACATAAAACAGTGAGATGAGGGAATCTGCCTGCCTCATGGCAAAATTGCCTTTGCTCAAATGATTTGTCTAACCTGCTATTAAAACCATTCAGAGATGGAGATTTCACAAGTGCCCTAGGCAATTCTATTGCCTAAAAATAGACTTCTGTTTATCAAATAGTCTGAAACTATAATCTACAGCAGTTTTATCTTATGCTCTACAGCACCAAGGCTGGGACAAATGAAAAGACCAAAATAATCTTCTGCCATCATTCCAGGGTCAAAAGAAGTCCTTAGAGCACAGTCTTCTGCATTTAGTCACAGCATGTCTCCTGGCAGCTCTGTGTACTGAGGTTAAGATGCTTGAGCTGGTTCTGATACATATATGCAAGGACCCATGGTAAACAAAAATCAGTATCTTAGTTGCTGAGATTACAGCTCTGAGTTGTGGCTACCTCCCTCCGCACTCAGACATCTACAACCACACCCACACCTTCCTTGGAAATTATCTTGGGTTTCAGTTCCAGAGGAGCAACTCTGGGATGAGATGAGATAGGTTTTCTGGGAGAAGACTGGCTTTGTTTGTGGTTGGGATTACTTTTACCCCAGCATAGGAGAATAGAGATATTCAGATGAAAGATTAAGAGTAAAATTGAAGGATTTTCTGTCTCTAGTGTTACAGTGAACACGAATTTTTCCAGGTGAACACATTTCTAAAGCCTGCCCACACATCACGCTGCTGGTTGAAAGCTCCATCACCATCACAGATCTTTTACCTTCATAGAAGTGTTGGGCTTTTTGGTAAGCATGAAACAACTCAGGGGTCACCCAGGGAAGTGTGTACTCTGGTTGCATGTTCTATGAAGCTATCAATCATCAGATTTAGTGTTCTGGCCTCTTATCCCAAAATAAGTTAAAACCAGATGCATATTTTCATAGAAAATTCCAGTGACTCTAGCTCCTGTATATATGAACCATGACTTGCTTAGCCCAGGCTCATGCAGCAGATCTAAAGAGCTCAGGAACAACTTCTCAGTTGGTGCCTGAGTGAAATACTCAACATAAAGAGAAAATAATCCCTGTCCTGTTCACTGGTCATAGCTGTGATTCTGGAATAATCAGTTGAGCTGAGCTGGGAGTGAAGGGGAAATACAGGATCTTACCTTGCTTCCCTACCCACTGAGTTGCTGGTGAGTGTCATAATGTATTTGCTTGCATTACTCTCTTCTCTGCTGACTGCCAGCCCCTCTGATTTTCAGACAGACACCAATGACTAATGAGGTGGATATGCTCCCCAGGGGAATGCTATTTCTCTCTTCTGCCTCTGGGTAGTGTGGAGATCTACCTAGGACAGAGCAGCAGGAAACCCTTCAGCACTGAACAGCCCAGCTGTAGAGGATGTGCCCAGTAGTGGCTCTAGACAATGCGTGAACAATGAGATCACAACAAACTCCTAATTTAAAGGGTTTTTTTATTCCAACTCCATGTGCTTCAGAAAACTGTAGGGCAGCCTGTACTGTTCATGGACATACATCCATTTAAACAGAAGCTCTGTGCTCAGTAAAAAATAATGGCTTTTGTTCTATAAGCTGTGCTTGCCTCTTTGGCAAAACCACTTAACCCACAGTCAAGGATGGGCAGGATTTCCTTTGGCTGACTTTATACTTTTTGGCTATGGAATGGGTGTAGGTTTCTAAAATGAAAATGATTGGCACTTTCTTTGCACATATCCAGCCAGGCTCTAGAATCACTGATGGTGGAACCATTGATCTCAGCGGAGTTTTTCCCATTTACTTCAGCAGTGAGTTTGTCTTTCTATGCACATAGAGCTACAAATCCAAGAGTGAATTTACCTGGACTTCCCTTGTTCATAAATGACCATACATTAAGTGAATTTAGAGGAGTCAGTGCATTTTTCTTTCCAGAATAAATAATTAGGTCCTTCCACCCAAAAGTTTCAAAGACGTGTCCAGAGCTTAATGCTGTCAGTCCAGTAACAATTGTGACAGATGCTGTGGAATGGTTGAATTATCTGGAATCACAAATAGAAGTTTCCATCCAGGAATTTCCTTTTCCAAACAGGCACAAGATTCAATAGATAAAAACTAGAGAATCAAAGTTATGCTTTGTCCAACATTCTAGCCCAGATCTTGCCATCACTGTTCTTAAATCTTCAGCCTCCTGTCCCAACACGAAGGAAATCAGATGCGAATATTTATGGCAGCTGTTGAGATGAGGCAAAAGGCACCCAGCTGCAATTCTGAATGGCTTTTTGCAGCTGCACATGGCGGTGCTGAGACGGCCTTGATATGCTGCCTAGTGTTCCCAAATTAGCTCCCAGCAAAGAGCTTAAGCCTCTGAGCTGAATGATGGTGAGTGTCTCAGTGTTCTAACTTCTGCTTATCCTGGGAATTGAGGTAAACATGTCTGGCTGCTCGGACTGTGAAAAATACGATTTGCCATTGAAATGTGTCTGGCCTAATTATCTTGAGGCCAACATTCCTAGCTCCAGAGCGACGTGATCCTCCTAAGGGTGTGATTTCAGACATATCCCCTTCCCCATGAAGGGGGAACTGAGGATCTGAGCCTCATATAAATAACAGTGCATTGCCCTGTGCCTAATGCTGCTGGAAGAGGGTCTTTGCTATCTGAGAGCTTGAATCTCATGAGGAAAATTTGGCTGTTTGGCTAATGTCCCATGCCAATCGAGTTCACACAGGCTGGGAGGAATCTCTCACAGCTCATGACTGACCATGAAGAGGAAGATTATTGCCTAGGAAAGGGGGCTGTGCTAGACAAAGATGCACGGCCAAGTTTGATGAATTAATAGGATGAGGAGCAGCTTATTTAGATGTGTCTGGAATATTTTTACTCTGCAGACTAAGGTAGTTGCTTTCCATGATGTCCTAAGCCTGTAAATTCCTTCTGGCCTGAACAATATTTTTATTATTATTATTTTTAAGCATGTAGACTAAACACGATCCATACATCTCAGAGCTGCCCCAGCAGTTCTTTCCCTTGCATTGGGAAAACAGGGCCCTTTGGATTGTTTATAGCCAGCTCTGTGCTTTGGATGGCTGACTTTGCAGGACCTCTCTTGCTTTGGATGACACAAGGGAGGCAGTAAGAAGGTCACTGCACCCCCAGCTTGCAGTGCTTTATTCTTAGTGATTGAATGAGCACCACACATAAACTCTGCTGGGACAGCTAGTCTCTAAGAGGACAAATTCCAATTTTGCACTGAGTGGCTCAAATCCAGAGTCACTTTACTGAAATCAGCAGAGTTATTTTGGATCAGGATTGAAAAGAACGTAGCCTAAGGTCAGAATCTGAGTTGAACAATCCTCAGAAGCTGCAGAGACTAGATGGTATTTACTTGGAAAGCCAAGGCATATCTGAAGATATTCAGACCTGAGCTGCCTGACCTGATACAGCTGAAAGCAGTTCTGGTTCTCTAGCTCCTCTCTGGCAAGAGACTTACATCTTCTCTGCTTATAAAGACATTGATCAGTTCACTACCTCTCTCTGAGGACTCTTATAAGGACTTTCACAGGGTCCCTGGGATCATATCTTTTTCTGGTTATGGCAGTGGGGCTGGTACAGGACACTTTGAATACTCTGTGAGCAGTTTTCGGAGCCACAATATAAAAAAGACATCAAGCTTCAACATCCTCACAAAGGGAAGCAGAAGAGCAGGAACCGATCTATTCACTCATGCCCAGTGACAGGACTGGAGGAAACAGCACAAAGCTGAGTCAGGGGAGGCTTAGGATGGATATCAGGAGAAGATTTCTCACCCAGAGGGTGGCTGGTCACTGGAACAGGCTCCCCAGGGAAGCAGTCACAGCACCAAGCCTGACAGATTTCAAAAAGCCTTTGCACAAAGATCTTGGGCACCTGGTGTGACTCTTGGGGTGTCCTGCACAGGACCAAGAGTTGAACTTGATGATCCTGATAGGTCCCTTCCAACTCAGCATATGCTATGATTCTATGATTTTATGTTCACTGATGGATAAATAGAGTATTAGGTACAGAGGAAGGGACTGAATATGGATGAATGAATAAACAGAAAAGGAATGGAAAGAACAGGAGAGAAACCAGTCCCTTCCACAATGCCTTCAAAAGGCTCTATTTGACATAAATATAATGCTTCTGCCCCTCAACCTCCACTCCTCAAACAGCAACTAACACTGGAGGGAAGGATTTTCAATTCTGCAATAATGTTCTTGATACACATTAATAAGAAGCCATGAGCTGAGTTTTATGTTGACATTATTGTTCCTTGACTGGTGTTTCTCTTTTTTTTAGGAAGGCCTCTGTATTTGATTCAGGAGTGTTTGGGCAACTTCTAGGTCTTATCCCAGCTCTGTAGCTAGAAAACCTTACACAGTCATATTAACTCAAGAAAACATAACTTGGCTTCAGGCTCTGTCCCTCCTCCTCACAGGGAATGGTCCCAGACTGCTTGAAAAAGTAGGAAGTTAGTAATTAGAAATCCATCATACTTATGTATATGCATTAAATTAATACAGTTACATACACCCCCACACAGTACATTCAGTAATGTTTGATTGGAAGTTAAACTGCAGAACACTGATTTGATCTTGATAACATCAGTTCAAGCACATCTTCTCCAGCACCAATCACTCTGCCCTTTAAGTTTAGCTCTAAGAATCCACAAATCCTACATCAGTCTTCAGCTCCACCACAATTTTACCAGATCACCTCAGAATAACAGTTTAATATAGAAGGATCTGTTTTCTCATCTGTGATGCTTATTCTCAAACTCCTGGCAGGTTTGTCAGCATGCTGGATGTGCAAGAGTCACTTAGTTTTTGTGCTGGTACAAAGGGGTTTGCAGGTGAAATTTGGCTATGGTCACACTTCATCTGGAAACTTCCAAACAGGGTTATATTAGCTAAATCATGAGTTCAGAACTGGATGGAAAAGAGGTTTGCTTCCTGTGATTCCTTACATATCCTTCAAAGCTCACTCCTATGTTTTACTCAGCTGTTCTCAGACTTTTCTGAAAAACTCCTGAAGGGGAAAGTGACAGAGCAAATCTGGTTGAATGACTTCCCCTAAAGGCCTTTTAAAAACTGTATTACATGTTACAAACAGTCATCAAGATTGCAGAAACTTCTTTTTAAAGCTTTTTGTTTCCTCTCTTCATGACCAGGAACCCCTTTTTCTTGGCTATTCACCCTCTCTGGTTCAGGAAAGCCTGTGCTAGAATCTCACAGGAAGGAAAAAAACCAGCTCCTTTGGATGCAGTGGGGACGAACAGACAAACAGACTTCTCAGCAGGTTCTTGCTTGGTTCCAAAGTGAAAAAAAGTATTTTAGATGTTCTGTAAGTAAAATGTTTTGAATGACCAGAAACTACCCTTACAACATTTTTCAAAAATTATTAAAAACAAATAATTGGTAAGGATTTATTTTTTAGAAATAATGCTTACCTTTCAATTCAAGTTTTCAGTGTAAGACTAACCAAAATTCTTCATTCAAGTAAAACCCATTCTTTCTCCTATTCTTGTGGTGAAATTTAGTTCAAGTTCTTAAACTACCACTGTAAATCCCTATTTAGGTAAATCAATATTTTTTTATTGTCTAAGAATACTCTTAATGGCTTAATAAAAAAAGTACTAAAAAAGACTGGAATGGAAACAGGCTTCATTTGCACCTAGGTATAAGGTCTTTACATTTTGGCCCAGAGATTCAAAACAAAATGCTTGGAGCTTCGTTTCTAGATTTGTATCAAACACAACTGGCACATGTATCAGTACATGTTGTATCTTTATATATCAGGCCAACTTTTGTAGGCGTTCAAATAAGAACATTAACGTGTATTTGAAGCACGTATCTTAGAAACCTGTCTGCATTACTGTACTCAAAACCAATTCTCTAGAGTTTATGTAAAAACAAAAAAAGTTTTATCTTCCATACCAGTTAGGAGAGAAAAATCAAAAAACATCAAAGACATTAAAGCAGACGGGTGATTTGTGCCAAATTTGGAAAGTCCAACAGGTAAAGAGTGAATTCCAACCCAGAGACCTAATATCCATCCTATTTCAAAGGTGAAGATATAGGTCACCGAGTTTTGCTTAAAAAATGTTATTTATTTTTAATAAAAAACATTCACTCACTGGCCTGTTAGCTTGGCAGCCACTGCTCAATGCTGTCAACTGGAACATGTGAGTTTGTGAATAAACTCAAGTTCCCAGGACCTAGGCTGGCAGAGGCTAAGTGCTTTTTGGAGATGCTGTGTTTGAGTCCCTGGAGGAGAGAAAATGGCTTTAAAGCTCTTCAGGGATAGGAGATTCATGGGGTCTGGTTGCAGTAGGCTCCCTTATGTCTCATTTGAGTGTGCCTTCCTGGCTGGATGAAATGGCACGAGTTGAGGAGACCATGAAGGGCAAGGAACTAGGGGTTTTTGTCTGGACAGCAGAGTTTGGGGTCTAGATACTGGGCTTTTTATGCTAGACTATGAGAGAGAAAGAATAGTTCTTAAAAGAGGGAAATGATTCAACGCTACAAATAACTCTGGGTCGACTGGCACCTTAACCCAGTGGGTGCTGTCATAATTGGAAACATTTCTCTGAACTGTGGGTCTGGTCTCTGTCTGAGACTACAGGTAGTGGAAAGTTATTCTGTCATATTGTGACATTATCATTCATGACACAGATTTTAAGAAATTCAGCATTTTGAATGTTACTTTGTGTTGTGTGGTTCCCATCCCTTATAATCCCAATCAAGATTCACTACGTTATGTTAGGGACTCCCTGGAGTCACTAGGTGGAAAGTGATTGGCTTAGATTGAGCACAGGACTAATGTGAAACATTGCATTCAATTCAACCACATTGCATTGAACCGCTTTTCAGTAAGCTGTGAAATTCTTGCTGGATGCTTCTCCTGAATGGGACTTTGGTCCAACCACAAGAAACTCTCTGAAAAGAGAGTATCTCTCTGCCTTTTTCTAGGTCATCCAGCTAATTGCATTAATTTTCAACTGTAGCCCTGTCTGTAAAGAGGCAGCAAAGAGAGGGATTGTTTTTTGCCAGGGTGATTTCCCAGTCTCTCTTTTGGAAGAGCCATCTGAACTCCAGTTCATGTTCTCAGTGCCATTTTCCTGGGCACCTTACCTATTCCGGCTGTTGGGTTTCTGTGGCAGTGAAAATTTCTGGCATGACTCTCATAATGTTAACATTAAACCCATCAGTTGTACTTGAGGCAACCCACACATCTTCCTTTCTGATGCTAATTTGGCTTCCTCCCTGGAAGTCTAAAATATCAGAGCTAATCCTTTGCAGCATTTCTTTAGAACAGCCATTCTAAAATGGGGCTGGACACCATTTCTTTCCAACTTCTAGTGCTGATGTTCCAAGTCACACATTATCTCTCTTCCTTCCCNAGAATCCAAATATCCTTTGGTGCCAGCTATAAAAATTAAAATCAAGTTCCATCCAGACATTTCCCTTCCTATCACATCCAAAGCCTCCCTTCTGCAAGGATTTGCTCTGGTGCTCACTGTTCCTATGCCTGTAACCCACAATTACAGCCTGTGAGATCAGACTGCTCGAGAGAAGTGAAACCAGAAGGGACATCCTGCCTGAAATTCAGTAGCACTGAGGTCAGTGGCTTTGGGCCTTAGCGGAATATCTCAAAACCATTTTGGCTATTTAGTGGCAGGAGCTGAGTTTCCGAGGTGGGTGAGAGAAGTAAAACACTCTCCTATGCAAGCCAGCCTCTGAGGCAGGAGGAAGGAGACAGGCTGAATGGTTTGAAGCATTGTGCTGTGGGATTTGGTTGGGTTACCCGGAAGGAATTGGCCTCAAAACTGGCCCAATGCATCTTGCAGAAAGATTTCGCCACTAACACTTTGCAGAATTACATCTACCAATTATTGGCTGGTATTTCCTAGCAGAAGTAATTTGTACTTGTTTTTTCCCTTTTTAAAAAAAAGGAAAAACCACCACCAGCCTTTCCAAGGGAACATCAGAGTGCTTAACCAATAAAGCATTTTCTTTCCTTCAGGGGAAAAAAGCATCCTTCTATTTCATATAGATTTTACATGCATTGCAACACCCTTTTAACTTTTCCAGGCTTAGATTACAGTGCCTCCAGTCCTGGCATTAAAGCTGATTTACACCCCATAGTAAAGTAAAACACTGTCAGATTAAGAGCTTTGAAGGCCTTGGCTTCATGGAGGTTAATGGAGTGCATCCCGTTAATGTCAGCTCAAGGATGGCTCAAGGGAAAATGGAATAATGTTAAAACAAAGCAAATTACAGGAAAAGTGACACTTGGTACATTCGTGAGGCTTATTCTTGGGACAAACATCAGAATCTGCCTTTTGCCATATATGTTATGCATTCCTCAATTTGTTCTGAGATGACTAACTCCATATTCTGACATAAAAGGAGATTAGGCCTCCTTGTAAATGTTCTATTCAAATACTCACTCAAATACCCATAGTAATTGCAGCTCTGGAGGCTCACTTATTATAGTCAATAAGGTGACTTTCTGAGAAAGGTTCTGTCATCGACACTTCAGTTCATCATCACATTTAGGATTTGCTTCTTATGTAAACAAGACCATGCCCCTGTCTCCTGACTTTTGCACCACCTTTTCTATTTCTTCACCTCAGAATAGAGCCTGAGAGCCTCTGCTGGCCAAAAAGTAAGCCTTTATTAGTTTCTTACCTCCTATAATATGTGCAGTCACCTTACAACTGAAGAAATTATGTCACTGGAGGGTGACATCTCCAGATTTGATGAAAATTTCCATTTGAGTTGTTGGAGAAGATCTAGAAGGAGAAGATATTGTGACTACAGGACCTCTTCTTTGAACATGGCCTTTCCATGGAAGTAGTTTGCCTGTTTCCACTGCCAGGCAGTAGACATATTACCGTCCTCAGACAAGACCTACATATTCTGCTAAATGCAGATTCTAAAGTATAAAAGACAGGACAGCCTTCTCCTTGTTTCTGTCATGTCCTATCCCTCATTTCTTCCTCTCCCTGTCCCTTTAGCTTTGATGTCACTCTCCAGTGATACCATTTCTTGAATTGTGAGATGACTGACAGGGGAAAGCTGAGAATGCCCCTTTTGATCAAAATTTCCAAACTCACTGAGCAGTCTAAGAGTTAGCAAACCTGGCTACCCACTTCCTCTTCAGATTCCCTAAGAGTTGTCATAAGAAATTACCAGGTTATTCAGATATTTTTCAGTACCTGTCTTTTGGTACTTTTGCTGCTCAAATGGGCTTGAAAGCAGAGTCCAGGTAGTAGATATGTCTACATGTTCTTCTATCTGTTCTTCCTGTATACTTTTCTTTTTTATTATTAATGGGGCAAGTTTGTAAATGACAAATTCATATCAGTCTTATAACTCAGCTGATTCTAGTGCATCCATGCTGTAGCCTCTGCTTTTATCTCTAAAGTTCTTGTGATCAACAGTTTGTGACAACCTTGCTATCCAATGGGACTAAAGTCTTCTTCATGTTGCCTTGTCCCTATTATTACTTCAGCAAGGACTCTGAATGGATGAACTGGGCATTGGCAGGTCCTGGTCCTTAAGCATAGATTACATTCTTTTGACATATCTAAGGAGCAGCATTATGAGCAGGAAGGTTGTAAAATTAAGTAGTGTAAGGAAGGAGAATTAGATGCATTTCCCACAAAACCTCAGCAGATGGTGGGAGTCAGATTGATCTGGATGCATCCAAGTGATTGTTAATTTATTTTCCAAGACAGTCCTTCTAATTTTCACTTTTTAGAGAGCAAGCTGGATTTATCTGGAGTCTCTCTTTCTCTCATCGATGAGTCACAGACATGTATTTTTATGCATACAATTTGCTATTAATCAGCAATTTCCCTTTGATTCACTCATTTTCTCTTTGCTCCTCATTAAATGTTCCAGCAAATGACTTTGTGTTCAGTCCTGTGCTTATCTAATCCTACAAGCTTTGGCATTCTTTTACCTGTTTAAAGGATGAAGCCTGTTTCAGGCTGGAAACTAGTAAATTTGGAGAGAACCTAACAAAAAGTGAATTTGAAATGAATCATGTGGCCAAGTTGCCCAATCAAAACAGATAAAAATCCCAGCAACAAATTGCCCATGAACAGAGAAGGGAAAAGGACTATTTATTTCAATGACTTCACAGCTGGACTCACACAATATATACATTTGAAAGCAAAAAATGAAATGCAAGTCATCCAAGAAAGAACCTGCTATGAATCATTGACAAAGAAAAGTATTTGTAACAAGGAGTCTCAAATAGCAAAATTCTTGCATGAGGCAGCATGTTTCAGGTCCAAGTCTTACATGGGACCAAAGCTTCTGAATGGACCCTTAATGTAAAATGCAGAAAAAACCTGCCATACCTTCAGCTGCTTTATGTTTTTTGGGCAAGACATGGGTATAAAATCCCTCCTTTCCCTCATGTATCTGGTGACTTTCTTGGAATGTTGACAGTTTTGCAAAATGGATGTCCTTTTCATGTCTTGGGGAATGTCTGGGCAAAAGTGACCAATGCAGTACAAGCAGTGCAAGAAGAGTGACTAAAACCCTGTACATAGCTCTGAACACATAATCTAAGCTAAGTCACAGACCTGGCTTGCCAAATGGGCATGAATGAAAACCAACTTCTCTTCCTGCTGGCAGCAAGCTTGGAGGAAAGATGATCTGTTTAAGTCTAGTCTCTTTCCTTGAGCAGTCCCTTGTTCAAAATTAAAATTAAAATAATACCAGTGTGCCAATATGTTTACTGAAAAGCCTCGCATGGCGTAAGCACAGTGCAGTCTAGGTGACTCTGCCAGAGAATCTGCAAGGAAAGCCACAGCAGAGTTTTCCAACACCACACACTGCCTGCATGCTGCTCCTAGAGTCTCTGGCCCTATGGACCCAAAAACTTCCAGTTTAGATTTCAGCCAAATATATTTCTCCCATGAAAGCAAATTGTTCAGCAAATCAAAACCATTTTCTCCTTGGCTGGGGCAGCATAGTGCCTCTTGAAAGAAGGAGGGGGTAGAGGCTGAGTCTTATTTCAGGTCCATTTCTAAAATCTATGGTCACTGTGAAGCTCAGTATGCTTCTTTTTCTGTGTTGGGAAATTTTTTCCCCGGCAGCTTGGAGGACTCTTCTGGGAACGAGAGGGCATTGGGGTGAAATGACAAGTTACCCAGGCTTTCTTTGTTCATGTGATATATTTGCATGTCTACAGAATATTTGCCACACTCTTCCATGAGGCATTGAAACCAAGCTTCCAAATGCTGAGTAAATCTTTATTCCTTTTACATGCCCAGTTTAATCTATTCCATCAGCACTGGCTACATAAAGACATAAATCTTCCCATGGAACAGTACAAAGCAACCAGCATCAATTTGTAATTTCTGATGGTTGAGCTGCAACTGCCAGGTGGCCAGAAGTTCATGCACTTCATCTTTTCCTTAGGTTTCATATAATAAAGTTAATAACTGAGGTAATCAGTTTGGGGGAAAAACACCAAAAAGCTGCACCTGTTTTGCTCACAGCAGAATTTGGAGAGTAGGGCCTACTGGTTAGAGACTACACCTGACTGGTGAGAAGCCTTGATTGATTTCATGGGGAATGCAAAGATGTTGAATGTTCAACCGTCTCTCCGGAGCTGCACTGTCATTTGTCACTGCAGATCTGCAGAAAGGCTTCTCATGAGGTTTCAGCTCCACCGACTGGGGAGTGTGACAAGAAATCATGGGAAGAATCAAGTGTGATCCTTCCTAGTCCCAGCCTCCTAACTTGGCATAGAGCTATTTTTAGCTACTACAAACATTTGCTTTCTCAGAGAGTAAGATTTGAAGAATTTAGGATGTTCAAGAGAAGAAATGTTTCTAAAACAAAAGCACTCTTGAAGTAGTCTGGATTATCTCCTCTCTCCTATTTCATGTCTTCCCATAAGAAAACACACCAAAGGGAACAACCCTGTACTGGGAGCGGCTTCCTCATGATTTTCAGTCAGTGGCTGTGGGTAACCAGTAGCTTGAAAGAGGAGCCCACGGATAACATGCAGAGGAAGTAACCCAGGATGGATGTGAGAGCATTTCAGAGAGTCCTCTTCCATGCTGCCTGGCAAACTTGACAAGCTGGAGCCAACCCTACAGTAGATATGGGGTTTTAATTACTCTGGGTAAGTTCATACTAGTAAGGGAAAAGGCAGGATGGGGGGTGGGCACGAACCCCATGCATCAGCCAAATCCCTCTATCTTTGGATGTACGTTGCTACCTGCCATAGGAACTGAAGGAGCCGCTGGCAGAGGTAGTGTGTTGTTATTGTACAAGCACAGATGGTTAAGGGGAGATGTGATACATATATGTCTATGATAGCCAGAAAAAAATATATGGATATTCAAAATCTTGGCTCCCCTTCCTGATTCTGGGTGGAAATATGGCTTAAGCCAGTATACTCAACACAATCAATCACTTAGATTTAGTGTGCAATATATCTAAAAGGCATATTATCTTTAAAGGGATCCTAATTTTGTACACCTCTTTTTAAAAACCTTTCGACAATCTTATTTTTAAAATGTGTAAATTGTCTCTATCTGCCTCCACAGGCAATGATATTGGGCTGACTTACATGGAAAACTAAAAAAATGAGGAGTTGAGACTGACAACCATGGGCTTCCATGAGGCTGGCCGCTCATTGCACTTTTCTGTATCTCAGAGAACAAATACTGCTGTGACCACCTATACTGCTGGGGGTTTTTGTGGTTATGCCCTTCTGATTAGGATTTCAACTCATCTGCCTGCTGTGTAAAAAGTTTATAGTACAGACTGGCACTTTTCAGAAGTGCAGAGACTTTAGTGTCTGGACCACATGCACATTGCCATGTCCATGGGTTTAAACCCAATAAAACAGCACCTCCTTCTTTCCCAGTTCATTCCCTCTCAGGTTTCCTTCTGAAAGCCTTAAGAATTTAGACTGTTTCAAAAAAAACAGTTAGGGAAAAAATGTCTGGTTTAGAAGAGTAATTTATTTTCCTCCATCTCCTTTTTCAGAAATGGCCAGACTGTTAAAACATTAATTACCAAAAAAAAAAATACCTCACAAAAAAAAAATCCCCCCCTCCATCAAAAAAAAAAAATGCCAGCCTGAGGCAGAGCACGAACATGGAAAGTTTCAGTCCAAATAATTAAAATTTGACAAAGCTATAAATCCACGAAGAGAAGAAGTTCCACTGGAGACCGTTAAGAAAAGTTTAATTCCCATAATGTTATTCTCAATGTTAATTACATAATGCATTAATGAATGGGTAGGGGTTGTTATTCACAGAGGTGGATTTGGCTTACTGCCCCTTAGGAATTCACTCTCTCATAGCAGCTGCTGGAAGAAATGTTATCTGCTGTGCAGACACTGCTGTGTTGTTTGGAACTGCCAGAAAGGAGTAAGATCCCATGTAAGGTTATGAACCCCTTTTCACCTTGTGTTATGCATCATCAATCTTTAAACACGATGTTCCCGTTCACATTGAAGCAAATACCACACTGCCATAAAAGTCCCTTAAAAAAGTATAATAAAATCATGAAACCAGTTACAAAAGTAGCGAACAGAGAAGATGTTTCATTGTAATAAGCTCAAATGAGAGATAATGATCTAAATATCTCCACATTTTAGGAAAATGTGCGCCTGGAATCTACCCAGAACTTTCACAATGGGCTGAACCAGCTCCTTCAGACTCTGGGAAAGTTCAGACCCACGTTCCCACTCTCTGGCTCGGAACCATCTCAGCTTTGATCTTGTGTGTATTTCATCAAGTTGCACACCGCTGCTCTCCTATTGTGGCTCAAGTCTATTGCGTCATTTAAGAAAAGTGCTACAGAAGGTGTGGGGAAAAAAGGTGTGGGGGACCATTTTTGTTCCCTGCTCACCACACACACAAAGTAATAAAACAGATTTTTATAAAAGAAAAGAGAGAGAAGGAGGAGATGGCACATGATACCATGTGAGCCATTTTCCCTAAGATGTGCTACTGCAAGGGTGAAATGCTGCCATCATGAGATTTAATAATTTTCACTGAGAAGTTATGGGCATGAAGTGGGGATTTCCCCGGGAAACTTTGTGGTTTAGTGTTATGCAGGAAGTAAGACCCTGTGTGTTCTAATGGTCACTGAGAGCTTTTAAGACATTTCAGAGTGCTCACAAGACACACTCAGAGGAGTTTCACTGAGCAGGCAACTACAACTCACAACCCAGCAGATGGATACTTTCCACTGGCATCACAGTTGCTTGGGCACAAATCAAGACTGGGCTGCTGGTTCCTGTCTCAGACTGGAACCAGTCTGAGTCTGTGATGATGTTTCCAACAACAAATTTGTTTGGTTCTCTCCATGAGCTCAGCCTGAATCCTACTTATTTGGAAAAATGAGACAGAGCAAATGGCCCAGTTTGGGAGTATTTCCTAAGGGCTGATATGACACATAGAAACAGGAGTTTACTCGCCTGGAGGAGCACTGACACTGTAAGAGATCTTTGAACAAATTTGCCTTCTGTCTGCTCAGGGCTCCAAGATTATGTTCCACACGGTTCTAGTCACAGCCTCTAAACTGCCCAGTAAACCTGGGCTTAATCCTACTACAGGAAAGAAAGAAACCTCTTGAATGTATAACATTCTTTAACTCAAATATTTTACCGAAGAAGTGGCTTTTAGTTCCAGTTCCCCAGTTTACAACGTCAATTGAGAAACATTCTGTGCCATTGTTTCCAACAGTCACCAGAAGAGATGGAATCTTCACTGGTGAGCACTGAACAAATGAAACAGCTGCGTCTGCCCCACACCTCTGCTCCTGCAAATGCTTACTAACCTCTAAGGAGCTTGTGGAGCTATGAAGGGAAGTGCCACAGAGAGCAGGAAACCTCCTCCTCCTCGCTTCATTCACCTTAATCCCATCACAGAGCAGCAACAGAAGGCAGTACACTCCCTGAGCTGTGATTTCTAAGGAAGGCAGCCCTACATCCTTAGTATAACCTGTCTTTAATGACTCCTTGGTAAAAAAGCAACGGGAGTTTCTTAGTGGTAAACAGTATTAATCACCATTTCCCATCGGTGCAGCCTATTATGAAGCGATTACAGACTGTTTACAAGGAGGGAGGGAGAGAGGGTGTCATGGGGGTGGTATTTGCTTTGGCAACCATTCATTTCCCAAAATCCCTGGGAACCATATTCCTGGTTTAATTACATGGAAATCTCTGAGGTCAAAGGACTGAGACAAAGTATAATTTCTTTCTCACTTCCTCCTGCCACAAGCTCCTTTCTCTGCCTCTGTCAGCCAGTGGCAGAAAGTGACTCTGCCTGCAAACATCTTCAACCTTCTGTCAGAAGGTGGTTGCTGTCTACTGATGGCACCCTGTGGCCTGTGAGGGGACTCTGGAATTTGGATGAGCATTTGGTTTACTCAAGTCCATTTAATTCTCCTGGTTTTGGGCACAATCTTGTGTTGCTGTTGTCACTTCTCTATTCCTCAATGCAAACACTGTCAGACAGTTTCTTTGCAGAATAAAACTCCTACAAGCAATGCAGGTAGGTTGTGTCATGCCTGGCAAAGTTCCAACAGCTAACCCAAGGCCTACTCATGTTCCAGGAACTTTTCTCCAATCAAATTAACTTTTGCTGAGGTGGACTTTTATCATCAAGCCAAAAGTACAGGGATCAGAGCAAATTAATGATTAGAAATAAACAGAACCAGGGAGATTACTAATCCATTTTACCATTCTTTGGAATTTCTGGGTTGCTGCAATACTGAGTCAAATTGATTTCCCACCCTTCCCAGCCCCACATACATCTTCCTTGTTGCAAATATCATGGCTCTATAGTTAAAAAAAAATAAAAATTAAAAGCACAAAATTTCATTTTTCCTTCTCCAAGTATGAAATATAACAGTTTGGTATTTGTGATGATATTTGCCACTTTTACAGAGGTTTGGGAGTAGCAGTACTTATAAGTGCTTGTAGGCAACTTGGTATAACCATGACTCTCTAGGAAGACTATCCCACTGTGGCACTAGGATGTATTCAGAGTAAGAAACCATTCACTATGCAGAAGTTGTCTTACTAGACATGCTGGGGAAATAAAAGCAAAAAGAGAAACAAAAATGCTATTTTTATCTCACAGAAGAACAAACAAGACAGGGATGGCATATAAGATGTCTGAAACAGAGTTTAAATACCACAGTTTAAAACTCATAAAATACAGGAAAAGGCATGATTCACACACACACTCTTCCTCTGAGATCTCCTGCTGACAGCAGGAGCTGAAGGTAGTCAGCACATTGCAGGATTCAGCTCAGGCTCTTCCAGCAAAGTAAAGGGGATTGAAATTGAAATTTTTGGTATATGTTCTACCACTGCAGGAAAAATGCTGAGAGAAGTGCAGTGCTGTGCTAATTGCAGGTCTTGCAGAGAGCACCTCGTCTGCAGAGGAAAAAAGTGTGATTGTGAATAGGTGCAGTGTGCAACATCAGGAACAATTAACTGCAGATGAAAGATTTAATGGATTTTCAAAGTTTCCATCACTCAGGCATAGGGAGGGGCTTTTTAAACATAAACCAGTGACAAATTGCTGGAGAAAACAGAGCCAAAGGAATGGTTTCGTTTTGACATCAGGAGTTAATAGACCCAGCATAATCACACACTTTGGTTATATTTATCTAATATAATTCACTGAGAAAAATTCTTGAGTCAAAATAGCAGGTTTCCAGAGTCAGTCAGGGAGTCTGTTAAATAAATACCACGTTTTGAGGGGAAATATATCAAAAGGAAGTTTCACTTTTCTCAAGAAAAAGGTCTGAGCCCTGGCATTTTTCTCTCTGCTTTTCAATTCCACAAACATCTGAATTAAGGCAATCTGCTTGCTACCGAAAACTCCCAATGAAACCAGAAAATGAGGGAGTATCCCCAAAAGAAAATACTGGATGCTCAGGCAAGGAACTGCACAAATATATTCCACTTGCATGGCCACCTTCTGATTTTCTGCTCAGGGGAAAATTTCAATGCGAAATTACTGAATTTAGCAGTTGTCTTCACTGCAGCTAGACCAAACTAGGGATGTGAAAAACTTTAAAAGAGAAAATGGCTTAGTTAAGAAAGAGGGTGCTTTAGACATTATTCTGGAACAGTAAGTTTATGTGTCCAAACAATCAGCTCTCATCATGTCTGTCTGAGTCAAACAAGGTGTTTTGGAGAAAACCTGAACAGGTCCTGGCAGAATGACTGGAGGGGCTCTAAGAAACTTGGTAGAACTTTCACTCTTGCTCTGAGGCACCTGAGCTGGCATGAATATCTCATTTCTGCACCAGGTGCATATGCCAACTCCAACACAACTTCTTTCCAATCAGGCACTCTTTGAGATAAATTTTTCTTCAAGAACTACTACCAAAAGATGCAAAAAAGGACAAGTCCTCTGTAAGCTGTTAATTTAGGAGAGCACTATTCTGAGAGCATTTTTAGTGGCTGGTTGCTTTCCACTACTTACTCCACTGAAGGGGGCTCATTGCAATTTCATCAGCCCGTGTAGCTGAAAGGCACATCCAAAGATACAAACACTCCTTGTAGCCTCTGTTTCTCTTACTCCTTTGGTAAACCTCAGCTTATGACCAACTTCAAAGATGGGATTTAGGGTTCTGGTATCTTTAGCTTGGCCATTCTTGTGGTTTTTATGAATAATAAGTTCTTGTTGAATACGACAGAGAAGGAAAGTGATCCATGGCTACATTCAAAGAGTATTTCAAGTTGACAAGTTTTTACATAGGTATTCCCTGAAACATGTATCTTCCATCTTGAACCCAGGGAAGTGCCTAAAATTTTGGACCATTTTTTTTCCTGCTGGTAACAAATGCAGTCACTTGCACAGAGCCTGTTCTAGGAACAAGGCAAGTGTAAACTGAGCAGATGATTATTTCCAGTGGTTACTTAGATTTTGTGCAAAACAGAACAACACAGGGATAGGGATTTTGAAGAGATTAGAAAAGAGGTATCGTGAGAGGCTTTGAGGGAAGACAAATTGAGTGAGGAAGAGTGCTATCTGGGAGACTGACAAGGATAACAGAGGGGAATGGAAAACAAGAGAACTGGCCAAATCAAGTAACAAAGAGAGTGTGCGACTGATGGTCCAAGGATGTTGTTAAGAGGCAGCCAAGGTCAGGGAGACCTGGAGCAAAGGGACCCAGGGAAGACCCTTCCAAAGTGCTGACAAGGAAGGAGAGAGGTCAGTAAATGGAGACACTGCTAGGAGCCTTGCCTTGGACCCTGAAGTGAGGGTCCAGACAATGTCTAGGTTATTTGAAGAGATGGAAGAAAAATGTTCCGAGGGGAAACGGTGAAAGAGGTTTCTTGAAAATACAAAGGAAACAAATGATTTTGCCAGAAGGCCTCCTTGAAAATCTTGCCTTTTAGGAATATCCACAATGAAATTTTTCCTCTCTCCTGGACTCCTGCGAAGTGTGTTCTGCCTAGGAAGCTCTCTGCAAACCAACTGTGTCTCTTTACTTTCACACATTCTGTGGTTCTGTTTGGCAACACACAGCTGAGGCAAAGACTGGAGAACAGGGCTTATCCCTCAGGCTCAGGTGGGTATTAATCACTCTGCCTGGGCCAGCTTGGTGCTGATGGCAGATAAGCACAACACATTTATCTGTGCTCAGAGGGACTGTTGGATATGACACTTATCTCTTTTGATTTAAATTTCTTTACACTGTGGAGGAGGTGAGTGCATTTTGTCAAAACTAAGAAACACTCTGCAGATGGGAGAAAACACTGGAGCATCTTAAAACAGGCAAAACATCCAAAACTTCCACAGAGCTTGAAGCTTTTTCCTCCGCCCTTTCCCAGCATTCTTCTAATTGTTAATTCCATTCCCCTACTTGGATATCTGAGCTACTGCCCCTTCCTAATGTCCACACTTCTAGAGAAAGACTCCTGGGGTTTTTACACTATTTCTGCAGAAACTAAGCAGAAGGAATACCTTCATGTGTTCTTGCAATAAGATCTGCCCATCATCTTGGTCAATACACATTCCCTTTGGTAAAAACTGATAGTTTTTCCTCCTCTCCACTCACTTATCTCAATGGTTTTATTATAACCAAGGGACTGAAACACACTTTTCAACCTCTACTTAATTTTACACTTGACATGATCCTGCTTGAGTGCTCCTTGCATCACTAAACAATTGGAAGCCAAGGAGCCTTGACCCAGGCTAGGTCCATTGCTCTTTTCTGTTTGTGGTGGAGATCTATGTGGTGTGCAAAGGGTTACCTGGAGAGAGGTCTTCTGGCTGACACAGCCTCCTCCCTCAGTAAATGCTGCAGAGGGTTAAATACATAATAAACCCAGTGGGGAAGGAGAAGAGAAGAGAGGGCTAGCCAAGCTGTTTCTTGTGCAGTGGTGCCAAACTGGTTATTTATAGCATCCTGGACCAGCGTCTGCCATTTTCCCTTTTCTCACTCCCTGTGAGGTGAGAGGCATTTTCACTTTCCCCTGCTCCCTCTCTCACAATTTTGGCAGCTCCTCTCCTTGAACTTGACCGAACGCAGCCAACCTCAACACAGCTGTTTGATAAACAGAAACAGGGGCAGCAGGCCGGGCTTTGAAGAGGCTTTTGCAGAGCAATAACTGAAGGTTTGAATAATGGTGCACAGTTGGCTGAAGGCCCCTCTCATTTGGAAGGACATCAGGCACAAGCAAGAGCTCGTCAACTAATTAACAAAAACGGGGAGGAGAAGGATGCCAAGACAAACAGGGGCTTTTGAAATGGTGCTCACTTTGTGGCCTCTCGCAAACATTCAGTTATACACATGCACATGCACACACAGTAAAGGATTCGCCTCCTACATGAGTTTAAGCAAGTTTGGTATCCTGCTGAGACCTTGGAGGAAGCTCTTGACAGATCCAGACAGAAGAGAAAACATGACACAGGTGAGAAAAATTGGTTTTTTACCCAGAAACCAGAACATTTCACTCACATTTCTTCTTCCTCATTTTGTTTTCCTATGTACAACTTGCAGGTACAAAATGGGGTAACACTATTAGAGAAAATAAAATTAACAAACATTCAAAGTTGGGGGAAAGTGAAAACTGTAGAAAAGCTACCTACTATTATTTGCAAACCCATTGGAAATACAAAACTCTGCCAAGAAATTTGCCAACCTAACGGTGCATGCACTGGCTCCCATCCTCTCATGTGGCCAGTGTTCTAGAAAAGGAAACTCCTTCCAATGTGATGGGCAGAGGGAAGAATTGTTATGTTTTTAAAATATGTTTCTTTCTTCACTTGGGCTTTTAGACTTTTAGGATTGCATCAGGATGTGAAAAAGTTTTAAGAGGAAAGGCTGGTGCTCTCAAAATGCATCAATACGTGCATCTTAATGCTTCTGGGACACCTAACCCAGAGCTCAGTTCTAGTTTGCTAAACTGGCCTTTTGTGTTAGAGTCAGCCTTGGACATCTGGTAGTAAAGAAGTTTCATCCTTGCTTATTTAGACATCATCCCTTCAAGGAGAAAAATATCTGATGAAACCCAAAGCTCATGTTAAGACATATCACTCCCAAAGCTTATGTTAAGCCATACCACCCTAATGAATGCTCGTTCCTACTCTTTTACATTACCCAGTCATGTTTTCAGTATCTCTGGAAGTGGATTTCCATTCTTCCCTTTACAGTGTTTCCCACTGATTTGGGAACCCCATACCAGAAGATTTGTCAGACTGGTTTTTCCCTGTCCACCTGTAATTTTTTCACTGGAGGTGAGGAATGAAGTAACAAAGGACCATCCCATGACTATATTTTTCCCTCAGGTTTTAGCACAGGCGGAACTTTGAGGTTCCACAAGCAGTTAGAACAATTGCCTTCTGTGAACTCGGCAGGGGAATTTGCACAGGGTGCTTCTGGAAGCTTGCAAAGAGTTTCTAAATTTCAGTGTCAGTGAGTGCCTCTGGCAATAGGTTAACAGGAGTGCCAAAGAGAGGTTTTTCTTGCCCTGGCTGACACAGGATGGTCATTCGCACTTTCCGCCTACACAGACCCGGCCTGGAGTTCTGGCTCCACCACCTGATCAGCCCCAACCCCTTTGAAGGCCTTTGTTTCTGCTCTCACACTGGGTCATGCCAGGACTGTAAGACTCTGTCTACAATGCAAACATTTTACTTGGGACTCAGGCTCCTCTCTGTATCGTGCTAAGTGCTTCCCTAGATGAGGAAGGACAGAAACATGCTAGTGCACAGCAGGACCTGGGATCAGACCCTGCTTGGATGGGGGCTTTGTGGCTAGGCTTTCAATTGCTCCAAGCAGTGATATTTAAAGATGTGATCAGACCTTGAAAATGTTTAGGACCCAGTGGGATTATGGGAGACTTGCTCTGGCACTGTTTGAACTGGCAGGGAAAATGTAGCATCCACCATCTGCACCTGAGGCTTGGTGCCAGGAATGGGGGGTTTTTGGGTGGTACTTAAGAGAAAGACGAAGTTTCACCCCCTTCCAGGCCTCAGCATTGGATGTGGACACAGGCTGTGCTGACAGAAGGCTGCTTTTACTGGCACAACAGGTCATGCAGCCCAAGCCTAACACTGGCAGAAAAGATCTGAATTAGTGCCAGCAGCAAAGGTGGTTTTTTGGACAGTCATCTCAAAGGAAGGGAACTGGAGACCAGCGATTTGCTGACCAGCCCTCAGATGCTAATCACTTTCAGCACCTCTAGGTATGAACTGGATTTAGCCTGGCAGTTTCTGAAGTAAAGCACTCCAAAACCCATTACCTCCTCTCTTCACAGTCCCACCCATAAAGGTCAGCTTGAGGTGCAACCCCATATGAGAGACCAATGTCATGACATGCAAGAAGGGGCTGCCATTTCAGACTCACAAGTCTGATAGTGCTGTGTTCTTAGATTGTCTCCTCAGATTTGAGGGTGGACTAGCAAAAAAGGTTATCTAGGAGCTTTCCCCATTTCCAAGATTTATGCTGGGGACAAATTGTTTTATCCACAAGATTCTTGTCTGTGAAAACAAGCAAAACTAATGTGTCATTTCCCTCTTTTCTGTCTCCCCGATCCATCACTCACTGTAGTAGTATAGCAAATGTCTTTACAGGGATTTGAAAAACCACTGGTGCAAACTTTGGGATTGCTTTTATAAGCAATGTTCCCTTTCAGAGCAGGTGCCATATAGTGAAGAATTTTAAATGTGTTTTCTTCTTTCTCTTGGCACAAGGAAAATTTGACTCCAGGCACCTACAGAGGTCTTGATCTGCTTTCTTTGCAGTGCATAAAATAACAATTCTTTCAAAATTTCTTTTCAAGCTGTGTAAGACCTACTGCAAGATCCAGCTCCATTGTTGAACCAGGGGGAATTATAATAAATAAACAAGGCAGCTGGGAAATTTGGCTGATGAGAGGGAATTCATGAGCACAAGTATTGGATGGAGCTCTTATAACATCTGAAATGTGCTGGCCTTTGAATCCTCCCAGCAGGGAAGCAAAGGTAGAGGTGTGGAGTACACTTCTTTAGAAAGGTGTCTTAGAGAACCTACAGGTGATTGTCTTCTGTGAAAGACAGGTGTAAAAACCCTCACCTGTCCCTAAGCCATGAACTGGATGTATGGAATTGAGCACTGTCCAGGGACCAGTTCAAGAGTGGTCCTCTCTCTATGTGCACAGACAAACAGAAATAAGTCATAAAGCTGTGAAAACACAGTGAAGAGACTCAGTCTCCATGTGTGATGTAATAGCTGCAAGGCAGTGAGATCTCTGAGCCTTTCATCTTCGAGGAGTTTTGGGACCAACATGGTGCAGCTTCTGCAAAGTCACAAGGTTTAATAAACACAGCCGAAATCACACCTGTATTTGCGTCCTTTGCCGTGGCTGAGATGGATGTCCTGGGGGCAGAGATTCTACCGTGACTTTGCCAGCCTATGAGCAGCTCAGAAGCCTGCTGAGGAACACAACAGGGGTGCACCATCTCGTTCTGTCCCAATGGCATGACAGGTTCATCTGAAGAGGACAGGTTATAAAATGCTGCTAATGTAGGTAAGGAACACATCAAAAACTTATGCCCACCACTGTTCCTGGAGCCTTAAGCTTCAAGATAAAATTTGGCATTTCTCTCCCTCCATGAAGGTTATCTAAAACTGCCAAGTGGTAAAGTAACCTTTTGTAGAGGACTGGAAGCATTTGCTGAATGCTGACTCATGGCTTCAGTCCCCTGTTGACAAACACACAACTCTGATTCCTGCTGTGCGAGATGAAAGGAGCAGAGAGATTTACACTGTGGCTACTTCTTTGACAGAGTCAACTAAATATTTGACTGAGTCAACTAAATAATCTAGCACATCTGTGTCTTCTCCTGCGGATACACCTAAATCATATTAATAAGCCATTATTTTTTGAGTAAGCAAAACCAGCTAGCGTCTTCTGTCCCTCACTGACCTCTGTATGAACACTGATTCCAAATATATGCCCAAATCTCATATAACAAACATGACCAGGCAGTCTTTTGAGGTCATTCCTGGTTTATGTAGAGCACAGCACCACAGCAAACCATTTCTAACCAGCTTGCATATGATCTATATGCTTTACCTCTATTGCTAATGTTTCTTTGACATGACCATGTGTGCATGCAACCAAAAAAATCACGTAGCAGTGACAGCAATATTTTTGCAGTCCTGGCCCAAGGGATCTGATAGATTCTTTTCTTTTCTTTTTTTTTTTTTAAATTTGTGGTTTCAAAATAAACCTATCCCAAACCACAATAACTGAAACAGAAAATATCCTATGTTATAGGCAACTTCTCCAGTCATCTGGAGACATCTGCAGCAACACATTGAAACTCATGGAGTGGATGATGGAACAAAATGACTCACTTTTGGGCTTTGACTAGTCTAGCAGAGATAATGTCATTATTCAAACATGACCAGCACTCCTGTCTAGCAGACGAAGCCTGTGGCATCGGAGTCAGAAGGGCTGGGTTGCTCTCCCAGTTCTGGTGTTGGCTTGCTGCTGGATTCCGGACAAGTCCTTCTTCTCCATTTGGAAAGAAAAGGAAAAAGGAAAATAATAGCGTGGGTATGGAGAGTTTGGAAATCATATAAAGTGAGAGGAGCCGAGTGTAAGTGCTACAAAACAGTGTCTATGGAAGCACAGTGGTATGTTTGCATGGGCCCAGGCCCACGCGCGTGGGCACAGACACAGGCCGACTGCCAGGGAAGGAACTTGCTCATTGCCTTAAACTTGGCCCAAGCTCTTGTCCACGTGCATCTGCACAAGTGGGAATTGTAGATGATGCCTTAGGCTACAGTCCATCCCATCAAGAGTTATTCCAAGTTTAGCCTGTCCTAAACCCAAGCACAGGCATTTTAAGTCTGAGCTGCAGCCAACAGTGTGATGGAGCTACAAGCTATAGGGTGCTTCATTCTGTTCTCAAAGTGCTCTTCGCCCTGTGGTGTGGACTAACTTCCTTAGAGACTGTTGTCTCAGAACGGCTGCAGGGGACTCCCTCTCACTGATGGGTTGAAGAAATTGCCGAGTGCAAGGGGGGAGTGTGTGCTTGGTGAGAGAGCAGCCAAGCGACCCCAGCCAGCCTGGCACTTCCTGCAGGTCAGCATGGAGAATGGGACTGCAGTGTGGGCTGGACACCCACCAGCTGGGCTGTCAGTGCTCAGAAGGATCTGTGCATGGTGTCAGCCACCCTGCTCCACCATGGGGCTGCTGGCCACAGAAACAGCCAGCCTTAGGCAGAGTCATCCAACTGGCTGTTCAGCAGAGCCAGCTCTTGGAGCAGAGGTTTCCTCAGAGAACAGCCCTGGCTGGGGAAATTTATCTGAGTGTTTTTTCCTCTGGATAACCACTGAACCTGGGTTTCACTTGAAGGGCTTGTTTCCCATTGAATTTGTTCTATCTTGTGCTTTCCTACAGGAATGACATGGCAAAAGGTACCTCCTTCTCCTTTCTCTTAAATGCCTTTCCAGATTTGCACCATCCCAGCCCTACAGGCAGGCTGCCTACTCATACTTAAAGATACAGTACACAGAAACCAGAATTACAGCTGTGCAGCCCACACACTCATGTCTGCAGGACAAACATGTGCATCAGTGGAGTACAGGAGGCAATGAAGTTTTTCCCTTCCTTTTTTTTTTTTTCTTTCAGGTGCTATATGATGAAGTGGAGATATGTAAGAACCACAGGAAGCATTTATTTTAAGTACAAGCTAATGCCATGAATGCTATTTGCATTACATGACAGCCCAATGAACCACAATATGAATAAGGAAAGGGAAAACTAGTGTTTTCATGATGGGTAAATCTCTCTCTTGCTTTCTCAGGTTTTCCTATCAATACCAATTTGCATTCCCTTGCAGACCCTTAAGGGTGTCAATAGGTAACAGCATCAGGGAGGGTTCAGAATTGCAAGAGGGCTTGTGAGTGGATGCTGACATATTTCTGGGGGGCAGGAAGTGGGTGGGTGCAGGAGCTGAGAAAGGAGGTGCTGGTCTGGCTGATATATATTTCCCTTGATGTATAGCTAGTAACTTAAGCCCATCAATGTGATATCAGTTTTGATATCATGGAAACAATGCTCTCTTTGTTCAGCTGCAAAGGAAAGACAAGCAGGCAGGCAAAAGCAAAATATTCTAGCACAGATATCCTGCTGGTTATCAGGCAGATAGAGAGAATCAGGCAGAGAACCTCTGTTTCAAATGGTCAGTGTCCTGGCAAACATCAGCATGAGTAACTGGAGTTCATCAGCGTGTACTTACAATTGGATACAGAATGCTCTACCCAGACATGAAATGTTATCTTGCATTAAACTCTCAACCACCTGAGCACCTCAAGTGAAGTGTGATTAAGTGTCCTGCTGACCAGCTGCTCCTTCCAGCTGAGAGCAGCCTGATTTTCGGTAGTGGGTAAAAATCACTTCTATGTAATGTCAAGTTGGCACCCTGCCAGGAAATAACCATTCCCTCCTTTTGCTCAGTGAGTCACAGACCCTGTCACGGCATCTGTAACTGGGAGGCTCACTTGATCTCATCTGAAAGTTGCTGCCTCCCAGACACGGTCCAGGCATATCACACTCGTACTCTCACTACTGAGGATTTCTGTGGGACCTTGCCTGGTTGTCTGCTCACACTTTTCTTCAGCTTCACTCAGGCAATGCCTACAGAGGGGATGTGGAGATCTCAAGCTGGAGATCTGTAAGGAGCATGGAGAAAGTGAGCCAAGAGTGGCCACCAACTTTGCCATCTAGCCCGCAGCAGGAGGCAATTTGGAAGGTCCAAAGGTACCTTCATGGTGTCACAAAAAACCCCTGGAAAGTGACTTGGTTGTGTACAGGATAGGCAAGTAAAAAGTGACCTCTCAAAAGATGTATTGAACAACAATCCCTTGTTCTCTCCCTACAAAGTAAGGACCACCCACAGAGAAAGAGAAGTCATTATTTTCATTAACCAGAGGGCTAGTTTAGTCTCTACTGTTCAAATTGGACGACAATTTCTCCTGCACCCTAAATTACAGAGAGGATGTAACTTCTGGATTAACTGGGTTTTGACATCCCCACCCCATTGCTCACCCCTTCCCTCCTGGCAAGGATGACAGCAACAAGCACCACCCAACTCCTGCATTAAGGGTTATCCGATACAGGGAACTTCGGTGGCTGTGTGAACGTGGTTTCTCTGGTATGAGAGAAGAGGCCCATGTAGATTCAAGCCAGAGTCAACATGACTCATTGGCTCATACATCCTTCACTGCAGGGCTCAGGAGGTCACTGCAGGTTCAAGTCTCACACTGGGACTTGGAATGGTACTTCACACTGTGGGGAAGGGAGGGGAGATGCTGAGCTCCTGGAGGTGCTTCCTACTGCAGGAGAGAGAGATTTTAATCTGAGATCCCTGCTGGCAACTCTTCCAAAAGGGAATTAATTACACCAGGGCAAATTCATCCCTGGTGGGAGCTCCTTTATCTTCAGTGCGTCTGTCATGGGGCTGATTCTGTTGTTATTTTGAAGGAGTGCTGTGTGCTATTTCTTTCTTTTTGTTGTTGTTGGTTTGGGGTTCTTTATTATTTTTTGGCTTTTTTGGGTGACCTGGTCTTCTGGCTCATGTCCACTCTGGCAGCCAAACAGGTTCCAGCAGCCAAAGGTGTGTGTGTTTGCATGAGCCCTTGCAGAGCTGCTGCACAAGTTTCTGGCCTTGCTAAATCACAACTTTGTTGCTTTGCAGACCTCTTTCTTTCACCTTTCTCCTAGGGCTGGAAGAGTGGGGAAAGGGGTATACAGACCATCTGTCTCTGCATTTCCCAGCCTCACAAACCCCTAGCACAGAATAAGTAATTGGAGAGCTACATCTGTGCCCTAACTCCAGCTCTTTGCTGCTTTTCCATCACCAGTTCTGGTTTTAACTCTGCTGCTCCCTCTTTACAAAGAAATGCATGAAGGTGCAGCAGCTCTGGGGGAGCTGTTCCTGAACAGCTACAGGCTCAGCAAGGGACAAGGGCTCATCAGGTAGATCCTTCTGTGCTGTCGTTTCAAAGGTCTTCCTGAGGCTTGGTTAAATGGTCTTTTGCAGAGCTATGACAGCAGACAAATTCACAGAAAAGATGGAGAATTTTCTTAGCAAGCTCTGATGGTTTAAGCTCCTTTTTCTTGATGAAGCAGAAGGAAGCATTCATCCCTGTAGATCATCTCGGCTGGCAGTGAAACACAATCAACTCTGGTTGAAACCCAGGACTGTGTGCAAGGAAGGGATGAAAGTCCTAATTTCTGAGCAAAAAGGGTGACAAACTGAAGGGTGAAGGTCAGTGTTGTCCTATCACAGCTGGAATACCTCTGCTTTGGGAAAGGGGTCTCCATGGAGTTAATTCCAAAAGGTTTGCAGCACCTGGTCTTAGAGCATCATCTAAAAATGAGAAAAAAGTGGAAGCTGTCAGGATCTCTGTTTGTAGAAATATCCTGAAATATGAAACAATTTTCCTTACAGGCACAACATCTGGGTGTAGAGTAACCAGCAAAAAGTACCCAAACCTCAACTCCTGCTGCTTCTCCCTCCCAAGTGGCCCCATTTGTCTATCCTCTCAAAATGATCCCAGCGAGGTTCTCCCATGACCACTTTGAATTTTCTTCCGTATTCTTTTTCAAGCAAGCAAGCAGGAGTTGCCATTCACTCCATTTGTCAGTCACCCACTAATAACATTGAATCCATCCACTGATCAAAATTGACAGAGGGTGAAAAGAAGTATTGTGTTCCTACTATTATTGGGAAAATAGGCAACTAGGGTAGAGGGAAAAGAAACCTTCTGAAGGGAAAAATTACAGCAGGGAAAACATTATTTTTAAACACCAGAAGCTCCAGCCAAATAACATTATGCCTCAGAATCTACGCTCAGTCATTTCTGCTCTTCACAGGACTGATAGTTTCTGAAGCAGTTGCACAGCAGATTTGTCTGGCTGCTGCCTGACTCTCTCAATCCTCATTTTCCTCTTAAAAATCATTGTTGCAGGACCGTGGGAACAGAAATAGCTCAAGAGGACAATCCAAGGGACTACCACTTTGGCACAGACCTCATGGCAACTGGACTGCCAGTTCATTTCAAAGGGCAACGAAGTGGGTCAAAGTCATCTTTTGAATGAGGAGGACTAGAGATGGGTCAAGTTAAGTTTGCATTAAGTTTGTCAGTGCCCACAGATGATGCTGACTGGGGAGTTTTAGTCTCCCTTTTAAGCCATTACAGCTGAGGCCAGAGGTGACACATGATGATGTTAGTGCACTAAGACCCATTGGCAGGATTTTGCCAGACCTATTTTCCTGTCTGATTTGCCACAGGATGGACAAAGGAGGATCTTCAGCGGAACTTGCTCTGATACAGTTAATTTATTTTACAAGGAAAGCTGCCATCTCTCAAGGTCATTTTATCTCTTAGTTACATGAATTCTAGGAAAGCAAAGATTCTTTCCAAGTAAGTTGCTGGTTTATCCAAGTGATGGTGTTACAGAAATTGTTGTATAGGATCCAGGTCTTTCCAGGGTATAGCGAGTGTGTGTGGTGTTTAGATCTAGGCTGTGTGCTGCCAAGCTACTGACTCCCTTTTTTCTTCCTTTTTTCGCCTCATCCCACCCTCTCTCCCCTAGATCACAAGCCTAAGAAAAATAAATAAGAATAATAAATAAACAGATGACAGTGGAAACATTCCCAAACCTGTTATCACAGAGGCAGTTTCTGTCCAGAGCATGCTATTTCACAGCAAGCCTTGGAATTGTCAGTTCTCATTACTTTGCAGTGTTGAGTGCGGGAGGAGAGAATTTCAATCTCTGCTTTCCAGAATCAAACCCTCTGTTTAATGCGGTAGGGAAAGTTGAGATGAAATATAGGTCTCAGGGGACTTTTCCTGTGTGAAAGCTTATTACAGCTGTAACAAAACCTTCTAATCGGAACGGATTCTGTTACATGCATGATATCCTGCTCTTGGGCAGGGTGGGGAGAAATGAGAAAAAGATGACAAAAAGCTTTAAAAGCAATTAAATGACAACTGCATTCATTCCCTGCCTCCTCCTCCTCACTGCTTGCATTTGCTGTTTACACAGTACATTTTCTCTTCTTCGTTTTCTGGGAGTCCTGCAATATTTGTAGGAGTTTTGCTGCGTCAGGTTGTTGAATGATATTTTGCATTTACAAACTCGGAATCACCTGCTCGAATGGAAAACAGTTTAGTGGTGTTTGAAATACAGAATCCATATTACCATAGCAAGAGAGCCTAATGGGCTATCTAAACACAATATTCAGTTACAGCTGAAGACAGGGAACCACTTAAAATGTGTCATGGTGTCCAATGTAATAACAAAGTCATAGAATAAACCCAAAGGCACAATTCCTGCACAAAGCAAAGTGTCTCTGGGCCTGTGCTGGTGATGTAAATGGCTTCACTAAAGCAATCAAAAAAAAAAATAGCACCAGCCTCTAATGTAGACACATCCAAGTTGTTTTCCTCTGGTTTGCTTCAATGAATTATATAGGCTATAAAAGAGACACAGAGAAATTGTGAGGGGAAAAAGAAAAATATGTAAGAAGATGAAGTACCTTGCTATTCTGCATTGCACTACCTGAATTTCTTGTTCCTTGTGATGGTCTAACAGTACAAGTCCACCTCACCAATTCCTTTGGGCATTTTGGGCATGCTATGGGTGCTCTGCAGCAGGGTGGTTGGTTCACAGATCAGAAATAACATCTCTTCAGTTAGGAAAGCATGGAAAGGAACTGTATCATTCAGGGACTCATTTTAAGACTCTGGGAAAAGAGCTGTGAGACAGACCCTTGGGTTCTGTATACCTCCCTGACCATGATTTGCTGGGTAAGGCTGGGCATACTTTTGCTTGATAGTGGTGAAGTATCTACATTTACTTGGGACAAACACACTGCAGTACTCAACACCCGTGATGTCAAACCCCACTGAGCTGTATGCAGATGAGGAGCAATGAAAAGATGCTTCCGGTCTCTTAAGAGCTGGATTCCCACCAGACTCTACTCCTTTGTCTGCTGTAGGGTCTTCTAGGTATGGATCATCTCTTGTTTCATGTGTCTATTAGCTGGCATGACTTGAGGAAAGATTAGGAAGCTCCCTCTCCAAGGGCTACTGCGACACTACTAAAATAAAAGCAGCAAGTGCCCTGGTGTTCTGAGGCAATCCCACAATGATGAGGATGATGATCCAGGAAAGAGACCAAAAATCATCTGATCCTCTCTGCTATCCATGTGAAACACTGTCTGTGCACTGGAGTTTGAAGGAAGCAATCTCATTTTCCTTCATCTCTCCCATGGATAGGTCCCCTTTTTCCCTCGTCTCCTTTCCCCTAAGAAATACAGGGTAGGGGCAGTAAAATTACAAAGCAGCCTTTAAAGCTGCTTCATGCTGTGAAATGCAACTCAGATAATGAATGTTTCCAGCCCAGCCAGAGCACTCTCTGAGGGATATTTTTATCTCCACAGTGCCAGAGATTAACTGTACATTTGTCTTAATGGTATCACCCTTTAGTGTTAATGGAAGCTATGTGTGTAAATCCCTGACCATCCAAATAAGAATACATTGAATGATCACAATAAATCAAAGTAAATGGAAGACCCCTGCAGAACAAACTCATCCCCAGAGCAACTCCTGAGGCTTTTAGGAAGATTGTGCCAAGCAGGCACAGCAAGAACAAACACAGTAGATCATGTCACCTGCTTTATGATTTCAAAGTACTCATAATGATGATACTTCCAGTTTGAACAAAGCAATTTACTCTTTTGAAATTATTTGCAAAGAAAAACACCAGTGGGTTTGGTTATGTTGGGATCTCTATAGTATTTGCAGAAACTGACTCTGTGGTTCTTTCCAGTCTAGTTTCATCTCAAAAATGAGAATGAAGGTCTGAAAAAAAGTGATGACTACTGGAAAAGGGAAAATACATTTATTTTCAACTGCTTAGACCACTTTGGACTGATGAAATTTTGTGAAAATGGGTCCATTTTAAACACAACAGCTATTAAATTCTCAGCAACAACACCAATTCCCTTTTCCAAGAAATACAGGCGGGAGAGACATAAGAGAATAAAGAGACATAATGTTCTTCTGTGTGTGAACTAGAAACAAATATCACACAGTATAATATATTAGTCTTTTGTGCTTCACTTAGGCCCTATGGAAGTGAAAGACAGACAAATCATTGTCCTTTTATAATTTGCAGATTGTTTTTTTAGGTGAGGAACAATAACTTAAAGGGCGCTGATGAAAACAGGGATGAGTATAAGACAAGAAAGGAGTTTCTTCTTCTGAAAGAGTCTGCAACTATCCATATGCAGAGTCGACCTAGAATTATATTTCAGACTTCATCAGCAACTCTGTGTTTGTTGAAAAATACATTAATTTCTATTGCTCGCATTTCCCAAGCAGAACTGCTTGAGCAGAAAAATGAGAACAGGGAAGTTAAGTAATTTTGCTGGTTTTCATTGTGAAATAAAGAAAAATGCAGAAGGGATTACTAACTAAAGAGAAGATTATTAACTAAAAAACAGAAATATTAGTACTTAGGTTGTTTGATGAGGGCACAGAAAATGTCCTCTTATGAAAAAATTACTCTGAAGGCCTCCTTCATTCTGGATATTCCCCTTCATTCTTGCTACTTCACTTACCTTTGAGGGCTGCTGTGCCTTATAGGTGACAATGTCAATGCCAGCCAATAGCTTTCCCCTGTTAGGTGGCAGCAACCTTAAAAAATTCCTCAGTACAGCTTTGCAAGGAAGTAAGAAAAAAATCCACCTCTCAATGTCTCCATCCAAGGTCTCTTGGATTTCATACATCACATACAGCGCAGACTACTAGGGAGTTAGGAAATCACCAGTCAAGCACCTGGTCATTTTAAGAATTCATAATTTCTATGCTGGGTAAGTCTCATCTGGAATAATGCATTAGGAAATAGAAGTATGTGAAAGGCAACAAAGAAAACTCAGGCTATAACCTGCTATACAGATTCTCTTTCCATCTTGAGATGTGGATTAGAGATTTGCAGGCTGATGAAGGTGAATACCTCCCTCCCAAACATTCACTTTCCCTCTATGCATACTTTCTTTCAAAGCCTTTTCTTTTGATGGATGGGAAGAGGACTTAGAAATAAATTCTCTTGTTTCATATCTAGGTTTTTTTTCCAGCTGTCCTCCAATGTAACTCTAAAATTAATTCTTTGGCTGCTAACTGTTCTTCAGAAAGATTGTGGCCATTTTCCATCCCTGGAGCTTGTCCATTCTTGTTTCTTGGAGAACTTCTATAAGCTTTGTGCATTTAAATCCCTCCTGTTTTGTGTAGAAACTCTTTATGCATTTCCTTATTTACCTAGACAAATCTTGGCCACCAAGTGGTCCATGACTCCCTGATTCCTGAAGAAATGTAAAGTTGCAATCAAGAGCAAGAGGAAACTCTTTCGCACTTTCAAACAATACTCCTTGGGTTATATCACTGCAGAAGTAGAACAAGCCAATAAGTTAAGATCTACATCTTAAACACACCCATGCTGCAAACTGTTAAAATCTGACCCACTACTCTGAGTTAAATAGAAGTATATGGAACTCAAAATATTTTGGTATTTTGTGGTTGTTTCCATCCTCTTTTTCTTCTCTCTGAGAGCAACCAAGACTGGAAGCTCAAGAGCCAACAGCCAGAAAGGGCAGTTCTTGGCCCAAGAGACAATCAGGAAGCGCTGAATTTGTTGAGACTAATTAAATTTCCGACCTGTTTCTGCAGTGATGAGAGGATCACATAAGTCAGCTGGGAATTTGATGGAGGCCTGCATCTAAACAGAAAGAGGTTGTGATGGAAATTCAGCTAGGCAAGTGCTGTTCATGTCCCTCCATTGACTCCAGTGGTATTGAACTTAAAAAAATGGACTTATACAAAGCTCTTTTCTGAAAAACCCAAGACCTAGGGGACTTAGCTGGGGGAGTAAACAAATGGGGCTTTTTGTTTCCCTAGGACCAGGGCATGCAGCTAAAAGGCAGGTCTCCCATCCTGCCCTCTCCCTTTGAGCTGGCAGCCCCACCTGTTACGAGGCGGGAGTAATCAGAGAGATGAACAGCACAAGAGGTATTTTTATAGGATGAACCCACCGGGTCAGCTGGAGGCCTGCTGAAACCCAATATCGAGTTGTGGCTGCAGACAGGCACGGTGCGAGGCTTGGGGGAGGAGGGTGCTGAAGGATGGGTGGAGGGAAAGCAGGGCAGTCCCCGAGGAGGCAGAACTTTGCTTGGGAGACTTCTGTTTCCCTCTGGTGCCCCTGAAAAATGAATAGTGGGGATTGTTGATGAAATGTGTGAGCTAGGGCTGGTTGCAGGGGGAGGATTAGGGGAAGCAGTGGGGCAGGGACAGGGGCAGTAGGAACAGCACTCACAGGAACAAAGAGCACATGTGTGCACAGGCACTGTGTGCCCAGTCCCCAGGGGAAGGCGGTCACTCAGAGGTATCTATTTCGTTCATTCACCTGCTTCTCTCTCCTTTTGTGCATAGTAAACAGAGAACCATAGCACTTCAGACTTCCCCCTTCCCAGCCCTCCTGGTACCGCCAGCACTGGACCAGCACGTTTATTCCAGAGAAACTTATTGTCCGACCATGACAGAGTTCCCCCCACGCCTCTCATGCAGTCAGAAACTTGCTGCTGAAGGGGCTACTTGGGGAATAAACACCTGCAAGGAGCCACAGCTGTGGTGTGAGCTGCTCTCCTAATGCTCTGTTTAGGATTACAGCACTCCAGAGTATCACGTTACCCCAGTGGCTGCACTGAAACCTGGTATTAATTCACATTAGCAAGGATCAGATTTAGCATGTTGGGAGGGGGGGGACTGTTATTATTGTTTCTAAAACTGCTGGAGCAAACTCCTAGGATTGGTCTTTCATTAATACTGGCAATGGCCAAAGAAGCCTCTTTGTTCCTCCACACCCCTGGCCACTCACCCTGTCTCCTCTTGCATGAATGCCTCTAAACACAGCTTCTTGTTTCCATGATGGGGTTACTTGCTTATTTTTATTTTTGGTCTACCAAAGTTGGTAACTTTCAAAGAAAATTTCTGGATATCGTGGAATTGCTTTGGAGTGCAGAGGTCTTCCAATACTGGGAGGAGAGCTACAGTGTGGTGTGGGATCACGTCTTCTCCATGCTCATGATAGATTATCCAAAGGTTGGGAAAAGGGAAAGTAAGAACAGTGAAACTCTGGGATAGATTTGTGCAAGGAGGATAAGAAGGGTGCCCATTTTGAGCAAATCTTTTGGGTTGATCTGATTTTGTCTTTGGGTAGGGACAGTACACATGCCCTTCAATGTCCCTTTCAACCTGCTTTTTTGATGCAGCCATTTAAACGGGTGAGGTGGAGTTACTTTTCTTCCTTGCTTTCCCTACCCACGCCATCCCTTCTTTACTGAGTGTTGCTGGGGCTGTTTCTGTTTGAAGAGTGTAGGTATTCCCCAGGCTTACGGGTGGCACCTACAGTGTTGTGTTTAGTTGTTCCTGGAGGGCCTCATGATATAATCCTGGAGCTTTTCCAAACCAAAGGCTATTTCACATATGTGTAATTGACCCCTAATTTCAGATGTTGCTTCTTGAATCCAAGGGAACATAACCATCAGCAGCAACAACCACTGTTCAGTACAGATAGGGTTAAATATCACTGTAATGCCCATGCAGAGCCTCAGAACAGGTTTGAAAAAGGAAGTGAAAGAAGTGTTTCACCTGAAGCCTTCCCTCAGAGGCTGCAAAACGCAACCACGTTTGTTAACTTTATTTACAGTTTTAAAGTTATCTTGAAATGTCATTATTGTTGGCCGTGCTGCAAAATTCAGAAAAGTACCAATGTTTAGCTAGAGAGGGGTGGACCAGAACAGTGGGGCCAGAGATGGGGCATGTGCTGTACACAGTGCCGGGGGTGAAGAACGAGGACTAGCACATCATCTATTGACTACTGTGTGACATTTCTTTGTGTAGAGCACAGAATTGTTCTGGCATTTGTTACAGTGTCAGCCTTCTGAATAGAAATCTTCTACAGATCATCCAGATTTGTAAAGCCAGAAGAGGACATCTGAATATCAGGTTTCACCTCCTAAACTAACACAGACCTTCTAATTTCAGCTTATTACATGTATATTGAATATTTTGTTCCAGAAAAACAGCCAGGAGATGGGAAATCAAGTGCTTTGCGTGGTGCTTTATTCCAATAAAGCTGGTGAATTCCAGTTCCCTTCCCCTGCTGCCCCAGTGTGATCCCACGCCATCCTGATGGGAATGGTATGCACTGCAGAGGACAGTCCACCTTCAGAGATCTTATTGGCACCTCAAGATCAACACCCTGTAAGACTGATCATCCATCTTGTATATAGCACAGTGTCCCTCTCAGATGGCAAATTTAGTAGGCATCTCAGTCATCAATGAGTTTGGGATCATATTTAGTGAGTTACAGTGCTGGACTGTCAGACCCTGCTTCCCTCTGGTATCAGTAAAGTAGCTACTCCTGTATGTTAGGGCAACTATCGTGGCCAGTCTGGATATAGCTCTTGATTTTTATTCCTCTGCAAGGATTTCTGAGCCGTGTGTGTGTCTCCTGCTAATGTTGTATTTTTAGGATTATTGCTTTCTCCTGTGCTCTGACACCCAAGTTTATTAAAGATAATTTTGTTTCCCCTGGAAGAAAAAGAAACAGGGAAAAGAAAATCCTGTCTTCAATGTACACGTGTTTTTCTGAGGGCTTTCAGCATTTCACTGTTGTGTGTGTAAGTTGAAGGCAAGGCTCTGCTGAACAGGTTTATCTCTTCAGCATGTTATCACTCTCCGGACAGCATGACTTCATACAGGGAGGAATTAATGGGCTTGTGAGGGAGTCACAATGCAGCTTCTCAAAGGCCACTCTGTCTGAGAAACTCCAGGTATTTTTGAGAAACTCTTGAAGTAATTAGGTGACTCCAGGAAAATCCAAGGACTTAGAGAAATCTCTTGCTGTGTTCTTCTAAACTATGTTTGGATACATCCAAAAATTTGTGCCTACCTCTCATCTCTGCAGGTCTAGGAGTCTGAGTACTACAAGTGTTTGGAGGGCAAGGATGAAGCAACACAGGAGACTTAGTCATTAGTGGGGACTATTTTCCTTCAGACAACATCAAACAGAGCAGGGTGTTCAGCTGTCCTGCCTGTGGATGTCGGTGTGTTTGTGAGAACAGAAAGCGTGCTCATGGCAGGTGGGGAGGTTCCACAGAGAGCGCTGAGGGAGCTTTTCTGCCCAGACATAACCACAGCTCCACTTACTCCTGATCATTTAAGATCACTTGACATTTTCTGCAAGAAGAGAAGATGTCCATTGTCTGGGTAGCATTCTTGTTAGATCAGTTACTTTTCTTCTGCTTGAATTTTCTGCTTTCACTTTCAGCTGCAGGCACACTTCTTTTGTCTTTCCTTGCCTGAGCTTTTGCAAACGCTGTGCTGTGAAACAGCTACTTCCACTCGTCTCTACATTTCATCAGGCAGAAAATATCTCTGCGATACAGTTCTTGGCTGAATTTGCTCAGAATGAAGGGTATTGAAGCATTGTCTCACACAGAGAAATACTAGCAAACCCAACAAAAAGAAACTTTTCTAAAGACAGTACAGAAAATAAGCTGCTGTAGAAAAGGTGAGAATCATCTAAAAATGGAAAACAGCCAAAATAAAGTAAATTTGTTCTTTTCATCAGAACATACACAATCGAGTAAGTTGCCTGTCATTACGGCATAGAAAATCCAACATCTGTATAAGTGATGAAATTTCATAACCTCCCCTGTATAACCTTGCTTGATTTTGACACTTGTGACTTATGACAGGTTTAGAGGTCAGCCCTGAAGCGTGAGTATTGTTTCAATCATGCTGCTCCCTCTCATGAATTACGTTAGCAAGGGCTTGGTCACAGTTATCTGTGCAACAAAGAAATATTGTAGTAGTTGTAGCATGGTAGGATAGTTACTGTGGTGATGTAGTTAAAATGCCTGGGAGAGAGATTTTCATTGTTGAAAAGTCTACATAATAAAGTTTAATGTAGTCCATGGGACACGTTTTTTTCCTTAGGATTTATGAGTGGAGCTTGGTGAGTGCTACATATTTGGGTCTGATCACCAAAATGGAAAATCAGAGAGGAAGAAAAGGCTCAACCAACACGATAATCTTTTGAGGTTTTGGATGAAAGGAAAAGGTTGATTTTGGATCTAAATGAAATGTTTCATTGGAATGAAACTGAAAGGCTTTTACACTTATTAGTTACTCAGATAATTTAGAAACTTTTTTCCCCTTGCTTTTAAGTGCAATGCCTATTTTTAATTGTAAAGTTTGTTTTGAAAATACCTGAGAGATTTTGAAAGATGTCAACACTGATATGTTCTTTGGCCAAAAATACTCACCACACTGTGCTCAGTTTGGTGATCTCTTTCAGTCCTACTCTAACACCAGCTTTTGGCACACTAACTATTATTATTATTAATAATAACCATAATATCATCACCCAGCTGTGCTTAGAAGGCTTGGGCACCAGTCCCAGATCTGCTATGACAAATCTTTTCAGCTCTCTGGGCTTCTGTTTCACCTCCCACTCTTTGGCTCTCTTATCTAGTCAGATTTAAAGTCACAGGGTCAGGAACTCTCATATACGGAGCCTCTTACACACCAATGCTTGCGCTTCTGCTACAACAGCACGAGCAGTGGATTTTCTGCTCCATCCTCCCCCACTGATCAGCCCACTACAGGGATTTCCAAAGTGTCTCAGCCTTCTAAGACAGCTAGCTCCATGAGAGAAGGGAAAATGAGGGAGCAAAACCAATAAGGAAATGATTTTTGTTTGCATTCTCTATGCAGAGCCCGAGTGGTTCGTCTGGGGAGTGGGTGAAACTGAACTGTGACTATAAGCACTGCAGCCACTCTTTGCTCAGCTGTGATTAACTTCTGTGTGAAGCAAAGTAGTATACACCCAAAATACGGTTTGCATGGAAGACCAGCAAGGATCTGAAGAGACTGAATAGAAATATAAAATAAAACTGAGAGAAAGGGAATGAAAACACGGCTTTTGGTTTTTTTTAACCAGGATACCTGTTTTGAGAGGCCTCATTCCATGTCAGTCTAGACCAAGTGGGGGGGACCAAATGTACCTTTTCCTCCCTGCATCTGTAGCTATGTTCCTGTCTAGAGAACATAAAGAATAGGTTGGGGATATATGGGAGAACGGAGCCAGCAGTAAACAAGAGACAGAGCATCGAGCCAATTTGAAAGCTAGTACTTGCAGAGGTGCTGGTACAAAACCAACACACTCTGGAGGCCAAATGCTGTGGAAAAAAATTCTCAGAAAAGACTCAGAGAACCTATCTCATACTGTTTAATTTTCTTCTGTATCTGGGCCACCAGGGCTTTATGTATGTCTTTAGTAAATCCATTAGGATAGCATCAAAGATACCTGACTGCCTCATTTTCTCCTTCCATAGTATTTGACGGCTTGGCAACCTGATTGTTGAACCTGCTGCATAACAGATTTTGGGGCAAGAACCTGCAAGAAGGTTGTGGAGAGTCTGGGTTTGACAGCAGGCAGCAGGGCTGACCTGCTCTGTACTTCAGGTCTTTTTTTCTTGACTGTGCTTCCCAGAAAACAGGATTAAAAACTTGGGGGTTTTGCTGCCAAACCACATGGAGTGTCCATTTTTATGTCCATTCTGTGACTAGATAGTGGTGCACCTGCCAAACAAGAGTAGGCTCACTGCTGCCCTCTCCACCCCACTTTCTGCAGACCCGAGACTGGTTATCCACACTTCCATGTGTGACAGCATTGCTGAATGCCATTCCCAGCACATCAGAGAAACACCTTGACAGAAGGAGAGCAGCTGCTGGTGGTTCTGTTGACAGTGATGTGGAAACTGAGTCAGAAGCTGTTTCTAGTATAGGGCTGCATTGTCAGCTTTCAGAATTTGGCCCCGACAAAGAGGTTCAAACTGAGCCTTCGTTAAAACTCCCTCATTCATACTTAAGTCCAGACCTAAATCCTAGTGTGTCAGAGGGTGGCTGTTTCTTACCTGTTGAAATATTTCTCCTGGGACAAGTCACCAGGCCTGGCATGAAAAGGGTGATTTTTGAGCCTTAGAAAACTCTTTTGTGGGTTTTGTGCTAGGAGTGACTGAAACTTGCTACTGGTTCATTTCAACTACATCCACCGAACCGTAACTCACTACTGCATACAAGTTCAGCAGGAACATTCCCAAAACCCCCGTAGAAGAAATTTACGGTTGCTCAACGCTCTGTTACTGGCGGCCACAACTGTGTGTGCTCCACATGTCTTTGTAATCACTTAATGACTCATTTCCTTAATCTCTCATTTCCTATAGCCTTATTACAAGCAATTCATAAACCCAGATCCATAGCCGTTCTCTGGCTGTAGTCAGGAAGCACTGAACTGACTGCATCTGGTTGGTTGGCTGAAGTACCCCTCTCTATTCCCCTCTGAAACTTTCCACTGGACCCTGTCTTTTGCTGCAGTGACACCTACTGATGAGGTAAGAGTGTATTAACTGCACGGTCCCTTGTTGCCAAACCCAGCCAGCAACCACTTCCTGGTACTAACCAGATGTTTCTGCTGTTTTGGAGCAAATTTCACACTACACTGGGAGAAGTTTTGCACGGTCTTGACTGTAACACGCCAGTGGCCAGCAGACCTGAACAGAGATCACTGCAGCAGGAGGAAATGGCACTTCATGTCCAGGCTTCTCGTTCAGCCATCAACCAACTCATGGCCTTGGGAAGCAAATCTTGCAAGGTAACATCCCTGGGGTTGCTATATGGCACAGAGGAAGCAGCTAAACAGCCAGCATGCCTTTGCTTTCCTCTGCAGATTCTTCTGTTTTTCTGGAGAAGTAACTATTGCCAGGAAGTTGTAACCTTGATACCTCCTCAAAACACCCTGTGATGTCTGGGAGAAGGGGAGTGAAAGCTTGAGCCCCATTGCTTGGTGCTGCCAGGCCGAGGGTTTCTCTTTCAGTGAAAAGTGTTTCCCTTTCAAACCTCAGTCTTTTCCCTATACAATTATTTGGAAAATTTCAGCTTCAGTTAAAACACTATGAAAACCAACCTGCAGCACCTCAAGAAGAGAAGAAATGGGGTTAGTACTCCAGAAGGGCAAGAGGAGAATCAAGGAAAGGGTGAAGGAAACAAGGACACATTCTCACAGGAGACCTTGGCTTTAACCCAGTTTGCCATGACTGTTATCTGTTCTGTAATACACCTAAACATTGATTCATGTGGGAGGCAGCATGATAAAGGAATGAGCATAGGATAGGGTAGGACAGGATTAGGTAGGATGGGATAGGTTAGGAATTGTCAAAACATTCCTCAGTGTACTCCTGTGCTTTGAGATCCTATCTGTCTGGCACTGCAAGTTAACATCTTAAATCTGAGGCCAGTGATCCAGAGCCAATGGATAAGTGTTTTGAAACAGTGTTGTAAATCCATGATCTCTAAGCCTGTCTGTGAAGGAAAGGTCTACAATAATTGCATGGAGGTTTTGGGACATAACAGGTCTGCCCAAGAGGAGGAGTACTGAAGAGGTTCTCTCTCATACTAGAAAACCCAGCTACATTTTAGCCATTGTTCTGTAGGATTGCAGTGCCTGGACATGAATTCCCCTGGTCATTTTGATGCAGAAGAAATGCATCTTCACCATCCATCTTCCACTTCACCGTCACCACAGCACAAGTGGGGCAAACACACTAAGAAGCTAAATTACCTACCCCACGTATAAAAGAGGACCTTCCTGAGATATGTCAAAGTAAAGCAGAATCTACCTGCAGAAAGGCTTTTGCCAAAAGCTCCTCTGAATAGAAAGGACCTCAAGTACTTGTTATTAACTACTGGCTGCGTTATGTCAGGTACTATATGTTGTACCACCTCCTTCTGGATGGATTCTGCTCAACTCTTCTGCCCACTTTTCATGTAAATTCAGGGTCTTCTGGGCAAGAATCTGAAGCCTCACTGTTTTTTTCCTGTGACTTCTCCTGTAGGACCCTCCAGAAAAGAGGCCCTACCTTGAAAACTTGAGTCTTTCTGAGGATGGAAGGTGCTACAAAAAGAGAGAAATCATAGATGCAAATCCTCTCATCTTTGATGAAGCTCCATGGTGAGATGATTTGGGTTAGCAGTTTGAAAAGGTCTTCAGCTTTTAAAGAAATTCTGTCATGGCTGATGGGGACATGAACAAGGGGCAGCAAACCACAGAGTTTCTACAGAGCCCACAAACATAAACAGCAAGATCCTTCATGGATACCAAGTAAATCAGAGCTGCTAGAGTTCAGGGGAAGAAAGAAATGTCCTCATGGTGGTGCAGACAGATAGACAGACAGACAGTAGAGCGGCTTTGTAGAGTCTAATTTGTTAGAATAATGCAACAAGACAGATCACATAACATGCAGACCTTATCTAACTACCCCTGTACACAACCTGACCTGGTGCTACAAAGAGCTCCAGTGTTGTCAGCTGAGAAACCCCAGTGTTTGCACTGAGATCTCGCAGTCTCCCAGCACAAGAAGCCATGGCATCGCAGCAGATTATCTGTGATTTCCAGTTTTTGCAGGCACAAGAGGTCAGTGCCACAGCGCCTGCAGGGAATGTGACTTTTCAGCTGTCTTGCTCTCCCCGGTACACTTTGACCTTTGCGCAATCTAATATCAAAGAACCAATTATTCTCAACGCTCATATATTTTCCTCCATAGACTCAATGCCACATGGTTGCCGGGGGCAAGGCATCATGCTAATCAAGGCAATAATTCAAGGAAAGGCAGAGGGGGGCTGTCATGATCGAGAGCCTGGGGTTCCACTTCTGCCTCAGCCACAAACATGGACTCAGTCACGCCTGCTTGTTCCTTCCCTCTCCCCCAAGTCTGTGCCATGATCCTGTCCTGGTGTAAGTTATATAAAGAAATCAGAGGAGATACACCAGCGTATTCCAGTATCTCTTGCCATACTCAAGTTTCCCTGTCACCTATAGGTCTCCTCCTAAAAGAGGCTCTGTTGTCCAGTGCTTATTTATCTTTTCATACCTCAGCACCCAGAATTAGCTCTCCTCTGTCCTTGTGCCTGCAGCAACTGGAGCTATTGGAAAAGTGACACTAGGAAAGTATCACTGCCTTGGTGGTATGGGGGAGAAAAGAGGGGGCTGCAGTCCCACAAGGCAGACCCATCCAAGTATCCCACTGCTCACTCAGTGTCCACAGCCTCCTTTGACCTCACCTGCCACCACTGTGTACTCTGAGCTCGCAGCATCAGGACCAATGAGAAATCAAAGACCCATCCAGGAAAGGATCTTGCTTCCAACAGCAGGCATAGGGAGCTGCCTATAATTTTCCCACCCAAAGGCGTTAACATGCAAGAAAATGCATAAAACATCAGAAAGTTCTGACAACTTCTCCCACTGTGACCACCAAAATCCTGAAGCTAAGGAGAGAACACATTTCCCAGTTGTGCTAACTATTAGGCCCCAGCCTGGGATGTCATTATAGATAAATATATCTCAGGGTATACCTGAGCCCAAACGGGTCAGAAATTCAATTTCAAGTGCATGAAGACACTGACTTTCCCAGGTTAATGTGGTATCACAACGTGGCCTCAGATAGAGTAAGATGAGGCCAACTCACCTGGTTAACATCTAGGAGGGAGATGTTTTACAGATATTTCATACATTTTAATAGTGTTGTTGACTGTTCCGTCACTAAGTCTCAAGGTCTTTTAAAGTGGAAAGTGTGGAGTGCTGAATGAGTGTGCTGGAAATACATTCATCCTCTACAGACAGGTGGGGTTAATTCTGACCGGCACAAACCTAGTAGGGGGATGAAGAAAGATAAACACATAGAAGAAATAGAAGTTTATGGACTTACTGCACAGTTAAACCTGACAGGTAGGATTGTGCTTCAGCATAGTTTGTTTTCCTGTAGTTGTTCCAGATTTCTTTGTTGCAAACTAAAAACATCTACAAAGGGCCTGCAAGCTTCGAATCCATCTTGCACTGCGTGGAGGTGATGACTGCACTTTAAAAGAGCTCAGGATTATTCAGTGGCACATCCTGGGGTGTAAATCAGCTGAAATTTAACCTTAATCACTAGGGGTGATCCGTGGAAAAGGTTCAGTTCAGACTGCAAGAGTAAAAACAGACAAGGCTGAAAGTACTCGAGGCTTCTGAAGGAGGAAAACTTTGAGGCAGGGATGTTGTTGGCTAAGACAAAACCATCGTATTTTGGGAAAAAATACTAAATGCTCAGATTATAAAGCATTCCAACATGCTTACGTGAGCAGTCTTTCTCTTTAACAGCAGGATGTAGATACTTTCTTTCTTTTTGTAAATATAGGAGACAATTTCAACCTGAATAAGTTTGATTTTGAATGAATAAAAAGTCAATAATCCCACTCCCAAAAGGAACTGCAAAATATAAGAGCAGAATATGAGAGCAGAAATGCAAAATACTACGACTGAAATGCCTTCTTGTCTCCTTCAACATTAGAGTCCTTAGAGAATTAGAAGTGCTCTATGCCAAAGCAAAAGTATTACATACCAGTGCTCTGAAAAAAAAAAAAAGATAAAAAGGAAAGCAGAAAGTTAGAGGCTGAGGTGCCTTTTTTTGCAACTGGAGACCTGAAAAGATAGAAACCAAATGCTTTGCCTTCTTGATATGTTTTTGGTTTTTTTAAAGGAAAGAAGCTACTGGAGAAATTGAAGAGGATGACTCCTGGTACCTAAATGGAAGATGGAAGTTAAACTCTGTCTACTCAAGACTCTATGGAATGTGTATGTTGGGGAAGAAAAGAGGAGGGGAAACTTTTTCTTACCAGGACACACACATCTGAGCAGCTCCTGTGTGGAAAACATTCCCGTGGTGTGGCTTGTGCAGGTCCTGTTGGGTGATACGATCCTCCAGCCAATAAAGGCAATGTGCTGCAGGTCCTGGCCCACAACACCTTATCTCCCTGGGTCCATGGCCTTGCTCCTTCAAGGAATGATGCACCCCTGTAGGTTTCTGGCCATGTCTCACCAGTGTCACCATCACTGATGCTCCCCAGTCTCCACCTTTCTGGCATAAGTTGTGCATGCACTGAGGGTCCTGCATGTGTGCGTTTTAATACACGGCTTGGAAGGTCGGGAAAGTTAGTCCCACATGATTTATGTTGAAAGCCTTCAATTCCTACAATTTTCTACATCTGTCTCATGCTTCTTTGTCTTTCATTAATTGTTTTGTTTTTCACTGGAGGCATAGGTGAGAAAAAAGCAAGTGAAGCACTTCCCATGGAAGCAAAAAATGCCTCAAAGTTGCCCCATGACATGGATCATTCCCAGATTTAGGAAGAGCCTGTGAAGACATCCTGGCAAGTGCTGAGAGTGCTGCAGGGGCCAAGTCTCTCCCAATTATTTTGCCTCCCAAGATCTTGTCTCCTGGCTTGATCAGTCCTTCAGACCATGTGAGAAGGAAAATGTTGAAAAGAGGAGGTGGGTGAGAGGGACGCGTTTCTTAATTTGTTTCAGAAGCAGCTCCATAAATCTCCAAACATTAAGGTCTTCCATATGCAGATTTTTGATATCAGCTTGTCACTTCAAGCTGCCTGACATGAACTGTTGGATGGGGCTGCTGTCTTCTCCATAGCTCACTCACATCCTGCCCAGATGCCAGAAAAGGTTAAAAAAAACAGTGAAAAATGCAAAAGATGACAGTTTGGAGCATAGATATTTTCCAGAGTTGCAACCTATTGACTTATTTTCATCAGGCTCAGTGATATAGACTATATATCAGGATCAGGGAACATCAACAGAAGAAGGAAAAGGATAGTCTTAAAAAAAAAAAATAATCCTCATGGTGAATTTAAAGGGACCAAATACTACCTTCCTCAGTACTCCCAGATCTTCCCATGATCTGGCAGCCACCTAAGGCTTGGAGATTTCTGACTCATTTCACAAAAATGTGCTTTGGAGTTCAGCAGGTGACTGAGTTCTGGTTTGGTTTTTTTTTTAGGGGAAAAATATAAATGTATATGGGTTTATAAACCATTCTCTTCTTATATCCATTATTATACTGTGCTCAAGTGCAAAAGTTACAGAAGCAGGTAGGAACAGAATGGGAGAAAAGCAACACTGAAAACCTGAAGTGGGCTTTGAGATCTACTCAAATACTGCTGGCACAGGTCTGAGAAAGTTTGCAAGTTCACATCTGAAACTCAGTTTTTTTGCTGCTTCTGCTCTTTATGGGACGCAAAAATTTGCTAAGTCGTGGATCCTAGAACTGAGCATTAATTCTCTTTCTGGATCCCTGTCCGTAGCTTGGGTTCATCTAAGCTCTCGCCAATTAGGGGATGAGTTAGACCACTGGAGGTGCAAATACATGATTGTTTATAAGCACTGGGCACCACCAAAGAAACTTCAACTGGGTTTTCTCCAAACTTCTGGATTTCTGGAAACAGGTATTAAAAATGAATGTTGTCAGACCCACAGCCACAGGTTACTTTAGAAATCAAAGGCAGAAGTGGATTAAAACCCAGATATTTTTCAGGAGAACAGTTCTTCCATTGGCAAATAATACAACAGCCTAAATCCAGCCTCCAGCTTGAAAGCTTCCTAAACAAGTGATTGCTGAGAGGATATAATGGGGAAATGCCACCTTATCTGTGACCTGATTTTAAGCTCTCCCTTTACACATACACAATGGGTCATACTGCTGAAAGCATGTCCTGGCAGAGATGGCTGATCTCACATGAAACTCAGGGGAAAGTGAGGATGAAAAGTGAAATATGTCTTCTTTCTTACCGTTTAAAGAACCTTGATTCAAATTAGGACTAGGAGCTAGTCAAGTTGAAACTGGGAAGTTAGGAAAAACTCTTAACTTCCTGCAAATAGCTTTTCATAGGGTTAGGAAAACACCCCAAATGAACACAGTCTTCCTCAGGGTTTTGTTGTCTCGGTACTCCCATGGGAGCATTGCTGTGATACATGAGAACCTATAGCTGCTGCAACTAAGATCCGGCTGTGAAAGTGATGATATGCAGTAGTGACTAGGAATAGCAGGGAACCAAATTTCCGTGACCCAAATGCTTCTCATAGCCCTGTAAAAAATTCTTTCTTTGCCTATTGCATTAGCAGTCAGATATTTCCGTTCCATGCCAGTGGGGTGTATTGGGGGTGGCATGTGGCCTGTACCTGGGCATAGATGTATATTTCAAATTGATTTTTCTGGGGTGATACAGGTTCTTTTGAGCTCTTCTCAGGCTTTGAATTCTGCCAACTACTATCAGTTGGGAATTTTAAAATCAACCAGAAAAACACTTTGCTCCAGTTGGCCTTAGCCCACCAACCAGTTCTACACAGAGTCAAACACAGATGTCAAGCAGTAATGTGTTTTGGTTTTTTTTCCTGTCCCTGATTATTCCTGAGCTGAAGCTGAACTGATAACCTCAGAGACTGTCTTTTTGGGCTGGCTGCAGACCAAGAATGTCATTTCACAAAGAAGTGCTGAGGTTTCAGAAACAAGGTTTCACTGCAATGTGGAATGAAGCTGGGAAGTTTTAAACACTGTCAAGGGACAGTGAATGCCCTCAACAGCTCCTGCCCCTCACTGAATTCCCCACCTTTCTCCTGGATTGCAGAGTACCAATCTGCCTTGCGGAAAACATGGGTTCAGCTTGCTCCTTTCCTACTCACTTTTAAAACTTTCCTGTCCAGAAATTCATTGGTGAGGCATAGTGAGTAAAACAGCTGTCCTGGCATTTCTTGCATGCCAGGACAGATTAGAAGAGCAACTATCAAATGCAACTTCCCTTTGATGGGAGGGGTGAGACTCCTTGGGGCAGTGGCATGTAATCTCCATCTGAGTTGCTCTGAGGCTGGGGAAACCCTATCAGCTGGTAGCACGTCCTGTTTCCTCTTGAAATCCTTGAGATGGTCCTCAAAATGCTCTATTTTTTTGGCAGGGGACAAAGTTGCAGCAGCAGATAGCCCATGCTTCTCCATCTTCCCTTCCTGGTGTCAAAAGGCACAAGGGAAAAGCTGAGCATTGCAGATTTCCAGCCTACTCAGAGAGGCATGTTCTTGTCTTTGCTGACAGCTTTTCTACCCTCCCGAGTATGGTGTGGCCAAAGTGGAGACTGGGGCTGCTGGAAAGCCAGGTGCTAAAGGCTTTCCATATCCATCTGGGTGCATAGCAGAGTGGCTTGCACATGATGCAGATGCAGATGATGATCTGCTCTCCATTAGTCTGCTAAGTGGATCTAAGTGTGCAACAACAGCCTGCCTTGCGTGGTATTGCCACATTTCCAGACAAGTAAAAATGCAGCTAAAACTTTGAAGGTTTGTTTATAGTTCGAATTTTTCCTCAGTACATTTGTTCCTCTTCTTGTCTGCATGCAAATGCGTGTCAAGGGGGAAGGGAATGCTTCCTAAAAGCAATTAAAAAGTTTGTGGAATGGTGTCTGCTGTCTTATCTGACAGTAGTTCACCAGCTCCAATGGAGAGATGTGGGTCTAGACATCACAGTGTATGTGGGGGTGGGGGTTGAAGGAGAGGGAGAAAAGAGAAAAAAAATGCAATATTGTTCTTTAAGTGGCTGATTTCCTTCCTCTCAAATACCAAACAAAATTTTAATGATGAAACCTGCTAACAGCTGGGGCTAATTTGGAGGTTATTTTTATGGTAAGAGCAGCAAGACAATAAAAGGTCAGTCCCAACTGCGGCTCAGTTCAAGTGTTTATCCCAGAAGACCCTCTAAAACAGTCGTGATCCGAACTCCTCCATCCCCATTGCGTCACCTCTGCCTGGTAGCTGTCTGTCACGGGGATGTGATCACACGCTACATCTCCCCTCCAAAGGATGCGGGGGCTGCTGCAGCTCCTTGCTTAGCAAATCACAAGGCAGGGCCAAGGCCTGCAGGGTTCACTTGGGGACTGGATGTCGTCAGTGCTTACATTTATATGTCACTGCATTTTCAAAACCTTTCCGCTTTGCTGTTGGTTGGTCCCTGTCCATCCAGGATCTTCCCCATCTACTGCGGAGAAAGACTCTTGTCCCAGGGTTTCTCAGGGTTCATGGGAGTTTAAGAACTGTTTACTACCGCAGGAAGCATGGCTCTCTCTACAAAATAAGATGGAAAGCAGCTCACTCCCAGGGCTTGGAGGAGGGCTGGACTGCAGGACCTGAGCTTGGGGTGTTGACAAGGATTGGGCTTTTTGGGAAAGCCAGTTTTCTAGCCCTGACCCTGGTGTACCAGCATTCCCCAAGGAGCACCCATGGTGAGGCATGGGGTGGAGCAGGAGTCCCACCAGCCATCAAGGGAGTCTCTCACCCCGAGGCCCACATTTGGCAGGGGGAAAGGAAAGTGACAGACACAAGCTTAGACTTCTGGCACTGGCTGGAGCTTAAATAACCACCATAGGCTGTTAAACCAAAGCCACTGGCTCTGGTTAGGGGATAGAGGAGGGCACCAGCAGAAGGGCAAAGAAAGCCTCCTTTCACGAGTGAGAACCAGCACCTCTCGTGACGCTGCCATATAAAATCATGCAGCACCTGTTAGATCTTTTCTCGCTCTGCTCTCAAGACGCAGGAACAGCTTGGCTCTATAAAAGCCTCGATGTGTTTGTTTTCATTCTGAAGAGCTAATCCAAACCCCTCTCTTCCCAAAGGACAGGGAAGGAGGGGCTGGAGGGGGTATTTTTATTTTTTTCCTTCTGCTGGGGAAACAGGTTGGAGCTGTTAAAATAATTGGCAGCAGTAGATTCCTGCAGGTTTTGGCTGCATTTTAAAATAGAGAGGTTTTCTTCTTCTCCCTCTCTCCCCTTGTTTTTTGTCTTCTGACTTAGCCATAAAATTGCCACTTATTACATTAGCAGTTGCAGAAAGCAGGAGTTTTCCTCATTAGAGTGGCTCCTGCTCACAGGCTCTGGTAATATCATTCGGTTGAAAGGACCTTGCCAAAAGGCTATAAAACCAGCTGAGAACTCACACGGCAGTGTCAGGAGGTTGCTTTCTTGGTTACTTTGGTAACACGCAAGCAAAGCTTCCCTCTCTTTTCAGGACAGGGAGATGGCTTTAGTTTTGGATCTATTTCTACCTCCTCTGTCTTGTGAATGATTTGCAAACAAGCAGCAGTGGGGGACACGGGAGGACAGGAAAAGGCCCACAGCATGTGTCAGGTCTGTCACTGAGTGTTGTGGCTTTCAGGGCAGCTCAGCTGTGTGCATCCCCACCTGCATCCTCCTGGAGACGATCAAGGGCCTGCAGCATACAAGCCCGCACCTTTCCCAGTCCTCAGAGCACATACCGATACCCACCTGAGGCAGTTTGGACCGGACCCTTCCAGTGGTGGGCAGATGGCAGGGTGCACGGCCTTTGAAGCCCTTGAGCAGCATTGCTGAGCAGCAGGGAGCATCCCCTGCCTCCTCACAGCAGCCAGGCAGCTCAGAAAAGAAAACTCTGCAGGTCACCAAATTGTACCTGCAGCCTTTTTACCTAGATTAAGTCTCAGCAGAGACCCAGTCCGCAGGAGATTTCCCCAGCAGCTTTATTGCTCTTTTTCTTAAATGCATTAAATTTGAAAGAGTGCTTCAGTCTTCAACAAATTGGAAGCTACGTTACCAGAGCAGATGAGATCATGTTCTGAGTTAATTGAGTCCTACTACAACACTCCCACCCAAACTTTCAGAATAATTCAGAAAAGAGGGGAAAGAGGGACTCCTGCCCACATGTACTACCAGCTTGCTAAAACTCCTCTTGATGACATAAACACACCTTGAAAAGCTCAGGAAAAAATACTTCTGGAAGGTATTGCAACTCCTGGAAAGATGTGTCCTTATCAAAACTGTCTGGTCAGGTGCAGATTTAGACTCTTGGGGCCACAGTGCGTCTCTGGCAAAGTCAGAATTACTGGCATTTCTGCCTTGCTTTTTACGTCCATGGACTTCAGCCCGGCCAGCCAAATATATGCTGTATTGCAATTGAACAAGCCTTCATCTTAAATGGACCTAGATTTTACTGTGGGAGCTGGATACATCCTGCTTTGGGGCCAAACCTGAGTGAAACACTGTGTTCCTTAGTGGCCTGCCCTCCTCTGTGAGCCAACAAGTGGCAAAGCCCAAGAGTTGCAGGTGGCCAGAGCTACAAAGCCCAGAAATACATCTGCTTCATTCCTTGCTGTGAAATTCTAGGAAATCCCTCAATTTCTGAGAGCTCTGATTTAAAGGGCAGCTAGATACTTGCTTGTCATTAGACATGGCACAGCTTCTTCAGTGGCTATGTCTGCAGCTGGAGTCCAACAGGCAGGCAAAGGACAGACACTTGGCTGTACACCTACAGAATCCAATCCTCTCTATCCCAAACTGGCAAAACTGACTGAAGCTTTCATTCTGATACTTCACCCAGCATGGCCATTGTAAACCTCCTTTTGTTACAGCCCTATCAGGAACAGTCCTCACAGCACCTCCACACAATCAACCATCCAGTCAATCTTCTAAAAATCAGGTTGTCAGCACAAAGTTTCAGCAAAGGGGTCAGGAAGATTGTAGAGTCCTCTGCCCTTTCCTTTGTCAGCTCCTCCTACCCTTCCCTGAACTTTCCTTCTCTTTGGCAAGAAACTTCAGATGTCAGTTCCATGACTTTATGGACAGATCTATATAAAACAGTGACTCAGTCTGCACTCACTTACTGGCAGAGATGTATCAGCTGCAAACAACTTTAAAATGGTGAAACAGAAAAATTACAATTAAACAGAAAAAGAAAACATTCTGGGCCAAAACTTTGGGGTGTAAAGTCTTCCATATGTGTCAGCAGTTTCTGCTATTTAATATTAGAGATGGACCCAAACAGTTTCTTTACGAGTCTCTTCTCCTTCAAAGCTCAAATACTTACTCTAGAGAGGATTTCTGTCTCTGTGTCCGGAACTCATTTCTACCTACTTTCAGAGTAAAACTCATATTAAAATAACAAGGTGGCAGTGGCTGTCAGTGTAGAGAAGGTGCAATCTACTCATTAGATATTTCTGAGCACCAAAATCCCAGCTGCAAGCAGGGATCTCGGTTGAGGATGGTCCACAAAGGTTCTTGTTCTGAACACCTGGAGGATATTGTGCTGCTCATTGTCAAAAAATGCAATCATTTTTAATCACTTTAAGTTACAAGTCTCAGGAAAGAAAAAACACTGGTAGTGATTTCAGATGCTTTTTTCTCCTCCCAGAAATTAAAACCAGTGCCTGGGCTGGTGCCTTTGAATTTATTTATCTTTTTTAAATTAAAACAGCCACTTAAAAAAAAAAAAAAAAAAAAGCACCAGCCACTGGCTTTTACTTTAGCTAAAATTTTCTGGCAAGTGTCGTGCCAGGATTTTTTTTTTCTTTTTTTCTTTTTTTTTTGTATGGGAACTGGAGGGATAAGTTGGTGTGAGAAACTTTCTCAAATAATCTGTATAAACCACACCAAAACCCAACAAACTCAACCAGTCTGGAAAGGTCCGGGAGTGAGAGGAAGGCACATCTGCAGACAGGCTGGGGACATCAGCAGTTTTCAGCCGGCTGCCAGCAGCAGCAACGGCTTCTGCATTCCCTCAGGCGACAGGGAGTTGGATTTGGTGGTTCTGGAACCAGCAGAACACCTGGTCTGGGCAGCTTTTGGCTTCTTCGTGGAGGGTTTGAAGGGAGCCTGAGGAACTGGGGCACTCCTCCCTTGTGGGCAGTCTGGGCACCTGACGGCTGTGGGCTGCTGGGGAAATCCCGGCCAGCGCCTCTCGGTACTGCAGGCAGGTGTCCAAACCTTTGGGCCAGAGGGCAAGTGAGTCCTTGAAACTTTACTGCGGACACAGGAGAAATCCCCATGGAAGGCAAGACTCCAGAGGGAAGGGAAAAACCCAGGATGGATCAGTACAAGCATCCTCAGTGACATGAATCAGGAAAGAGCAGGCTCAGGTTTGGACAGCACAACCTTCCTGTTAAAATGTGGCTTTTTGGTAGAAGGTTGGGGGACATTCAGAAAAATAGGCAGTTCCCACTGAAGGTCTGCCTCCTGCATGCCTTTGGACAAAGCAACACACTGCCCTCTACTCTGAGCTCCTGGATCTCCATCGCAGGAACAGCAGCACTTTGTCCCAGCACTTGGTGTGTTATGGAAGAGCCTCCTTCAGGCTTGGGCAGGGTACCAAGTGCTTCCACCTGCCCCCACAGGGAGTTTGAAGCCTAAATACCCCCAGCATCAGCCTCATAGGCACCATCACGTCTTTTCTCCCAACTCCAATCTGGAGAGGGAAACATGGTCCTACCTGTTCAGACCAACACAAGCCTCAGTTCACCACCTTTCTCTTGGAGGTTGTGGTGCCTCAACCTGAAGCCAAGCCTCTTTGCTGCCATTTCTTTCTCCCCACTCTCCTTCCCAGTTCAACTTGTTTCCTGTTCTCAGACATTTACAGTAAATGTGTGTCTCCTGCTTTGTCCTGTAAACTCTGTGTGACCATGGGAACAGTTCCTGACCCAGCTGGCAGCCCGCGTGCTCTTCTCATTAAACTTTGGCTCTCGCCCCAACTGGATCTTTAGGCAACATCCAGGTGAGCACAGCTGGGAAAGCACTTTCATTCACCTTGAGGATGCATATGGCATTGCTTCCCAGCCTGCCTTTCATCAGGGGAAGCTTCGTCCCATGTATCTGCTGAAGCACCAACCCTCTCCCCCCTCCACTGCCTCTCCTCAGATCAATCCCATTTACAACTGCCTCCCCAAATCCCTTTTTCAGGGCACACAACCAGAAAAAAACCAGTGGAGTTCTGCAAAATGACTGGTACAGGGAAAGCCTGTACCAAATTAGGGAAGGCCAGAATGTAGGGGCAATGGTATTTTGTGAAGCCTGAGCCTCTTATTGAACCTGTCAGAGCATCTGAAATACTTTTGCCAGTCAAAACCAGTGGTGCACAGGGTCCTGGTTACTGAATTTCTGCAGAAAACTTCAAAGCACTGTCATGTGGCTTGAAGGGCCACATGGATCCCACCTGTTTGTCAGCCCAGCCAGGTGATTTAGTGCTCCTCAGACACCTCCCTCACACCAGCTCCTGGACTGGGCAGGCAAGCAGCACTGACTGCAGTCAGCGCCCACCTCCTGTGCTTGCACCTTCCCAGTGCACCGAGGAGGGGCTACGGCCACAGATGTGGTGAAATCCCCTGCTGTGCCCTGCCAGCACACTCCAATGGCACAGCCTCCGTGGTGTCCCACCAGGACAGGAATGGGGAAGGAGCAGCAGGGCTTGCAAGCAAGACCCGTGTTATGTCTGTATGCAGTGTCTGACAGAGGAGCAGAGCAGCCTTCAGCCCTTCCTGAGAGCTGGAAGCAAAGCCAGGGAGCCCACCTGAGGGGATCAGCATCAGGTCACCTTGCAACCCAGCTCCACACCTCTTAGGAGCCACGGTCATCTGTGAATTTTCCCAAATCCCTCTGTCATCCAGACCCCTGGAGTACCAGGTGGAGGTGGGCCACTATGTCAAGAGGGCAGACCACTTGGGAATCATCGCTTTCAGGCCAAAGCATGCAAATCTTCCCTTAAATATCTGGGAGAGAAGGTGAGTTATCTTCCTGGTCCTCCCAGCTGACTTGGTATGTCCAGCTGGGAGCTGCAGTGAGTAAACTGGGTGGAAGATGACACAAGGAAATTAGTATCTCTTGCTGCTTTCGGAGGGTGCTGGCATTAGCCCAGAAGGAGGACCTGAAGCCTGAGAGGGTCTGTGAGAGCCATTTTTTAACCACCAGTGTGAGAGTTACTGTAAAATAAACTCTCATGGCTCCCCGCTGGGAGGACCGAGCAGCAAAGTGCTCTGTGCGTGTGCACGCACGGGCATGAACAGAGCGCGCTGCAAAGTGTCAACGGCGTTCTGAAGAACATGGTTTAAGGCCATTCTGGGGATTTCCCAGCCCTGACAAAGAATTTAATTTCCCTCCACAGGGTGGGAAAATTCAGCAGGGGGTTGGTTGCTCAGGACACTGAGCAGAGCAGCTACGATGTGGAGGCAGGGTCTCCTGCCATCGGCAGCTGCACTGGGTCCAGCCACAGCAAGGTATTCAGGCTCATGGAGAGCACTTGGGTTCCCGACTTCCATAGGTTTCTCCACCATGAATCCAGTCTTGACAGACCTGCAGCCAGGCCTGTCTGCTTTATGTGCAATAACAGCCCCCAAATCTCCCCCTAAAGGAAGGAGAGGGTGGCAGAAGGTCATCTCCGTGACTTAAGCTGGGAGCGCAAGAGTTTTCACTGACAGGGCAGATGGCAAGGCCAAGCTTGCCAGACCACTACCCATTCCTAACAGAAGAGAAAATACCCTTTTCAAATGAGAAATCTTCCAGATATACACTGAAAAAAAGCAGAAACAGAAACTATGTGGGGGAGGGGAGAGAGAGGGAAAGCATGTGTGAAAGACAATTTCCCAGAAAAGAAAAATGACAAAAAAAAGAGTATCTCAAAATGTGAAAAATCCTTGGCACCAATTCTGACAGTCCAGTTTCATTGGGTGAGTTCTGAAATGAATTTCACTTGCTTTGCAGAGTGAAAAGATCTTTGGAGAAAGCTTTGAAACGAAGGGAAGTCCCAGTTCATGCACTTTCCTGCAGTACCTTAGGACTGGGGGAGCTCCATGCAGCTCTCTGCCACCAGTGCCCTGTGTGACCTTCAGTAAGGAATTTAAATCACCTACGCCACAAGCTCAGTTGATATAATAGGTGATAACGGGATGAAAAAATGTTTTGATTTAAAAGCCAAGATACAGTAAAAATATGTAGACTGGTGTTCATCTGAAACATTTCCAGTAAAGTATCAACAACAAAAAGCTGTTTGTTTTATTGGGAGGTAAATATGAATGCTCCAACTAGTCCAAAAAAACCCCTTTTATTTAATTTTCATGGCTCAAAAAAGGGGG
>VXBT01007535.1:194244-212798 GCA_013400235.1 Oriolus oriolus
TATCTCTATTTTTAAAATAGAGCTATTTTTAAAAGTTAAATATAGATACATCTATGTAATGTTTAAAAACAAAAACATGAATAATTTTTGAGATGTCAGACCGATTTAGTTCTTAACCTAAGAAATTCAACATGAGTGATGTTAGTTGAAATTAATAAGTATTTCTGAAGAAAATTAGTAAATATATATATAGGGAAGAATTCATCAGTGCAAAAAGCCAACAGTACCTCCCAGCCTTGCAGGAGTTTGGGGATAGTTAAATCAGACAGATGAAATCCACAGAAACTATGTGACAAGATGCCAGATAAGTGTCTCAGAAAGAGAGGATTTGATTGTCATGGGCCTGTTCTCATGAAAAATAAAAGGCTCCGGTTTCTGTACGATTATGTACAGACAAGACATGTGTTTTCACTGCATGGCACCAAGCCTGGAGTATATTTTTTGCTCCTGAATTACAAGGAAAACTTGGCATGAGGATGACCCACACAGCAAGAAGTGGGCAGATTTAATACAGATGCATGGGATATTCTCTCAAATTCAAAAACTTTTAGAGTCATAGCTGTTTTTCCTTGGACCTTTCTAAAGGACACCCCCATAAGGACCTTCTGAGACTGGGCTGGGATTTTTAGGTGTTACCACCATGAATTTATAAAGGAAAAAATTATCTTAGTGCCCTTCCACCTATGCCTGGGATTCTGCAGTAGCAGGGCTTTTGAACTACTGTAGTCTGCAAGAGAAGGTGAGATTGAGCTGGACAAGGAGAGGATTTTCTCCCTCTGCCTGTGACTAGAGCAGCTCGTGAGGTTTCCTCTTTGGGTGCTCTTTCTCTTGTGTTGCCTCCATTTCCTTTCTTTCAAGCCTGCAAAAGCAGGAGGGTGAAGGTGCTTTTTCACCATGATTGTGCTCAGGACAGTGGGAGTTCAGAGAGATGGGGATGTAATCCTGCTTCTCAGCAGCACCCATTGTTCAGCTCCTGCAGCCATTAGAAGTAGCCACCAGGCTTGGAGACTGCCAGAAATGGAGGTTTTGAACTTCTCTCTGCTGGCCCTCCCTTTCCTGCCTTCCACACTGAGTCCCCATTTTCCAGGCCAGGTAGCCAGATCATACTCAGCCTATGACCAGCAGCACCACAAGGCCCTGATGGCTCTTTTCCCTCACTTCTTCAAGATATGCTGCTGAGTGTTTGCACCAGCAGCCTTCATTGCCTGTGGACCTTTGCTGGCAAGCAGCCCATTCACCATCTTTCACGAGTGGCAACATAACCAACACGGAGAATTAATGTTGCTCATTTAAAGAGGAGGTTGGCTGTTAGTACCAGGAACAGCTGTGCCTCTTTCAAGATTTAATCAGGGTCTACAAACAAGCCAGAGGAAGAGGCAACAGGCTTCACGTAACAAACTGACTGGTCTGACTCTGTCATTTGCCTTCTGTATTCCCAAGGAGCAGCCTCTCCTCAGGGAAAGTAGACAGCATACTTACGCAGCGTTAGAAGTATAATTTGAAACCATAAAGGAGAAGAGCCTCCCTTTTGGTGCAGATCTCCGGGTGATCTTTCCTTTTGAACGTCACACAAAGCCAGCACAGAGATATGTGTCCTTCGAGAGTTAAAAACATCAAACCTGTCTCGCTGAGGACAAAAACTCTAATTTAATTTGTGTCCCAAAACATCACTAATAGCAGCATGACTCTGTCCTGTCATATGAAGTTTTCAAGGACAGCATGAAAAGTTTGCTTGTGTGCATTCAGGGTGGCCATGGGTGTGAAGTGTCACACACATAAGCACATATCTATGTATGCATATATATGTTCACACACACACACATATATATATATACTGCAACTGTGGTGGACTGAAAAATCAGGCCCTCAATATTTATAACTTTGGCTCATATCCCAAGCAAAGCAGCCCTAGTGCAGAAGCTCTATTTGTGGCAATGGGATCTACACACTCCATTTTACTTCTAATCCTAGGCAAGCTGGCAGACATAAGGTTTTATGGGAAGTAGAACAACTAATCCATGCTGAAGCGCACTGCAGAAAGTTTCCTAAGTATAGCGTCCCCTCAGAAATATGAGGGCTCAAATTAACCCCCTAAATCCTCTTTATCAAAGTCAGCCAAGCCTGGGGATGGTAAATTGATTATGTGGCCAGCTCCAGCAGATGAAGTACTTATGGGAGAGGGCTGTGAGGGAAGTGCAGAAAAAGGACTGAATTAGCAAAACTACTGACATGGAAATCTCCTGGAGCTCAAAACCTGAGCACAGTTCTGCTGAATCCACAGCACTCGCACCAGAATTTGGGGAGACTTGCATCTTGCTTGGAGACTCTGACTGATTTGTGAGGAACAGAAAGATGAGTCCCTTGCTGAAGAAGAACTTTGGGTTTTCCCTGAATGTGGGTAATTATGACCCCACAATGTTATTTGCTGTCGCTTGGCATTATTGCACAGTGTGGGGTGTACTCTTTGTCCTCTAATATTCCCATCCAGATCCATGACTATGATCAGCTCTGCTCTAGTTTCTGGGCTGTATTAAATAATCAAAGAGAGGTTTCATTCCCCTTTGTGAGTACTGGCTTGGGGCCAACTGGAGAGTGGAGGTCTGGTTACAAACTTTTTTAAACACAAAAGTGTGGCCAGGTCCAGGCTTTGTGTTTGGACACTTCGCTCCAAGTCAAGGAGAAATTTCCAGTTGTCTGGATGCTGAGTCAGCAGAAACATTGGGAATTAGTGCAGGGTTTTTTTTGTTTCGCTTCCCCTTCGAACCTTGAAACGGGCTCAAATTTTTTTGCAGCTTTGGCCAGTGGTTCCCATGTCTTCCCAGATGAGATCTCTAACAGGAGGTTGCCAAGTGCCGTGGGAGTTTTCTATGACCCTGACAACTGGCCCAGAAAGGAGGGAGCTGAGGAGGGAGCTGACACCTATCATGCTCATTTCATGTGAGATCCTGAAGGGACTGACAACCAAAGGTCTTTCTTACCAAAGTGCAGCTCACAAAGGAGCAAAGAAGGGAGAGGAATGCAATGAAAATATCTGATATAGAAGAGTTTTGGTTAATATTTCTTTGCTGAACAATCAGTTGTTTGTGGGAATCATTTTTTTTTCTTTAATGAGTAATTCTAGGAGAATGAATATTATCTAGAGGAAAATTTTCTGATAATGAAAAACACAGATTTTGCCACACAATTTCAGCCTCATGAATTCCTAAAGCAGGAGCAGGTTCACCAGCTGCTCCCTTCCTAGTGCCCATGGAGTAAAGGAGACTATAGAGCTGGGAGTTGAAAATTTAGTTTTTTACTGCTGATGGCAGCCACAGAGACTTCTGCTTCTACAGCACTGATCCAAATCTGAAGGCCTGGCCCAGGGAACAGCTGTGGACTGACAGATACCCCCACTTATCTCCTGTTTCTTCAGACTTAAAGTCTCAGTGAAAACTCTGAGTAGTCCCAAATTCACCCAAGAAAGATTGGTGCCATTTGAAAATTAGAGAAAAGATACTTCAAACAAATCAAGCATCTGATTTGGGGCTACAAATAACCAAAGCAAAATAAAGTATAGCACAGAGAAAAGTCTCCTTGAAACCGTTTATCAAGGATCCCAACCAAAACCTCTCATCTCCCTGATCCTAAGAGCTGAGGACCTAAATATCTAGGAAGACTGGTTGTAATTTCCTCTAAGCTCAGATAACCAGAAAAAAAAAGGGGGATAAAAACATGCATCCCTTTTAGATTATTTTTGCCCTCCTTTTTCCTTTCTCTTTTTGTGCGTAGGACTTTTCAAGAGAAAGTAGTGTCTCAAGCATCCTGTGAACGGAGGAGAAGTTGGGACAAAAAACGTAGTGAAGAATTTCCCAGGTCTCTGGTGGGGTAGAAGTTCTGTGAACTACAGCCTGAACAGTTTTCATGCACCCTCAGAAACCCATAAATGTTTTCAAAGAATATTTACTAGCAACCTTTTCACTAACATTTGCCAAACTCATTTGAAAAGGGAAGCAAAGTTTCTGTCAGAGGAGCAATTCCTAGCAAGGGAGCCACAAGCTCCTTTGAGCTGCCTTGGGGGGGGAAAAAAGGAAAAAAAAAGCAAGCAAAAAAAGGAAAAGGAAGAGGAGGAGGAGAGGGAAAGAGGGAAAAGCATCTGTAAACCATAGTCTGCAATTTTGGCTTTGGAGCTCAAGATAATAAGACCACGGACTGACAAATTCCAAGAGTTTTTTTCTATTTATATTAGCTTATATTTATTTGTTCAATATGTGAGGATGTGATTCCTTGCATTAATCATTACCTTGGTAGAGCTTTTCCTGATTCCTTTCCAAGATAAAAAAAAAAGAAGAAGAAAAAAAAGGACACACAAAAATTTCATGTAGATTGTAGTATTACATGGAATAAGCCCCCCTTGTAAGAAAGGGCAGGACAAGTTGTCAGGACAGCCCTGCAGTCTAGGGTTTTATTTATATCATTGTTGCTGGGAGATTTGCAAAAAGGCGTGCAGATGCTCTCCTTGTGGAAACAAACAGGCCAAGTTTGTGTCAGATTTCAGAGAAGGCCTGGATAAGCCTCTCTGAGCCCTGTCACCCTTGCACTCAGCCCTCCATGTGGAATACCCCAAATTTCCACTTTGGTTTCTGTTCAAGGATAGGGTGTTTGAGACCCCAGCCTTCCAGCCTGCCCCACAACAACAGCCCTGCCCTGCCTCCCCTACCTGTGGCAGCTCCTCTAGAGATGCTCACTGGCCTAATGAAGTGTTCAGTGCCATACCAGGGTCCTAAGCTCTGGAGTAAAGGAGAGCATGTTCCAGTGTACCTGGACACTGATCTCATTCAGACCCCAAAGTGTCATTCTGGTATGGAAGCATAACTGAGATGTGCAACCGGAATCCGTCCCATTTTCCTAAAGAATGTGCAATTTCTGTGTTTAGAGCTGGAATTAATAAGACTGTCCACTCAGTGCAAGCATGAGCAATTGTTTCCATCGGTAACCAGCAGCAGAGGAGGAAAGCAGCAGCTGGACAGATGCCCTCCAAAAAGCTGTTAATGAAAAGGAAAGGGGAAAGGGAAGGTTCTGTACTGGGATCCATTTTCATACTGGCTGAGTTATAGCAGAGCCTTCAGAGAAAAGGAGACTCTGCTTCGCACCTAGAAAATGTCTGAGGCCAGGAGTAGAATCAGGCTTGGATTAAAGAGACACGAGCAGCTCTGTGAGCTACCAGCTTAAGGGTCAATGAGAAGACAGGATTCACCTGAGCTGGAGAAGATTCCTCTCCTGAATAACACATAAGGCAACTGCAAGGAAAGAGAAAGGGAGAGCTGTAGGTGTGACTCAGTTTCCTGAATGGAGAAGCTTTTTGAGATGCTTGCAGTGCTGTACAGGACTGTTAAAACTTGCACCCCCAGTCTTCCCAGGCACTGAACCATCTTTCTCTCCTCCATTCTGTGTATTTTATGTCTTCAAACAAACAGCCTCTTCTACACCATAAACATTCATCAGCTGCCAGGATTATAAGAAGGGAAGATAATGTTTTCTGTGCTTCTTTTGTGCTGATGGGTAAAGATGGCTTAACTGATGATTTCTGGTATGCTTTTGGAGCAGGTGAAACTTTAGCACTATCTAAGCAATGAAGTCTTCCTCTCCTAGCAGAGACATGTATCCTGGCCAGCATTCCTCAGTTTAACCCACCAGCTTAAAATTCATCCTGCACTTCGAAATGAGTCATCCAAGTGGGGAACAGAAATCTCCAAGGTACGCAGGCTTCTCCCTGCCCATGTAGAACAGTTCACCACAGCAGTCCTTCAGACACAGGGCCAGTCCAGGGCTGCGTGACTCAAACAGTCAGGTTTCCATCTCCTGCCTTGGGAGACTAGTCCACTTTTAGGAAAGTTTTCCTCAAGCTAATTTTTCCTTTGCTAAGCCTCAACCCACTGCTCCTAATTCTCTATGTCTTGCGTTAGCCCCCCTCCACCCTGGACCTCCCTGAATGACTGATCTTTCTTCTTGGATGATCTTCAGATATTTGCACATCATTATTTTTCTCTCCTGCTAAGAGGTCTTGTAGCCCATAGTAATGCTTTTGTGTCATAGTGTTTTGGGTTTTGTGTTTATCTCAAGCAATTTTCTTGTCTTCTTTTTAAGAAAAAAATGTCAGAAAATATCAATGGAAATCAAAATCAACCAGAGTCACTCACGAGTCAGGATGCCATCTGCCAAAATGTCTTCCAGGGTGCTTTTATTTGTGGCTGACTTTCAAACCTGCAAATGCAGCAGCATAATGGAAATACTGGCACCACCTTATCTTTTTTGTACACTAACGTAGAGACATGTGAACACACCAGGGATTCATGGGTGGGATGCTTTGACCCTGTGGGAGGTCAGCTGGGAGTAAACAAACATCCTTTTGTCATAACTTTCTTCCCTAGCACTTCCTCGGGTTCATTAGTAGTCACCCTCACCATTATTTTATATGTCTAGAATGTCAGGCATCCCAAAGGATGCTTATGTCCTTAACACAGTATCCATTTGTTTTTATACTAGGAGCAGCAAGTGCTATGGCAGAGGAATCTCACATCTCATTTAGCAAATATGAGCTCCTTGAACAGGAAGAGGCATTAACAAGAAGATGTAAAAAATCATGACAGGGCCAGTGAGGGAATGCCCAGGGAAATGGTAAATATTTATGGCTCGACAGGGGAATCACCTTCTAATAGTGACTTCTCTCCACTCCTTGCAAACAAGTTTGGATACCTACTACCTTGGATACCTCTGATATCTCGGACTTCATATGTCCCTTGTAGGCATCTCAAATTAGGGTAGGAAGAAACACCGAAATGTGAGAGCTGTACTTTAACTGTCCTCTGTAAAATGGACAATTCACAGCAAGGAGTACTATGAGGAGAAATATCCTACAAACATTCTGAAATGCTCATATATTTCTGACACCAAGGCCACAGAAGAGGCTGCATTAGATGGACTGAATTGTAGTTAATCTCCCTTTTTTTTTTTCTATTGGGCTTTTTTTTTTCTATTGGCTATCCTTTATACCCAAAAGGTGAAATTCCTGTATGCAATACTCTGTTCCTTCCTATGGAGTGGATCAGGGCGGCTATTTTGCCCTGAGCCTCCACTGAGGCTCTACAGAAGCTCTGAAGCCTGGTGCTTCTACAGCAGCCACAGGTCCAAGTTTTTCAGCCGTGGTTCTGTGGATTTCTCCTAAGAGGATCATGAGTTGTGACTGCAATAAAATAGTTCACCTCTGACAAGCTTCTCTCGGACATTTCTAACAACCAGTGCCTTCGCTGGAAAACCCATAAAATAACCCACAACTGAAAGGGACGTCACTGCTGTAGGAGGGGTGGGGAGGTGGCAGTGAGATGGAAATTGGCCAGGATCTGAGAGTTAATGATGCGGACAACTTGGAATTTTCAGGAAGAAATTCTATCTCCATTTCTCCCCACTGGCTGCAGTGGCCATACTCATAGCATGACACTCCAGGCCCTAACTGCTTAGACATTATTGCTTGCTGACTTTTTTTTCCTGCAACATATTGCATTCTTTCTAAACATCTGTTTGCACAGAGAGATGTGTTGAAAAGACTGTGGTTATTCATTTAATCACATTTTGACATGGCATCACTGAGTGATTATATTAGCAAGGCTGATGAGTTTTCTTTACAAAGGGAAGCCCCATGGAACAACATGAAACAGGCATTGTTGTAATTCTGCTGGAACGAAAGAGGGGAAAAACTCAAACCCAAAAAAAGCCCTAGCTCACGGCATGTCTCCACCCAGCAACGAAAGGCAAGCCAGAGATCTCTGAACAAGTCCTAATTAAGGCAATAAGTTCACAGAGCAACAGGCAGTACGGGGGGGACAGGCTGCCTGGTCTCAGAGTAGCATGGCTAAATCGATGTGCCTGACGGTGTAAAACCCCACTGTTCCTTCGGAACAGAAGTGGCCGGGGCACAGCACTGCATGATTGCAGCTGGACTTCTGCACTCAGATTGGATGGGGGGAGAAGCTGTGAGTTATGTCGTGGTCCAGACTTCAAGATACCTGTGGTCTGCTCCAGAGCTGGAGCAACTGATTTACTGTTTCTAAAAAAAAAACCCCACAACCCAGCTGTGTACAGTTCCAGCACGTATTCAGTACTTGAGTCTCCTCTCCCATTTAGAAGCAAGGAGGGTGATTTGAGGCAAACACCTGAAGGTCTTGTAGTGTGAGGATCTTCCCGCTAAAAGTAACATGAATGACTGCTATTAACAGCTGGTTTGATTGTATAATTGGCTATTCTTTGGGGTGTGCAGCCTTTCTGTGGGCTCCAAGTGCTGCATCTCTAGGAAGCATGATTTCAGAGCATTTTCCTACCATTACAGAGTAGATCCAGAAGAAATCCTTCTTAAGCTAAACCCTCCTCTTTCTTTTTCTCTTTTCTTTTAGGTTGAAAAGTATGACAGATTTAGAAGAGCTTTGTTTCTGCTGCTTTCACTGTGAATTTATTGCTCATGAAAGGAACTAGGCTGATAGCTCCAACAGCTTCGTTTCATTCTCAGAAGAGCAACTGCAGAGGAAGGCATTGGCGGATCCCCCGGGGCTGGGCTCCAGCACTCGTGCAGAGAGTCAGCAGATGCCCATCTTCACCACAAACTCTGCTCTCCTTCTGAGCTGGCAAGCTGGGCTGGGACAGTCACGTCAATGCTACGTGCCATGGCACAGACGGGATCCTCTCTCCTGCAGTTGTCACCGGGAGGGTTGAGGCAGGGGGGCAGTGCTTTATATGTGCTGAAATCTACTTTAAATCCAGTTCCTGGAGGGCAGATGGCCCTTCAGGGCCAATATCTGAGAATCCATGAAGTTAAGACTGTCTTGAAAGCTTGTCCCCAATTCAGCCGTAAGTCCCCAAATTCTTTTGTGTTCTCTTCTTCAGAAGGAGAGGTAAATATGCTCTGTGAGAGCATTTCAGGCTAACAACTATGACTTGCACAGTGCTAGAAGCCGCACTAGATAATCTGCTGGCTTTCAGAGTGAACTGCTTCCTCCCCACAGCACCCCACTGACACTCCCAGTAGAGATCAATGGTGCAGACAGATGTGCCCTCTGCCAGCAGCTGTGCTGATGGTAGAAATCTTTTCCCCTTGAACTTGTCACACCTCTCCTGATAACAGCTTCTCCCATTGCATGTTCCCTTACTTGTTTCAGCCACAAGGAGCTGGATTAGTAAACTAATTAAACAACGAGGTCTTTGCAATTTTGTTTCAATCAAATTGAAAAGAAGTTGGAGAACTTTTACACAAGCAGCTCTACTCCTGGGTGGTTCAAAATAAAGAATACATGTCCACAACCTGGACACCTTTTCTTCTCCAAGGGGCTCATGCTTAAATAGTACAATGGATGCAGGTCCCTGGGAAGGGCATCAGGGGAAAGGTGCTCTGCTGCTAATTGCTTTGTTTCTTCCTGTGATTAAAATCAGACTTCAATGGACTGCTAATCTCAGTCCTTCTCCCTTTTCAAGGCTGAATAGAAAGGTTTCCCATGGAGACTTGAAATGCAGTTTTGATGTCCTGTAGGAGGTGTCAGGATTCATAGTAATCCTGGATTTCTATTTATTTATTAGATTTCCAGCAATGGGAAGAGCTTTCAGCAGCAAGGATCATTTGAGATCACAAACTTGCAGCAGAATATTTGTGCAGTTGTTTTCTTTCTGGTGGAGTATCCTGTGTGTGGAAGAGACACTGAGCAGGAGGGATCCTGTGTGCGCACAAGGGTGCAGCCTCATGCTTCATGCAGCTGTGACAGCAGGGAAGCATCTGTGAGCCAGTGGACAGGGCTCACGGCAAGAAAACCCACCTGTCTGTATCTGACACAATGGTATTTCCTGTTCCTTCAGTCTGTGGGTCAAGCAGAAGCGTGACTATGCAGAGTCCTCCATGGGGAGAGAAGCCATGTAAGTGAGCCAAGTGTGCTGGCTCATGGGATCTATTAAAAGCCATTTCTTTCCCTCTTTTCTTAGCATCCCAACCCTTCCTCTGTCACATGTCTTGACAAAATGCTGTTTCATGTGTCAAAGTGGAGCTATTATTCTACACATATATTCATCTTCAAGGAGAGTTTGAGTCACTTGAGGGTTTCTCAAGGCTTTGAGGAAGCAACTGATATCTCACAGAAGAGCTCCAGCTTGCAAATACAGCACTGGGCAAGTCAGTATACTTGAATCCCTTGGATGCATGTCAGGAGCTCACTGCTTTGTGAGGCTTGGCTACGGCTCCCAAGCTCTCTCCCAGGGAATTCATCAGGATCTCTCTCCTATGTGTCTGCAAATTTATATTTTGCTTTGGCCTGAGCATCCATACTGATATCATACTTGATTTTTTATAAATCAACCCCCCATAAGTGAATGGAGGAATCAGCAGGAAGCTAATTGCACCATTTAACTTCTCATCCTCCTCAGCTGTCAATCAGCTTTCTGCTTTTGTGACCCAGACTTCAGTTGTCTCCAGGTTTATTTTCATTTTAATTTTTGTGCTAATTAAATTTGGATTCCAGGTTTTAAAAAAGCAAAAATGGTACTGCTGAGGCTGGGAATTAGGAGTTATATTGTTGTTATCTGAGTCCAGCCAGAGGGTAAATGATACCAACTTTGCTGTAGGCTCAAAAGGCCAAAAAACAAAAAGGGAGAGAAAACACAAGATACCTCCCAACTTGCAGTTTTCCTAACTTGTCTGTTTAATTTTTTGGGGGGGTTCTCCCTGTGCTCTGGCACTTTGCAAGGCTTATTTAAATCAGCATATGTTTCCCCACATCTGTGTATCTTACCATACACGTGCCAGCACAGCATATGTTCACATCATTGTCTGCTGTTCCTCTATGTGCATGTGAGTGTAATGCTGGATGTGTAAGACACAGAAAAGGGGGATTATGACCAAGCTACTCTTCTCTGGTATACCATGGAAGCAGTTAAAGGTGCTGAATAAGGTTTGGCCCAGCTGTGACATGTTCTACATGCATAAGATAAAGGTTAACTCCAAATGACCTCCCTGCAAAAGTGCCTGCTCACCTTTCTTTTAGCTGGTCAGATTTAGATATACAGGTGGTCTCCCGTTGTGTTAGAAGCTGCACAAGTCATAAAAAACGGCAATTCCTGCACAAGAATTACCAGCCAGACTAAAAAAGGAGAGGGAAGAGATAATGTTAGAGGAGCTCTGAAATCATCAGAAAGCTGATGGCTGAACAAAAGCTCCTGGCCACATGTTCTAGCTTTTTATCACACAACCTTCTTTCCGAGCGTACGAAAAATGGACATGCCTTTCCAAGCGCACATGTGAGTCAGATCAAGGCAAGACACCACCCTCTGTGACCTGGACCAGATCGGGCCCCTGGTTGCTACCAACCAAAAGGATGATGTGAGCACTCCCTAATCTGCCCCAGTGCAGAGTCAGCCGGCACTGCTCAAGCAGCTGATCCAGGTGGTATGAGCTAATCCAGATGACTTTTGCTTGCAGCAGAGCTGACTGCCAGCAGAGCTGCGGGAGAGGTAATCTTTGGCTGAAGGGCTGTGCCAAGCATCTGCAAGCTGTAATGGCTTCAACCAGCACAGCCACTTGCTGGCTGAACATCTGCTCTCAGCTATTTATAAAGGGTAATACATACATCGGCACAGTCATGTGCCTGGCTGCGTGTGACACCAGGCTCCACCTGCTCCCTGAAACCGGGCTTGTCTTTCCCCTTCTTCCCTTTATCCTCCCCAGCCTTCACAGTCAGCTTTGCTGTGGGCAAACCACTGGCTCAACTCAAGGTGGGGTGGGATAGAGTAGGGAGGGGAGCAAGGAGAGGCTTGCACTGGGGTGTTTCTCACCGTGTTCTCTCTCTCCTCGTGTGGTTCACGTGGACTCACATGGTCTTGTGTGAGGCCGCGGGCCAGGGGCAGGGAGAGTCTCAGATGGATCTGATCACTGGAGCAGGGTTCTGTGGGAAGCTTTGTGTTCAGTTGCAGGATGCTCCTCTTAGGTAATTGCTCAAGCTCCAGCCAAATACCTATCTGCAGGGAGCTGCACTTCCAGTCCATAACACCTTGGCATTATTCTGCTCTCATGAGTCAAACCATTGAGCAAGTCAAGACTGAAGAAACATGGAACGAATTATCTTTATAGATCAGCTTGTTCAATAGCTCCAGCTTCCCTGACTTTTCCTTGCGGGATGTTTCCCTTTCAAAATGATGAAGATTATTAGGCCTGTGGGCAAGTCATGATGGCTCTCTTTAGAAAGGGCTGGGAGTGATGGATGACTTTTCTCTGTCTTCCTCCACCTCCAAATTAATAATGGTACACCATAATTTGTCTCCCTGGATCCTTTTTCCAGTCTTAGCTAGATCTCAAGAAAATGTATTTGCATTAGGAAAAAAGGCAAGTCCTTTATGAGGAGAAGGAATCTAAAGACAAATGATAATAAAATATTATCTGTTACTGACTGGTCCTTCCAGGCAGAATAATTAACCACAGTTGGGGTCCAAACCCTTCAGGAAGGAGTTAAGCAGAACGGTGTCTTGGAACCTTGGGATATTTTGGAGAAAATGACTGTTCATGCAAGAAGGAGACTGGACGGGAGCTGGTTGTTGGATGGTAGCAACACATGGATCACATAGCGTTAAGCTTGCATCACTCTTTCCGTTATAAATCCTGAGCCTGTCTGGGCTCCAAACTATCAGCTCAAAGATGAGCAATATTTATTTTCAAATATTGTGCAAAATACTTTGTGTCTTTTTGGAATCCCAGGGTGATGGGGAGGGGGAAGGCAAAGCATGCTGGATGCTTTCCTCTTTTGCAGAGCGTCCAAACTGTTTTGTTGCTGAAGTGCCAGACCAAAATGGGCTTAATTTTAAGCAAATATTTATTCTTTCTTCAGTCAGGAGGGGTGAGGCAGAAATAAAAGCATCAGTGTTTGACCTCTAGCAAGCAAGTTCAGGCTGTGCAAAATCTGCATGTGGTAGATGAACCAGACTCCAGAATGAAGCAGAGAGAGAAAGCTGGGGGAGTACTCAGTAGTGGCCTGGAGTTCAAACCAACAGCAATATTATTTTGTAGGAGCTTTTAAAGGACACCTTCAGATGGTGCCTGGTCTTTGTACGGAAATGACAGGTCCTCTTCCAAACCCACCATCTAATTCTGATGTTATTGAACGGGACATAGTTGAAATGAGTCTCGGTTTGTCCAGCAGGACAAGGAGTCAGTAGAAGTCCGAAGCTGACAGGCTGACGAAGAGCATGAAGGAAAGGAATTCCTCACTTCTTCTATTTTCTTCCACAAGAACAATCATTAAGAGCAAATAATTACCTAGCAGCACCCAAGGAAGGTGGTCACTTGCAAAGCATTTGTAATATGGGTACTAAAGCTATGATTATTTCTGAAGATTCAGGCTTCTTTAGACTCTCCAGTGAGGACACCCACCTTCTGAGGAAGTGGTTGTTGGTGCTAACTCAGACTTGGAGCTGTATTACTCATGTTACTATCCTGCTTTTTAAAATTCCCCACTGCCTTCTGATTTGAATATGCCATTTTATGTCTCTGTCTGCTGTGGAAGACCAGGAGAAAAGCTGGTCCTACACACCACAGAGAACAGAATTTCTCTTGAAGCTGTTATTATTTCCAGAAGGTTTCCCATAGTTGGTAGTATTTGCATGTAAAAGGATCAAACCACAAGCTTATTTGAAATCTGTGGGGTGATTCTCATGTTCCTCTGAGTTACTGTTGTTTCTGATGACCAGTCTGAGTAGGAGCAGCAGGCAATATTTATTCTTACTCTTATTCAATCACTCTATTACCTGGTTCTGTACAGCTGTTGATTTCTACTACAGCTGGGGCCCCAGCCTCTGGAACTCTCTGAGGGCTCAGGCACCTCAAGTTTTGTACTAACACCTGGCTGCAGTGAATAGCAACTTGATTTTTACTCAGACAACAGCTGAGCATCTATGGCTTACACAAATGTAGCAGAAAGCTGATCAGTGCCTCCATTTCTCCAACACAAGGAGTGACACTATGCACAATTTCTCTTCAGTTCAGAAGGCTTCTCTTTGGAGTCAAGGTGGGATTATGTCCATTTTCCAAGGAGCCCCAAAGAATTGAAGACACCGCCCAGGTCTGCAACCATTTCCCAGGAAAAATGGGACAATCTGAAGGTATTAGGGTCTCATTCAAAGTCATTAGGCCTCATCTGGGAGCCTGCACTGGCTCTTCTTATTAGCAGAGGCAACATTAAGGTTTTTCACTTGAGCAAAATTCTTCACTGTCATTACACCCTGAACCTACACAAAAAATTCTGCTGTCTGCATTCAGCTTTGGAAACTTTCTACATACTTGAAGGGGTTTGGATCACACCTACAAAGCCTTCCACTGGAGCTTGATTCAAGTCCATCAGTTCAGATTTCAGTCTCAGCTGAGATATTACACCTCAGGCAGCATCTTACACATGGACATCAGCAGATCTCGCAGTCAGCGGCTGGCCTGTGCTAGTCATCAGAATCTACTGACACAGACCTCAGTGTAACTCTCTTTGCTGATGTGATCTATCTGTTTATAATGCAGTGGTGATAAAAACAAAGGTATTGTCTTTTGGGGAACTTCTCGATGATAGTTCCTGGTCTTGATTGCATGATTCATGTGATCTCAGAAAGAAATGCAAATTAAGTATATCAAAAGATAACTTTGTAAATAATAATATATTTTAGAGACTGTATTTATAGAGAAAGCACCCATTCCATTAAGAGAGGAAAAAGCCTTCATTCACTTCTGCCCTCTTTTCCACAAAAGTAAACTGTTTACTGTTTGCTTTCATTTACTGAATTGCTTTCATTTACAACAAGGATCTTTGACATCCCAAGCCCCTTATCTATCTCTTCCTCTTTTTCCTTACAAACACAAATATTCTTTTCTGCGTTAAAGGCCATCCTACAACACTAGAGGCACAGAGTAGAGCTGGCAATTTTTTTACCCAAGGTTTCTGTGGCACCACATGTCCTTATTGCAGCTTGTACTACAAGACCACTGAATACTAGATCCACACATTCTTTTGGTGGGAAGTGTGAGCTGGAGTGTTACAGTAGGCAGCTGACACGGGACAGATCTGCAGAAACGATAAAGCCACTGCAGTACTACTCAACGCTGCAGCCTGGGTTTAACCTCTGAGCTCCCTGTAGGCTTTTGTGTGGCTGCTATCAGTTAGCATGATTCATTTTGGGTTTTCAACTCAGATTCAGCAGACCAAGTTTAATCAAACAGCTTTTTCCTCCTTGATTAGAGAAGCAAAGCGTGTACGACACTTTGCAGGAGACACTGTAGGACCAGAGAGTTAAAAAAAGCCTCTGAATCTGGAGTACTTAACCTGTCAAAGGGAAGATTAATTACTCTAATATATATCTTAGGAACTGCTGCCTGTCTTTATGAGGCAGAGAGGTGGTGGCAGCACACAAGTGTGCCCTGATACCACTTTCTCCTCACATACAGTGTTAGAAGGAGGAGGTGGTGCTCCCCATTGTTTGGAGGGGGTGGTGCTTTAATTTTTAGGGGAAAGAATATTTTGGAAGAATGTAGACTTGATTCTTTCCCTTTAAGATACCAGTATCAGAATTCCAGTCCCTTACTGAACAGTTTCTCATAATCCCACTGGGAACGAACAATGCCCTCAGTGGGAAGTCTTCCCCTTAAGATTCCTTCCTTCTTCCCTAGACCATCTTCTCTTCCAAGCTGAGAATTCAGCAGCAAAATTTTTGGGAACATGGAGTTCAACACTCATGATTCCAGCTTCTTATTTCTTACTGCTGCAGGAGCTGGGACAACAGGCTGCAACATCCAGCAATTAAAGAAAAATAAATGTGGGATCAGTCTTAAGATGGTCACATACTCTGTGTTACACAGACTACTGCCAGGATCTGCAAATATTTGTGTTATCAGGCTCCACAGGGTTTAGAGCAGTAAGGACTGAGTTGCTTTCCCACAACCCCCCTTTTCCCTCCCTCTCTATTACTCCTCCACCCCTGCTGTTTCTCCCAGGTTTCAGGATAAGATACAAAAAATTTATTATTCAGTCAAAACTCTTGGGTGACCTTGGAGGTATAAATGTCTGGCCAAATGACATCCTAGCATTTGCTCAAGCACACCCTTCCCTATTCCACATCTCCTGTAGATCCTGTGGGTTGCAGTTATGTTTTTAATATTATTTTCTTTTCTCTTCCCCTCCACCCTAGTGCAACGAAGTTAATTTTTTTTCCCTTTCAAGGCTTGTGTCAATGAACAGTCAAAGAGTGAGACATGAACCTGCATAGAGGAACCTCTGGCAAAACCTTTCAATGCTGTGCATCTGTGTGAGAAGAGAAATGTCAGGAGCAGTTAGCAAAAAACGAATAGCCCTGCTCCAGCTCTGTGACTCTTCTCCTGCCAAGTTCTCCAGTGCTCACTGGATCATCTTTACAAGAGCTTTGACAAGGCTCTCTGTTAAAGATTTCTTCCTCCTGTTTACCTGCTGTCCAGCTTAGTTGGGAAACTTTGAGTTCAATAGGAAACGGTCAGTAAGGCTCCAGGTCACGCTAGCAACAGCAGGCTGGAGTCAAAACAAACTCAGGCCCACCACCACAACAAGGTGGTGGCCCTGATCCAGGAGAGACTGGGGAGGCTGGGGAAAGTCTCTGCTCTGAGCTTTCTCCGAGCTGCGCTGTTGGATGTGGAGCTGTGCCTCCGTGCAGCAAGGACAGCACCTGGCACTGGGGAATGATGAAAGCAGACTCCCTTTCAGTGTGCAGTGACCACTTTCCTGTCTCCCTGCCTGAAGCTGACTGTCACATCCATGGACAGCTTCACCACTGTTCAGTCCCATTGCAGGAAACCAAGCAGCATTGCCAATGCATGTCTTGCCTCATCTGCAGTGTCCCTTCTTTGTTCATCTCCTCCTGTGACCTGAGTTTTGGCAGTTGTTCCCAGCTAACTGGACCCAGTGCCATCCGTGTACAGCTCAGCCTGCATTCAGTTGCCATCTCCTTCCATATCTGACAGCCCAGCTGCTGATTTACTAATGCCAGCTAAAAGATTAGTTATGTGTGAAGAAAGGGCCTATATGCACATACACATTTTAGGTGAACTGATTGTCCTGGGTCTTTTTCAGACACTTAAGAGTATGTGTCTTTTATTTACTCCAAGAGACTCATGCTGGCCTACCACCCCAAAAATTGCTGATTTTTAGTTGGGATGGAGAAATGGCAGCCAAGCCAAAGTGTAACAAGGAGTTCACATGTGGAAAGAAAGGTGCTGCTCAATCTATGATAACCTTCTGGTACAGGAGAAGCAGACAAGGTCATAAAATTTCCCTCTGTCTTCCACCCCAACTTGAATACTCCTACTTCCCTTTGTCACATCAAGCCAGAGCTGCAGAGGGAGGCAGCAATGGCCAAGAAGCAGTATTTTACCAACATCTTATTCAAAATTCCACTCCTATTTTACAAAGCATTTAGGCACTCCAGGCTTACCTTGAGACCTGATTCAGTCTTCCAAGTTACCTCAGCTCCAGGGAATAAATGCAGTTTCTAAATTGGGTAGACAGATTGACTTTAATGGGTAGCAGAGACACAGAACTGAGCTTAACCACTCACTTACTGGAGATGAGGCAAAGTGCTCATGAGGTCTGGACTCAGATTTTGATTCTGAGATGTTCTCTTCTTCATCCTAAGCCCTGCCTGGCAAGGCAGAGCACAGCTAGGAGATCTGCAGGAAAGTGAAAGACTTATTATGCATCACCTTTTTTTATACTTTTCCATTTTTATTCATTTTCCTTCCCCTCTCCTCTGGTTTGCAAGAACATTATGTGAGGCACAGCCCTGTCTGGTATCTTTGGAACATGCCTAATTCACTCCAGATCCTGCAGCAACCTTAAAACACACAATGAGAGAATGTGTTTGTGGGGGAGACTTTTCTAAGCTCGTCAGCAAAGGAGGGAGATCCAGTGGTGGCAAGGTGAAGTCAGAAGGTAAACTTGAAAATGAGCTGCAAGTCTGACTTTTAGCATGATGATAATTAAGCTCTGCAAGAGATTCACCAAACACTTGGTGAAATCAAGGCAGGGAGTTGTCTTAAAATTTGCATGCTGGTTCAACCACAAAATTACAAGTATAAAAGTGGGAATTATGAGTGAGTTCTTCTAGCCTATGAGAGGGAACAGAGCAATTAGAGGATTTTTTTTTCCTGGCTACAAAATGCCTAAATATTCTCAAGAAATAGAAATAAAATAGTTTTTAAATGTAACCTTAAAAAAAATCAATTAAAAGCAGCAATTCTAGAATATCTCTGGGTATCTGAAAGAATAGGGGACAGGCTGTGAAAGGACATCTCAGAAAAGTCCTTGGTCAAAAAATAAGATGCTAGGAAGACGGGGGTTGAGGTGGGGAGAGTAAAAGGGAGACTTTTCTTTCTTCTTCAACATCATATTAATTGTTCACCTAGACTCACATATTCACTAATACCCATTTAAAAAATAAGGTGAGCTGCTTTTCTACTCCTTTAATGATGATGAGAAGAAAGAAGGGGAAGGGGAAGGGGA
>VXBT01007535.1:212955-367475 GCA_013400235.1 Oriolus oriolus
AAGGGAAGGGAAGGGAAGGGAAGGGAAGGGAAGGGAAGGGAAGGGAAGGGAAGGGAAGGGAAGGAAAGGAAAGGAAAGGAAAGGAAAGGAAAGGAAAGGAAAGGAAAGGAAAGGAAAGGAAAGGAAAGGAAAGGAAAGGAAAGGAAAGGAAAGGAAAACACAGGTAGACAGCAAATTGACTGGAAATTCAATAATCATCCAGTTATTCCCTTCAGCATTCAGATTATATTCCTTACGCCCTTTCCCAGGAGCCATACTTTCTGGGGTTCTTTCTGAAGAGACCAAACTTAAGATCCAGTTGTCTGTTCCAGCTCCTGCATGCCTGCTCTAATTTTGTGGGTTTGTACTTGTGGGTGCTAATGCAGCTTTCCAGGGCTCACGGCCTGTCAGTGTGCATGGAAGTCAGCATGGTCTGACCTAGGGAGAGGAATGACTTTGTGTTGTTCAGTTCAGGGGCAGGAATTAGATCAGCTGCACAGTAAGAATGCAATTCCCCCTGGGTTCTGCTGCATCAGTGACTGGCTGTCTTTAGGAGTGACTGTTATTACTACCTAGTTTCTTGCCAGATAATTTGGCTGCACCTCCAGATTTCTGCAGGGGATAAGCTGAGGGTGTTCACACTGCTGTACCAGGAGTATCAGCTAGATTGCACCAAGATTAGCTCCAAGGTCTTCCCGCAGACAAGTAATGTGGACAGACTGCATATTTGACCTCAGGATCTCTCCTGCACCTGAGTATAAACACAATCACCATGCCCTTGAAAGTGTCCTTCAAGAGGCCTGTTACACAGGCTCCTCAGATAGGAGGGATATGGTTCATCTGAAGTTCTACTCCGCGCTGCATCCACACCATTGCAAGCACACCATCCTCTACAGTACCTTGTGTTTTGTGGCAAAACCCTGCACAGAAAAAGTGCTTTAATGTATGAGTTGAAGTCTTGAACCAGTCACACCCATACTGCAGGGTTTCAGGCCTCCTTGGAGAGCATCCTCTGAACCCAGATAGGAGACAGGAGTGCGAATCATCAACACACCGCTCCTGACTTGAATTTACCAAGAGGCCACTGGGGAATTATTTCAGGGCAGAGATACGAGGCTGAAGAGAGTCCATAGGGAACCAAGGGAGATACCTGCCCACAATTGTGCCACCACTGTCCCTTGGGACTGCCAGGAAAAAAGACAACTTGTGGAGCTGACAACAATGCCAGCACAGCCCTCGGGTTTAAAACAGCAAAAAGTTGCAAAGAGATATTCAAGCTTAGTTTCAAGCTCAGGACAGTTGTAGGGAGCACTGAGCTGCTCAGAAGCACAGAATTAAATTTTTAAAAATAGAAGTTACAAAATCAAGGTGTGAGACTGAAAATCAGGGTGAATTAAAATTCAGTCTCCTTAAGTAAGCAGCATTCCCCAGCAAATAGCCATGCAAACAAAGAAATAATAATAATTGAAACAGAAAGAAAAAAAGAAAGAAAATGGAGAGAGTATGAAAGGAAAACAAACCCAGGGGATTGGGTTTATAAAAGGCAGGCTGTGTGTGTCTGCAAGCGTGTCTGAAGTGCAGGATCAGCCAAGAATGTGTTTCCCAGAGCAAAAGAATAGCTAGGAAAAGTGGACATCTTTACTATCACCATGGAGGGTCCTGAGCAAAACCACAGCAAAGGTGAGGTGTAATAGATCCCAAAAGGAGGCAAACATGCCCAAGCCCTGGAGGTGTTGTGACTGTACCAGAACAAGAGCTGCAGACCCAGTGTGGCAGTGACTGAAAGGGGGAACATGACTCTATGAGTGCTGTAGGTGCTGAAGTTTCTCTTCGTGGCTCCATTTCAGAGTTACACTTTTGAGGTTCATCTGCAGAGGAAATGGTTACATTTGAATCCACCGAGGCACAGAGGAGGTGGTGAGAAATAGGGAGTGCATGGAGCTGTTCTACAAAGGAGTTCATGTGTCACCACCCTCCTAGGAGTGCTTGGCTGCCTACATTTTACTGGAAGTTATCCTCACAATGCCCTGATGAAGTAGGGAAGCATTTGTTGTGTTTTTACAGACAAACAAAGCATTGAGTAGATTCATTAATTACCCTGGGGAATTTCCTTTGTCGCTACCCACACGTGTTTTCAACATGATGTTGGTTTCTGGCTGGCCCTGGTTTTACTTTGATCCATCTCCTTCAGCTTGCACTAACCAAGGACTGGGATCTTACTTCAATGGGTTGCTGCAAGTTACTGATGCAGTGAAGGGTTTATTACTGGATGTTAGCGGTTCATTCTGTGAAATTCTGAGTAAGGGGAAGGAAATTCCAAACCAATTATGTAGCAGAGAAAAGGAGTAAAATTCATCAAAGAAATAAAGCCATGTAAATTAATCACTCAGCTGATGATTTTTTTTCTCCACTCACATGGACAGGACCCTATGTGGCTAAAGGGAAAAAAAATCCCAATAAAAAGCTTTGGGTTTGGCTACACAGCATAGACTGATTAAAGACCTTCTGCTGGGTTGTTAACCTTTTATTAGCATGAATCTAATAATAATAATATCACCACAAGTATATTTACTTTGCTGATGCCAGAGGGCCTTCAGGCAACTTAATAAAATGCAGCTCAAGTAGTTCTCAATCATTAATAGGACAATGTGCTGAAATAAAACCGAGAGCAAGGGTGAACTAAAATCCTAGAGTCCTTCTCCAGTGCATGTAAGCTGATAACAAGGCAGATAAAATGTCTGTCCTCTTTTAGCAGCAGCTTCAGAGCACTGTGTACGTTGAACACAATGAATATGTTAGCTATTGGCATCTGCAAAATAAGCATATCCATATATCCCAGTCTTAGGCTTCTGAAAAGAAGATGGTAATCTGTCTCTGCTCAGAGCTCTTTGGCTCTGGGATTTATCATGAGACCAAGCCCGCAAGAGGACAAAAAGAACACCAGATCCAAAGCTGTGGAAGGCATTAGAAAGACTCCCAAGTTTTCAGGTCGGTTTTGGTCAAACCTAGTTTTCTCTTGCCTTTCCCTCTTACTCCAGCTCAAAAGGAAGCCATTGGCATAGGATGCTTTTGAAGGCAATCCAAGTTCCTTAATGACATTGGGAAGTTTATTCCCACAGCCCTGGAGACTAAAGGTGACTATGTTGTTACTGCATAACACAGAAAGCACATTTCAGTTTTCCACGTTCCCTCTTTTTCAGCCCTCACTCACTGCTGTTTGCACTTCATAACCCCTGAAAAAATTCCTGCTTAGGCATGGAGGAGGAGCTGCATGGACTGAATTCTTAAGCTGCATCTTGTTGGCATCTGCTACCAGAAAAATGGAAGAATTGTCTCAATCCTAATGGTTTGAGCAGGATGTGTCATTTTCCCCCATACACCTTTTTTGCTGTGCCTATTGGGATGTGCTCCCAGTGATCCATGTTGGTAACACAACCTGCTGTATAAGTCTGTATCCAGAAAGAGCTTATTCAGAGGTAAAGGAGGCAGAGGAGGCAGTCTACACTTTCAGAAACAATAAAGAAGTGGATAGGAAAGACATACTGAAGAGTCAGACACTCATGGAGCTGGATGGAAAGAAGGAAAAAGGACATTGCTCCTGTAGAGATTCGGTTGTCTTAACCTCCACCTGCTGTGGATGTTCCCAGCTTGTCCTCCATTTCCCCTTGCCTTTTGGATCCCATCCCTATCCTTGGTTGGAAAGCATTGGCAGCAGACAGCTGCTAGGGATCGGATCCAAGAAGTGGGTCCATGCTCAAAGCCAGATGTGTGGCAGCAGAACGTGGATGAGGAGGCGAAGGGGAAAGGAGCTGGGAAGAATAACCTTGAACAGATGGGAGAGAAACAGCAAACAGAGCTGTTTGTCTCATGCCCATGACACAAGCAGTGGAAGGAGAGGGACCCTCTGAAGCTGAGCTCTGACACCAAAAAGAGTCTCTTTGTGCTGCCTGGCTACATGTGATGGCTGTCCAGGGTCTGGACGGGCATTTCCCTCAAACCTCTCATATTATGTGAATAAAAGGAGGGGGAAGTGGGAGGTGGCATGTCTTAAATGGCATTTTTCCAAACCAGGAGAACAATACAAACCCATAAACATTATCATGTGCTGCCACAAACAGAGTTGGTGACTGGATCACGTCCCTGATCCTGTAACACTGCAGTGTATGGAGCAGGGCAGAGGGACCACACTGCAGAAGTGCCTGTTCTGGACAGGCTGTGGGGGAATGTTGCTCAAACTCAAACTCATTTGCTTCCACATTGATTTTCAGAAGCCGTTTCTGCAAAATGTCAGGGCAGAAATCACTGCTAAAACATCCTCTCTGTACATCCAGTCAGATGTTTGGGGTGATGGAGGTTTAAAAGCCTTCACTTGGCACCAGGCTAATTATTTGAGGTTGCTGTCACACACAGAGAGCTCCTACCACCAGGTTCAAAAACAAGGAGAGGCGGTTTTTTTCAATAAGTGAATTGATTCCTAATTAAATAATGTGTAATTACAAAACATCTGGTGAGCTTTATTTATGAATTTCTCCTTGGCTGCAGGAGTCTAAAGCGCCTAGCTCAAAAAGCACAAACTCTGCATGGAAACACAGTACATGTAATTAGATTACAGATCAAAAGGGATTATATCAAACTGTTCATGAGAACCAAGTAAAAAGCTGAAATTTGGAAAAAGTAAAAATAAATACAATAAAAATTAAATCTAAATAGTAGTGGTAAAATGTTGACCATTTGGACAGTGCACAAATGCACAGTGGGGAATTGCTACGTGAACTCTAGATGTAACAAGTCTGGGGTGCACTACACTGATATATATCTATTAAGATGAAGCCAGACTCTATAGATATTTATTTTCAGATACAAACACATGATGAAAAAGGGCAGAGTTAAGGCTGAACTTTTTTGTCATCCTTCTAAACTACCTTAAGATTAGTGCTACGTAGACAATGGCTCTTTTGCACAGGATGTTTTATTTTAGCAATAATCTCAACTCTCTCCCACCCCTTCACCTCTCTGGATGTCTGGGAATGAGAGTGGTTCTCACAGGAGTGCTTTCCTGTGACCCAATTATCTAAACAAATTAAAAAACAGAAAAGTGTCCCCACCTAAGTCATGTCATGCTAGCTCAAACTATTTTTTATCTTCCCTGGAAGAAGAAGCTAAAAATACACATTGTTTGTTTGGGACCGATGATAAATGGACCATGGCTCCAGCTCTCAGGGGGTAAGAAGCCACATCACAAATGAACTAAATATCACTGCATAAATTCCTGTCTTCAACACTCTCAGAAGAAGGTCTGTTGGATTTTTAATTAATAAGAGGAGTGCTTCTTTCCCCCCAAACTCTATGCACTTACCTGTTCAGAGGTAATGCCTCTGTGCTGCAAAACCAAAAAATGTCTGCCGGGAGGCCACTTTTAGGGAAAAGTAGCCTAAGTACTTATAGGGATCCAGGTCATGGCAAGCGACACTGGTATCAGTGTCTTGTACTTCATATCATTCAGTAGATGCACGGAAGGAAGGAAAGCTGGGGTTTTTTCAGGTTTGTTTGTTGGTTTGTTTCTTTGCCTAGTGAGTTATCTCCCTGCCTTGGACACTTATGAAGAATAGCTGAACTCCATCTACCCCCATTTGCTCTTTACCCCACCTATTAACTCTGGCTCCTATTTGCAGTTGGTATCTCAAAGCTTCAGAGGACAGACATGAAGACACCAAGTCCTCAGCACAGGGACTTCAGCAGCTCCTGTGCCTACGACACAGAAAAGGTGCAGTAAAATGGAACATTACAGATCACTGCTGAAAATTTTGAGCTATGATTTCATTCCCTGTAAGATTTTGTATATTGCTATTTGCCTCACAGCAAAATGAGATGAATTTCAGAGTCAATTCACAAGGAGGAGCATGAGTGTCAGGTATCTAGAACTCTCCTCGTCATCCAATCCACTGTTTATTTGGAAAGTGTGATGTATTGTGTTTATTATTCTTTTTCAGCTATTCTTTACTTTTGAAAACTGTGGCTGACCAGGCAGGAAGGGGTTGCAACGTCCTATAACTCTGAGTCCAGTTTGACATCGTAGCCAATGCCCTGCCAGGCTGTCAGTCAGACATTGCCAGGTCTTTATTCATTAAAATTGGGCTGAAAGGAATACTGAGGGAAAACAGTCTGAGTTCTGAGACTGCAGAAGGGGATTTATGGAACTGTACTGCAGTGATCTAGAAATACATTTGCTCATAACTTCATTTATTTCCCCCATTTTGTAAAAATTCCTCCCCCTAGCTGCAGAACAATTAGTACTATAGTTTTCCCTGGAAACAAGCAGCATCCAAACCAAGTCTTTGTGTAACTACCAACCACTCTGAACTCCATCAGCTCCTTCACCCCACCTGCCTTTTTCATCTTCCCCATGGAAAGACTTTCACATTAGCCAAAATAAGTTTTTTCCCTTTCTTTTCATATGTCAGCATAAGGAATTAAGTGCAACTGGGGGACTCTGTCATGTTAAAGGTCAGTTGCATAAGTTCTCTTAAACAGCAATTAAATGATTCTATGACAAACAGGATGCGCTCGGAGTGCAGACATCAGCTCCGACCTTGGGACCTGGGAGAGTCTGGGAAAGAAAAAAAACACTTTGGGAAAATAAACATAACACCCAAAACTGTATTCATCTGCTGATGAATCAGCAGCGAAACTCTATCATTTCCCCTGTGTCTCTAGGGAAATGCAAAATGTAGTAATACTTTAATTTCTTGCTCAAAGAAACTGGCTGTCTAAAGATCAGCTGTTCATCCTACAATGTTAGGAACAACCTGTCGAATTTCTCAGTGCCAGCCTAAGTATTTCAGCAGTTTGAGGGTAGAAGAGTCATATTAAGACCACATCTGGTCAATGATACACAGGTCTGTGGTGTAAGTCTGGGAAAGGGGAGATGCATGATTACAGAGTGCTCCGTGAATGAGAGAAGAAAGAGCAACACTTCCTGGGAGGAAGCCTGGCCAGTAGCTGGACAGAAGCCTCACAAAGGAGTGTTCAGGCACACAAGACAGCCCCATGAAGAGAACTGGTCCAAGCCACAGCCTCTTGCAGGACACACTCATTACCCACCCCACCCAATTGTCCTGTACGTATCTCAACAGGAGACTAATCAGCCTGGAGGGTTCATCTAATGCTGAACTTTTTTCCTATATGGGTTTTTGCTGAAATCTGAGACTTTCAGGTCTACTGGACACCACTGGAGAAGGTTAAGGTCTTCATATGGAAAGGGCCCCAGTGGGTGGTAAGGTGGATACCATAAGGATGAGATGTCCTGGTTGTCTCATATTTTCAGCCTGCTAAAACAATGCACAAGGCAAAGCAAACAGGAGTTGGAGGACCCCAAAGAAGGCTTAAGTCAGACCAGGAATAACCTGATTAACAGCACAAATATGGAATATGTCAAGTACAAGCCAAGTGTTTTTCTGACAAACAATGAGTTGTTGATCTGCCTTTAAAACTCACTGGGCACAATATGATGAGGAAAGGAAGGAAGCAATAAAAAGCCTTGTGAATGAGGATGGAAAAAACCCCCCCATGCTCACCAGATTGTGCCAGATCTGCAAGAGCTGGAGTGGATTTCAGTGAGGAAAAACGTAAGTCAAAAGTTACTCTCTTGAGGGCCATTTTCCTGAGAAAGTTTGTGAGATACATATACAAATTGACTGGCAGTGGAAAGCAGGGAAATGCAATACAGTTTGGTCTGGGATGTGTCTCCTTGGGAGATAGCTCTGAGCTTGAGATCAGAATAGGACAGAAAGTAGTAAGGGCAAAGTAGGTTCAGCTGAGAAAAAAAAATTTAAAAGGAAAAAAATATAGAGGAACAGTTCCTTGGTTTTCAGTGTTCTTCCCTAAAAAAAATAAATCTTGAAGCAAATAAATTAAAAATCATTGTTTATGAAGGGCAAGAAAAACTTGAGGACAGCTCAACACACTGGCCTGGGAAGTGCCAACAGCTTCGGATGTAGCATAGCATAGTGCGCTGAGAAAATGACCTCAGGGATGAGAGGGGGAGACTGAAATTACAGAGAAAAAGAGGCAGTCCAGGCCTGGACTCTCCCCTCTGTCTCTGCTCTCCAAGTCTTTCCTTGCCAGTGAGAGGTGACTTTGGAAAATATGAAGAACGGGATGGGCAAGCAAAACTCACTTGGCAACATCCAGTTTCAGGGGCTAGAAAAGAGAACTGAAGAGGATCCAGAGGCTGAGTTCCTGACCTCAAGGAGAATCCTGAGGGATATTTAAGCCACATTAATTCCAGCAGGCAGCGGGACATCCTGGCAGGAGATTCTGCAGGGAGGAAAAACTGAAGTGAAGGGAAATGCTCTTGTCTGAACTAGGGCTGATTAATGCCTTAGGAACCAAGGGTCTGCTCTCTTGTTTCACAGCGCTCAGTTATTCACCAGTCTGTCCATGGCAACAGGTGAAAAAAAAGCAGTAGACAACAGACTGTAGGATCCTTCAAGGAAAACCCAGACTTTGCGTTAATCACTAATTCCAAAGTTTCAAGGCATAAAGTCTAAAAGCTCTTCTGTATTTCCTTCCCTCTGCTCTTGTTTTTTAGGTCCCAGCTTGAGAACAGAAACAGAGGGAAAGCTTCTTTAGAGAAGAGGTTTATCCTGTGTTTTTCAAAGAGACATCACATTCCTCATTTGCTACCAGAGTCGGGAAACTCTGCACGCAAACCTCAGGGCTGAGCAGAACCCAGCCTGCAGATGATAACGGTGTCATAGCGCATCAGATGCCACTTTGATCTTGACACCTGGCTCTGCACTTGAGCCCTTTGGCTGACTGGAGGATCCTGGCAGCAGCAAGTGTACACCTGAGGCTCCGTACCCCGGGGATCTCAGTCCACAGTCAAAATTCTGTAGCACAGGAGTTCAGATTTTGCCTGGCATGAAAGAAGTGAAGACCCAGCAGGAACAAACACCACATTCACCTTTCTGTGGCACCATTCATCAAAAACACCCCAGAATGAATGTAAGACTCACTTTATTTTGGCTAGGCAGAAACAACATTTATCTGCTCTAGACAGAAGCTGAAGAACTGAAGAAGAGCACAGCATCCTACTGGAACAGAACCGAGAGTTTGAGTCAGAAGAGTGTAAATCAGCAGAGCTGGAATAGAGCCAGGACACCGGCATTTGCACCAGAGCTGCAATCAAATTACCAGAGAATTTCTAAAGACCAGAGCTGGTCAGGAGCTCAGATTTATATCTAGCAACCCACAACAGCCTTGAATACCAGGCAAGGGTGTTGGCTGACAGTTGATTCAAGGAATAAAAATGCCACCTTTGGTTACATTCCCTATAGCAACCAAGCAATGCTCCCTAGGTCTCCCACCCAAGCAGCCATCCAGTATTCTTCATGGGCTCTGACAGGATTAGATCTGAGGATAAGGGTAAAGGTCTTCTCTGAGTCATGTTGATGAAGTGGCAGAGCTCTTGGTCCTAAACTCTATCTGAAATGATCAGGCTATCCAGAAAATAAAATCAAACAAATTTCAGGGATAAGGCTTTCTTCAGATCTGAGAGAGATTCTGCAGCCTCCAGACCAGTTAAAAGTTCAGAATAGGAAATGGAAATCCCTGTTTTAGTTATTTTCCAATCAGTAGTTTTGAATAGTATGTGTTTTGTAATGGCAAGTGTTAGCTTCAAAAATTATTATAGTAATTAATCTTCACAGTTATAGGCTAGGGAGGATTCAGAGGCAGAGACTATTTGTTCTGAGACAGCTGCAAGATTATCACTAACAATTTTGTGCATACCTGAATAATCTCCTTGGGTGAATTAGTTAATAATCTCTGCTTCATTAATGAATTTTAACTGCCCAGCACCAGTGTCAGAGAGAAAAACTCACTAGACAGATGGGAAGCTGAGGTAAGGGGCAAATCAAAGTAACATTTTCAAGAGCTGCCTGAAAAAAGGAAAATATGTGGATTCATTTTGGAGAACAGCTCCTCTCCTTAGTAGAGTTATTGCTCTCCTGTAAGATCTCACCCTGTGAGCTGTTGCAGTTTCTCCTGAGCCTATGAAATGGTGACAACGGCAGAACAAGAATTATCTCTCTGTAAGAGGGAGGGAGAGTGCTGTATTTACTGTATTTGCTGATACACATCAAGAGAAGAGAAGTGCAGGGTGGGAAGAAAGAGAAAGAGGCGGCTTTGTTCTTGCAGCAGTTTGCTCAACAAAGCCCAGACTGTTTCAGTGATAGTGGATGCTGCATGTTTATTCCGAAAATTTATGGTTTAATTAATTTTGGGGTGAGATAGCGAACATGGTTCAGTGCCAGATCAGGTGAAATATGATCCTAGCATTTCAAGAATTTAGGCAGCTGAGGGGGCTGACTGAATGGCACCTGAAATCCAATAAAAGCCAGCACAATGGGAAGCCCTGGTATCTTAAAGGAAGATCTTTGGAGATTTAAAATACATCGAGGAGGGTGGCAGTGAGGAGGGGAGTGGGCTAGATTCATCCAGCAGCTACATTCATCACAGTGCCTGCTGAAAACATGCTGTTTTTTTCCCTTGTTTGCAGTTCTGAAACAGAGATCGTGCTTCAGAGAAAAACTTTGGAAAAGCACAAAACCCATAGAGCACACAAGTCACCAAAGCATTCAATTGCAGGACAAAGTGCTTAAGGGGGAACAAAATGAGACTTGAAGCTCCTTTTTATTTGATTTCCAGTCTGAGGAGCGGTCATATACAGTCATTGTTCACAACTTTCTTTCTTCTGCCAGGAAGGCTGGGAACATAACTTTGGCTTTTCTTTTTAAAATGTCGATATACACTTTTAAATGCCAGACCTTCAGTCAGGGAACACCAGAACCCTGAGGTTTACCCAGCTATAGAAAGGCTGATTCTCACATCCCTTGTGCAAGTAACACTGTGTGAATATATTTTGTGTATGAACATGGCAACATTTCACAGCTGAAGTACTCCGTGGTTTCCACAGTTCAATTGGAGCATCCATAGTACTTGTTGTACATCTTCTCCAGAGCAAGGAAGTGATATTTTTCGCTGTTTATTGATGAGGACCCATGTCACAGGACACAGAGGATTTGAATAGTAAAAATAAAGACCGTAGCCTACATCTTCTGTGGTGTAATATACTGCTCTAAATACAGCACAGCTCTTCCACTTGGCAGAGCATGAGGAACCTGCAGGGATGGTGCTGACACAGGAATGACATCCCTGAGTCAAGACCCCCAGCTTTTGCAGTGTGAACGTACAGGAGCCAAGAGCAGGACTTTAAATCTCTTTCCAGAAATGTTCAGCTCTCCAGAGGAAAGTGGGAGGAAATGAAGAGTGTGGGATAACCAAGAGCATCTCCCTTTATGCTGGAAGGGATCACTTAGGCCAGCCCCAGTATCTCATCTCACTTGCACCCTGCTGCCTTCATTTTTATAACCACCTACTCTCACAGAAGCAGACACTGTAGTCAGGCAGCCCAGGCCCATCCTATAGGGAATGCTGATTTCTGTAGATGCTGTGGCTGTCTGAGATGCCTCAGCTTTAGCTGGCAGACTCAGAGCAGGGATGTAAGAACTCGGCCTCTGGAGAGTCCTTTCTGTTATCCACAGAGCTTGTCCCAGCTAATGACCCGCAGTATTTGGCAAGGGGGGGAAAAAAGTAAATAAAAAAATATTTCCTTTCCCATCCCTTTGTGGATTTTCCCATAAGCTGGTTAAGTTACAGCTTCTGCTGCATCACACATGTACCTCTTCATTTCAGTGTCTGGTTTTGACCTTTGCTCATGGCATTCAGTCTCCCATGCACACCCTGCTTACTCTCTTTTTGTAATTTATGACACACACTGTACACCCATTTCCTTCTGCCCTTAACTCTCCTGCGTGTGTTCTTGTTATCTCAGCTGCTCGATAGATTTGCCATATTCTAGCCAGCTTCCAAGCCTGTTCTCATAACAGCCTCTCTCCTGGACAATATTCCACTATTTATGAGGGCCAATCTGTGAATTCATATGGCTTGCTATGACTTCTCAGCCTGTCCTACAGGCTTCCCTCTTGAGCGAGGGGGAGTGATACTCATACAGAATTTGGGCCTTACTTGACTTACACCCTTACTTCGGGGTGTATAAGATTCATACACTTTTTGAGGCTGTCAGTCAGATGTCAGTGTTGACCCTTTCCAAACTGAGAAATCAGCACTGAACATGACTTTTCCTCAGAGGTCTGCTGCTCCACTGGAGACAGGTAACATTTGCCTTTCTTTGGTTGATGTTTCTCCTATTACATGGGGTTATAAATGGGAATGCTGCTGAAAATGCAGGTTCTAATCAGCCTGTGAATCTTTAGTGAGAATTTATTCTTCCTCTATGCTGGCTTTGTAGAAAATCATCGCAATGCTCCAATTATATCTACTGAACTTCAGTTTCTCACTCTTCCATCGAATTCTTCCTTTGCTTCCTTGAGCCAACAGACACCTCAGACTACTTCCTTCCCCATGGGAGAGACAGGACTTGAAAAAGCTCCTGCTGGAGGGCTGGGGTGCAGGGTAAGGGGTAGCCAGGAAAGATGTGGGGACACAGGGCTGCTGTGTGAGGAGAGGTAATGCAAGGTGGTCAGCCAATAATGCCAGCAGATCAAAAGCAGCTCTTGGCTGAGCAGCAGCAAGGTTGAGCTGTAGTTAGGAGGTGGGTCCTGTGGTGATACCTCATGTTGGCTTGTTTAGCAGCGAAGAAGGTGGAAAAAGTGGAAGTCCACAAATGGACTTCTGAGAATCCCATTTCCCCTTTTCCCTCTGTTTTATGTCTCCTGGTAACATAACTGTGTTGGTCTGAGTCCTCCACTGACCGACTTCCAGTTACAAGTCTTGTGAAGGATTCAAAGGATCTGATGAAGGAAGCAAAACACTCTCTCTTTGCTGCAGGCCTCAGAAATCCCAGCCTTCCCTCATGGTCTCCTATTCTTCTCTCTCTGCCTGCAGACGAAACCCTGTGTTACACATCTGCCTTTTTACAACTGGCCAGGAAGGAATGAGGATCTGCACAATGGTTGTGTAACCCTGTCCTTGTTTATCCAGATGGCTTTTCTGTGGCAGAAGTTATCTGAATGATGAATGCATTTTCCTCTTAGGACAGGATCCATTTCCTGGGATGCATCACCTGACTCTTTCTTCTCAGGTCATTTCTCTGAGCATCTGGACAGCTGTCTCACATTTCTGATGTCTTTTGATATTCAACTGAGGTTGGCTGCAAGCTTTGAGGTGCGGGGGAGGAGTGAGAGAGGAAGAGGAGGGAACTCCCAGAAGCAAATCAAGGTGTAAATATGTCTCCACTTCAACCATAGGTGTAACTGGAACCTACAGAGTGGTACCCAAGGGAGCTTTGATCTTTCTGCCTAAAGTCTCTAGATGAACAAAGACAAAATGTCCACACAGTCATTCCATCACAAAGGGCAATTATGTTGGTTGAACCTGGTTTGTGTATGGTAAACCCATGCTGATGATTCTGACTTCTTAAACCAGAAACTATGAGACCTGATACCAGCTTTAGGCCCTCCATTAATGCAGTTCTTAGGGGCAGCAAATTTAATCATTGTCACATCTCAAGGAGAACTTCTGGAAACTGCACTTCTCCCCCAAAACAGCTGGAGCATCCAGGTTTTACTTGTGTTTCTCCCTATCCCATGTGGGTATCAATGGAACAAATTAAGATATTTTGCCTCTCTGAGGCCAGTTCAACTGTCTATGTAGCATTCAATAAGTACCACTGAATGAAACCTTTCAAGTTCCTTAAGAGGTTATAGACAAAGGTGCTTACTTCAATATTGTTAAAATAAAACACTGTAATCCCTTCAAGAATACAATTCCCCAACTTCCTAAACACATTTACAAGGTCAGAGTGTAGGCAAATGGGGATTTAATGAATTTCACTGACAGCAGTGAAATGGGCCTTTTCTGACCCATTTCCTGGACGGATGTGTTATTGTCAGGATTTCACTTTAGTGCCTGAGAGCATCATTGGGTGACTCACACAGAAGAGGCAAACTTCCTCCTTCCCCACCTCTCTGGCAGTGGTGATTCAGGTCCTCAAGCACTCACTGCTGGAGCACTAGTTCTCCATTCAGTAAAATCAAGCCAGCATCCTGGCAACTGTTTCAGTGGCCTTAAGCACTGTGCAATCGATGGAGAAGTTTACTTTTCTTGTAAATGCTTGGCACGAATAGAAAGATTGTTTCAAATTCACAAATACAGAAAGGATTAACTCGGGAGTATTTTTGGAGGCAAATGAAAGTACAGAAGAGAATGTATGTCAATACTCAAAGAGAGCATCACTTCCCAGCTGGAATAAGCTAGAAAGGTATCTGGTGGAACTCTTATTGGGAGTCTTGCCTTTAGTCTCATTATTTTTCTAAGAAATAAATAAAATCACATAGAAACTGATACACATCCTACCACTACTAAATTTATTACTTACTTTCTCTTACCAATGGCTCAGGGCCATGTTTTCTGTGGACTTTCAAGCTATAAGGTAATTTGGAAAAAGCTGCTCTGGTTAGCAAAGTGGTCATAGAATTGAATTTACTGGTGCCTTCATATTTGCTCACTAGGAGAAGACTTCTTACCTTTATGCAAATGTATTATTTGACAATATTTTCATTTGTTACAGTTAGTTTTAGTCAGGGCAGGAAAATCCAAGATGACTCACAGAACTTCTGACTTGAAAATCTTAGAGGAAACCGCATTGCGAGCAAAGTTGTGTGATCAAAAAAATCACTCTCTGCACAAGCTGTAGACTGGATCACCAAACCTCCTACTGCATGGGTGGTCACTGCTCCCACTAAAGCCATACAGTGATAAAAAGGCCACCCCAGAAATGAGATGTTAGTTCCTCACCACAAACTCATATTCCCTCTGGTTGCTTCTTGCACAGGGAGAGGAAGAAATGGATCCAGTATCTTGTGCTCGGACCACAAGGCAACACACAGCACGCTGTTGGTGAGCCAAGAGACTGCATCCAGGGCCTTGCTGCAAGATTGAAACCAGACGTATGTCAAAAACAACGGAGCCTGTACCTGTGCAGCCTCTCGGGGACGAGCTGTTCTGGATCCGGTTTGCAGAGCCAAGTCCCTGGAACCAGTTTCATCTGCAGTGTTGGTAGGGGCAGAGCCCAGATGAGAACCAGCCCTTCCTGCCCTGTACCCAAGTTTTCTCATCCAAACAGACAGCTCCAGACCAGAGCCAAAGGAGCAGCTACCATGTGGGCAGAGCAGACAGTCGGCAAGTTAAGCTCTCATTTAAATTTCTAGTCTCATCCACTCAAGAGATTACAGGCAAAGCCAAAATCCACTGTGATACTCTTGCCAAGGGTGAAGGAAATCAATAGGCTGCAGTATAGGCTTACACATGGAGACATACAAACTGTGCTTGGATGCATGGTTCCCAAATTAAACAGGGGAAACAAACAGGTCTCTGTTGCAAGCCTGAAAGCTGTTTGCAACATGTTATGTGCCTGTCAAACTGCCCTGGAACAGCAGTCCCTTGGCCTGATCCTTGCCATCCTCTTCTCCTCAGGGAAAGCAGAACTGAAAAATGTGTCCTGCTTTGGACTGCTTGTCCCTATAGTGCAGAAAGGACAGTTCCTGCAGCCTGTCCCTAACCCCCTCCCTTCCAGACAGGAATGAAGCTGGTCCTCTGGGCTCAAGTAAGACTTCAGAGGTCTTCATGGGGGTGGTGAAGGGAAACTGGGGCAACCTTCTTTCTATGGAGCCGTAGCAAATGCAGATGCTTTCTACCACAGGAGAAACCCCACCCACGGCAGGCAGGTTAGGAGTGTAAAACCAATTAATTATGCTTTCACAGCAGAGCAGAAGCAGTCAGTAAACTCCTTCTTGCCAGGAGGAAAACTACAACAAGAATAATTTCCTGTTGACAGTTGGAGAAAATAAAATAAATTAAAAAATAAGCCAAAACCAAATAAACCCCCCAAAATTAAATCCCTCAAAGAAACAGAGAGGAAGAAGAGGAAAAACCTGTTACTTTTTGCAGCTTCCCACTCAGAAAAGGAGCTGACATATTAAAACTGGCAACATTTCAGTGTCCCCTTTAAAGGCTACATTATCATTCCAGGCTAGGAAAAAATGTAAAAGGCTATGCGTAACAGCACCCTCTGGTGAATCCTGTCACGAGAGTATCCCTGTCCCTATAGATGGAAAATAGGATATTGCTGTAAACCATCCCAGAACAAGGCCATGAGTGTAGGGGGCACTTTGGAGATAGGGGGGAGCATAGAAAAGTAGAGGCACCCCTGTCTAGAAAGAAGGAGCGCAGATCCATTTGATCCTGCCAAGAATCCCCAGCTGTGATGGCCTCCTGTGAAACAGCTGTTGAGGCATCTCCTATTCAAACCACTCAGTCTCCTGCCTTGGAGAGAGAGGATATGCTAATATTTCCAAATAACTGGCTCATTCCCTCTTTCCGTCTTGGCCCTTTGCTTCCCGGCCCTTGAACTTAAGAGACTACCCAGGTAGAGGGAGGGGAGCATGCAGCATGATGCACTCATCTGGAGAATCCTTTCCACAGACTGAGACATTGCTGGAATTATCCAGAGCTAATTTAAGCTCTGGTGAATGCAAAATGTGTGCCAGCAGGGGAAGAGCTCATGGAGTTTGCCACCCAAGGTGGATTAAACCAGCTTGGAAAGTTTCACGAGAGAAAGCATTTCTTTGAGGCAGGATGAGTGGCTGGCTAGTAATCCAACCATGAGAAGATCTGGCCTGTATGCAAGTCTGCAAATAATACATACGCTTACTCGTGCATTTCCATCTCAGAGGGGAGAAGAAAGTGGAGAATGAGGGCAGCTCAGTGCAGGAACAACATTTCCAGAAGTAGAAAAATGTTCTGACTGCATACCCATATCCTGCACTTTCAAAAGGTATTTTAAGGCCACCAAAAATGTGTAGTATGGGAAACTGAAACCAGCCCAATCCCTCATTTACAGAACCTCTCCCAGCTGCTTCTGCTGAGGCACCGTTTCCAGAAGCAGCAGGAGATTCAGCCTGCAAATGCAGGCCTGTTCTGCCATTGCAGGGTTATTGTCACAGTGCTTCACTTGGCTGCTCCGTGCCCCTTGCAGGCTGTACCAAGGGCTCTGCCCATCTCCTGCCACACAGAGCAGTAGCACACTTTGCTTGGACTGCTCGTGATAGGGGCACAAGGACACACATTAGGCTCATCAGCCTGAGTTTGAGCTTTCTTTTCCTGGGCCTTTTGCTGTGCAAACAGTGTGCATGGTCAGTAAGTCCACAGGCTCAGTTGTGCCCTCAGTCCCTGTTGCTGACACATCTTTAGAGCCCAGGCTTTGGCACCACCACTCTTGAAATCTTCTTGGTTTCTTCTGCCCACTGCTGCTTCTGGAATTTCTCCTCAGCACAGACAAATTTTCTCTGCATGAAGACAACTGCTCAGGACAGCAGGACAGGAAAGGTAGCACTTACCCTCATAGGGAATAATCTGATGCCTCACAGAGGTGCACAGAAACCAGGGTATCTCAGTGGCTAGCAGATCAAGATGTGGATCTGACAAGTTGGCTCTCCTGATAGATGCAAGGGGTACAGGGAGAGAGGTCTGTGAGTAGTGGCACCAGGAGGCTCAAGGAGTGGACGTTCCCAGTGATCTGCTTCCTGCCTCCTCCTCTGCCAGCCTCCAGCTGGAGCACAGCAGGCAGCTCACCCTGTTTGTCAGGTACTCTCCTGGAGCAGTGTAAGGGGTGGTCTTTCAGGGACCCTTCCTCCTCAAATTTTTTCTTCTCCTGAAATGGTGTGATTTTCCCAGGTCTGGAGCCCTTTTACTTTCTCTGAGGATAGGCTTAGTTATGTTTGTACTGAAGGAGACATCAGGGTCAGTAGCCAGAATAGATGCTTCAGAGGTAGACACCCACAACTTACCTTGGAGAGAAATTTATTTCCAGTCCCAAGGAAAAGGGAGAATACAAAGGTTGTCTTTTATTATGGGGGGCTTTCAGAGACAAAATCAGTGAAAATCAAAACATCACTTGTTGTGAGCACTGGACACACAGAGAAGGTGCTTCCACTGTAATTTAGAACCAAATAGGAAACAAGTTCAGAAGGAAAAAGTCTTATGCAGAGCCCTCCAGGAGGTCAGGGAAAGAAGCAGAAAAAGCAACTTGTTTCCTTGATTCTCAGTGTGATTTATCTCAAAGGTCATCTCTTCCATAATATCTCATTTTTCCCCAATGCATATTCCTAACTGTAAATGTTTCTGTTACTTGCTGAAAGATTCATGCTTTCTCAAAAGCTTGTTGTGCTTGGCAAAAAATATCTAATGGCAGAAAACTCATCACTTACTCCTGATTGCTGTAAAAGCTGCTTGTGTGTGTACATCTGTCAACAGAGTCAAGGAACAAGCAGCACATTCAATTTCCCACTTTTTTTTTCAGTTTCTCCTCACAAACTGATCTTCCAGATCAGATCATATTGCCATCTTTTTCCAGTCTCTGTCTTTCAAAACATGAGAGGAGACATATTAGTAGCATATTGCTCAGCTTCAGTGGCAGGGGGGTTGGAACTGGATGATCTTTAAGATCCCTTCCAACCCAAACCATTATGTGATTCAATGGTTTTTCCTTGATTCACTGCACAGGACAGCAAGTAGAGCCACGGGAGTTCACTTATTTGTTTTTAGCATTTTCCTCCCTTATACCTGCAGAAAGAGTAGGTGTGTTCAACTGAGATACCTACAACGATGCTAAGGTGGTTTGCAAAATCCTGCGGTTGAGTTGATAACTGTTCTCTATTCAACTGAGTACACCGGTGAGTCATTCAGAAATGCCGAAGGGTAGATAATATGGAGACTAAATTTGTTCTTTGAAGAGCCTGACTCCATCTGTGAGGAGAGGACTAGCTGAAGCCAAGCCCCTCCCATACCCAACAAAGAAAGTTCCTCACTGAGCTGTATCTAAAAGTAGGTGGTATACACCACTAACAAAGCCTCTCTCATCTCCTGCTAGCTCCAGCCAGCTGCCAGAGGAGCCCTGCTAAAAGGAAGGCTTGCTTTCTAACTTTGCCTGCTTTTATAGATTCCCCAGTTGCCTAGCCTCACCTCCCTCACCTCCCTGTTCCCCTCTGGTTTTAATCACCCTGCCATTTAAATCACCTGGGGTGCAATTAACCAGGAAAGTCCACTAAAAAGTTCATTACACAGAGAACTTCCCTATCTCCAGTTTTCATCTTACCCAGTCACAATGCTGAACCTCCAACCCAAATGTCCTTCCAGCTACAGAACTGCTTGTCCTGGGAAACTATGAGCCTGAGGTTTGGGTTAACAGCACTCTCCCAAGTGGGAGAAACCCTCTGTCCTAGATGAAATGAGACATGATCAATGACTATGTGTTCCAACTCTCAGTGGAGTAATTCACAGGCACAGAGATCCAATTCAATCTGAGAACCAAAGTGAAAAGCTCCATTATAAATCAATAGAAAGCTAACTAGTGCTCTGCATTTTGCACGGCACAATTTCTAACTGAACACTTGAGTATTTACTATTCCAAACCTGCTACATCCTTTTAAGCCTAGAATTTGTGACAGAGGTGCAGAGCTTGTAAACTTTTCTACCCTATTTTAATTCATGAAGGGGGAAGCTGAGGGACGAAGAGGGGAGAAAGAGATCTAGGAACAGGTCCCAGCTAATGTGTTACCCAGCATACAAGTTATCAGACAATGTTCTTTCCTCTATTTGTTTTCCTTTAGGTAAAATAAAATATTTTTTACAGGTAGTCAATAGAAGGGAAAAACTAAACCCCAAACCTAAGAAGGCACAGCCTCAAACTCCACCATGTTACAATAACTAGGATGGTTCCTTCCACCAAAGAAGGGTTTTATTGAAACTGGCATAACTCTGCTGGTGCTGTGCAGGCAGAGCCTTTTTCTGGGCCATTTGCCTCCATTTGGTAGGAGTGAATTACGTCAGTGTCAGTCACCCATATCCATTTCCATACTCCACACGGCAGAGCTACATGCCATTTTCTTCCTTATGATTATGCTTTATTATTCCTATTACATCAGTGCCTGGAGGCCTTGGGATAGACCAGGTCTCTATTGTATTCATTGCTGAATTTACACAATGACATACAATCATGGCAGCAAAGAAGTTCCTGGAGCACTGAATGCTGTGAGCTGGAAAGGCATTTGGGGTAATAAAAAAGGGAAGGTAATGATAACATGTTCTCAACCAAAGCGCAGTGAAATCATTGTAAATTCCATCATGGGTAGGTGGTTTAGCTTCGATGGTGCATCACTGCAGAGAGCAACCTTGATGTAAGTGTCATAAAGCTTGGCACAGCATCAAACCCACACACAATAAAGCTGTAGGGCCAAAGTGTTCCGGCAGATCCTCCCCAGACCTTTCCTTCTCCTTCCAGGGCTTTTCCTCATCAACTCCTTATTGTGCAAATTGTGTTTGAACATAATAGCTCTGCTAGAGGTGGGACATTACAGGGTTAGGACAAAGTTTGTTGTAAATTTTTCCTCTTATTTTCTTTTTTTTTTTTTTTTTGTTAAGTCTTCTGTGTTTCCTGGCTCTTGTGCCTTGAAATCGCACCCTTGATGTAACTTCATTGTGGTTCATTTTTCTTGTGGTCTAATTAAATCTGGCTCCAGACAGAGTTGTGTGTTAGCAACAACAGGAGGAGGAGGTAGGAATCCAGAGATCTAGGAATCAGCAGGAATGTCATGGCCTGAAAAGTGAAAAGTCAAAGGGGAGGGAGCCCAGAGAAAATGAAGGAAGAAAATATGAGCAGATAAATTCCTTAACCAGTCTAAAGGCAGTTGAGTTGCTTATCAGAATATTGATAACCGAGGGCAGATTTGGGTGTGGTGGAGGAATGTGAATTCCTCCAGCCTGGAACACAACAGCTGTACACAAGATCCCAGATGAGTCCTTGCCATAATGTCTTTGACGTTAACGGAATTACTTCAAAGATGTAAATCCCAAAGGGTGGAAATCAAATTAAGGGCTGTGTGCTTATGAAGTGAAGGCTTGGTTAGCAGTGGAGAGGGGGGAGGGTCCAAAAGGGTGAATTCGAGGGCCATCTCAAGGACTGAGTCTTTCTAAAGCAGTGCAGTGGTAGTTTCAGCAGCTGCTGAGGAGAAAGGAAATAAAGCCTCTAGCTTATTTTGGACCCTGGTACATAATCCTCTTGTTGCTGGCTGTGAAAGTTCCAAACCCTATCTCTAGAGTGCTGTAAAAAGCTCATTATTTGGGAGAATTTTAGTGCAGAAAATAGGTTTTCTTTGTCATGAATATTTCTATTTCATTAAGTCTTTTTAATTTATTAAATGTTCAGAGCTCTTCTTCTGTGTCAGTGACCAGCTGGCTTCCAAAAACTGTACTCCTAAAAGAACATAGTATTTAGATAGAGTAAAACAGGAGAGAGGTAGAGAAGCAGTGTATTAGGTCATATGTATGGCTGGACCTCTTTGAGCCGAGAGCTGGTTATTCAAGATGTTATTAAGTTATTAAGATGCAAATCCACATATCAACTGCTGCTGGACGTGCCTGCAGTGTAAAGACTCCCATATGCTGTACTCCTAGCATGGAGCAACCTTTATTGACCTGAGAGATGTAGGACCTATGGTGGCTAAGAGCAGAGAAGCCAAAAAGTCTCAGTTTCCTCCCCTGTGGTGAAAGTAGGATGACGAAGAGATTTAAATGCTGAACTAGGGATTGAGATGCTTGCTTTTATGCAATTCTCTGTCTTCAGTGTCTGATAGTGGTAAGGACTCCAATGTGACATTTCCCACATGGGTGAACACTTCTGCTTCTCCATGCCTATCATTATTAATACATATTTCTATCCCATTAGCTTCTAGGTGAGCTATTACAAGAAGAAATAAAAAGGTAACTATCACAGAGTCAGACCTTCAATCCCTGATCCTGCATCCTGTCTCAGAGAGTGGAAGAGAGTGAGAAAGTCTATCTGAGTGATCAGTTGCTTGGGATCTCCTCTCAGATACCACAGCTGGTAGTTCAGGGATTTCCTGGGCTGCATCTTGAGGTTGTTGACTACACCTCTTGTTTTCCACAGATATCTCTTCCATCAGCCAGGGGAGTAACAGCACAGTTGTAAAAACATGGTATTTTCTTGGTCTGTGTTGTTATCTGTGATCCTGTGGTGTCTGGTAAAGCTGTCACAGATACTTGGTACTTGTAGGGGAAATTCATCTCAGCCTGAGTACTCAAAATTTATTTTTCTAAAGCTGAGCTAGATACCCTAGACTGCCTTTACAGGGAGGAGGGAGGAGGTGAAAGGTGGGGACAGAAATGGGTGTCTTCAGCCTTTTGCCTGTCTGAGACATGTATCCCAAGATGAGATGAATTGCTCCCTGAGGGCACATATCTATCTCTATAGACAATAAATGGAGTCTAAAATCCTACACTCAGCCTTCAAAGGCAGTGCCAGTGAAGCCAGGTTGTTGAGTATTAATGAAAGTAGATATTTCTGCACCATGCATAGCTAAGCCAGCATCACTGCCACAGGTTGCTTACCTGGGTTCAAACCCTTAATAGAAAGATTTTAGGAAGAAAATACTTTTTCCGAAACATCACCTCTGACTCAGCAAGAGCCACAGAGGAGTTGAGTGAGGAAGGGTGCTCTGAGGAAAGTTCAAAATGTGTTTGCAGTGTCCTTAATGTCCTTTGAAGTCTGCCGGTTATGGATGCCAACACAGCTGAACTTGTGGTCTGACCCAGACACGGGTGTTCCTTTGCTCATATCTGGAAGCTTAAGGAGGGACATAAGGATTCTGTCCCATAGCTCTTGGAAGGAATGACTTCCTGATCAATTCCAAAGCATTAAAAAATGGGTTTCTTTTCTAATTTTGTAGGAAAAGAGCAGACATATTTTCACATGTAGTAGAGTCTACTGTTTGATTTTCTTTTTTTTTAGAGGGTAGGACAGGAGGAATGAAAAGACTTTTGTCTAACTGTTTCCTGAAGCAAAAAAGAAAAAAGAAGATCAAGAAAAAGGAGAAAAAAAAATCAGCCTACTGCTCTGAATTCTGGGAATTCCAGGGCTACTGTCTTGGATCTTGGATTGGGAAAATATGGGGAATCCCTGCCATTCAGGAAAATCCCCCACTTCAGAGCCGTTTCCTGGTGCCACTGAGGATGCCTGGAGTATCAGAGCTGCCAAGAGCTCAGCTGCTTCCTGGCAAAATGTTGCTGAGGCCAGGGAGACAGGAGTGTTTTCACCAGCAAGGCTTCTGGCTGCTCAGAGGGCTTCTGTTCAAGCAAGACACTCCCAGAATGTTCTCAGCTGAGGAACATTATTTCCTTCCCTGCCCCAGAGGTCACAGGTACACTGGAGAAGACAGGCAAACAGCAGGAGGAAAGATAAGTCCCAGGAAAGGGAGGAACTCGCCTAGGGTTGCACAGTGTGTCAGGGTTAAAGTCAGGAGCAGGACCTTCCCTAGTTGAGTCCAAATACAGCCCCATGTCCACTGTTCCTCTCCACTCCATCAAAACAGCTTAAGGCAAAAAGGGGCAAGAGCTCCCCTTCAAAAACTTTTCTGGTGAGTCATGCTACATTTCAGCTCCCAACACCTTTCCTTTGTTCTCTGTTTTTAATTTTAAGATATCTTTTGTTATCACTGTTCTTCCACCACTGTTTTCCTTTTTTTTTTCCATGCTACCTTGCATGACTCCATTCACTGAGGCAGCCTCCAAACCTCTCCTCTAACATTAGCACATAAAATTATTTCCCTTGTGAGGAAGCTGGGAACATTCAGTTTTTCTAGCTAAAAAAAAAAAAAAAGCAGTGGGAACTGCATAGATTTTTTTCTTTTTCTTCCATTTGCTGTTTTCTTTCCCCTCAGGCTGGTTAGTTCTGCTGACGTCGAATTGTCCAGTGTTTACTTTTTTAGTGGAAAATTGGTTGTCTGCTCTTTGTCAGCATCAGTTTGGAATCCCTCACTCTTGATGCCATGGATCCTCAGCCATCACAGCAACAGGTTTGTTCTGATGATGCTTACACCTTGCAGTGAAGTCTGGCACTGGAGCTACACAAGGCTCATTGGGAGATGCAAAATATCATGATGGGTGTTAGGCAGCATTGTGCCAAGTTGAAGCAACAAGTGTTAGAAGATATCCAGGAGAGCAAACTCCTTCAGAGTCAGGTTCAACAGCTCTTAGGAAAAAAGAAGGGTAAAGTCAAATCCAGACTTCTAATTATTGCCTTAGTAATGAGATATGAAAATCATTAAAAGCAATTTTGCACTCTTGGAAGTAATTAATTTTCCAGAATGGAAAGTGGAACGTGAAATTTTTTTATTAGGCAAAGGACTGACATCTTGGGTATAAGACAGGGTCTCTTCATATGCAAGGAAGTCTCAGCCATGTTTCACTGAGAATTTCTCTTAGGCTACTGGGAAGGGACCGTTCAGGATCAGTAGCATATGTTATTTTTGGCTTCCATGCTGAGCTGGCCTCCTACCTTGGGTCGATGTCTTCAGAGCTGTCATCCTTCAAGTTTTTTACTTGATTTTCTGGATGTGTCTTTACTATCTGCTAAAAGTGGCCTCAAGACTGTGCTTGCCTCCTGCCCACATGCTAAGGCTTTGGCCATGGCCTCTTGCATAGCTGGAGAGCATCCTTCCAGGTCGATTTGACTCTGCCAGCTGGATAGAACAGGACTCAGCCTGCCCGTGGAGGCGGTCTGCAGGCAGGCTGGAGGCATCTGTGAGACAGCCCAGGGCTCAGGGCATGGGTGGGACTCAGAGCAGAGCAAGCACTGTGACCAGTTTCTCTCTTCAGGGGCTGAGAGGCCTGAAAAGGTGGTGATTTTGTCCCAGAGTGAGAGTGGCATGCATGCAAAGTAATAAACACTTGTAGAATGTCTCTTGACAGAGTTTGCTTGTCAGGCCATTCCTGAGAAACGTGACAGCTTATATAAAATAGTGGTCCAGACCACAGACTTTTAAATTGATGTAGTTGAGGGACCATCTTTAAAATGTCAGCTTCCCAATGAACTCAAGGGGGAGGAAAAGGCAGGTTCCTCTGTTTCTAGAAGTCCCACTCACCTTTATCTTTTTCCTTCAGTGCAAGTGGGCTCATGATCTTTTAGCTGGAAAACTCTCCTCATTTCTTTCTTTACAAGACACCTGAAGCCAGAACAACCTTTTGGTCTAAGCTGCTGGTATCTTTTGGGGGCAAAGCACAGTACTGTGGAGGTGAAGGAATGCTGGCCTTTTTCCATGCCCAGCTGAGATAAATCACCCATTCCTTGAGGAAACCAGTGTCTTGTTGCAAAATTTTGGGCGTTACGTGAAGACAAAAGTCCTTTTGTGAAAAAAAATGCTTTTCCTAATCCAAATGTATTACATTTAACCCAGTTCATCCCATATCTCAGAGATATTGTGAAATAAATAATAAGGGTGTAATTCTAGCAGCCTTGACATGATTTTTAGCACTCAAACCTAGTCTATCATCTTCACTGCACTGTAAAATATACCCTTCACATATTATTCAAATAACTGCATGTTCCCTGTGCACTCAAAGTGATCTCCTCTGTCAGTTCACTGTTGGAGAATCTGAAAAAAAATTTTGAAAGTACCTTATTCCATCTTTATGGACTGCCTGCAATGTCTGTACCCCTCTGACCCTTTTTGATCGTACATATCCTACGTAAAACTCCTGGATTAGGTTGTTCAGATCTTTTCAGATCTGTTAACCCAGTAACATCATATACTTAGAATAGGAGGTGAGAGTTACCCCTTCTTGTTCACCAAAAGTTCGATATCTCTCCATGGCTCTGGGCCACGAACCTGCTGATCCAAAGAGTCCTGTAAAATGGTAAGGTAAAGCAACTTTATTTATAAGATGGTACGAAGGGATTTCTTAATTTAGGGAGGTTCAAGTGGGTGTCTCTTGGCCAGTTCCAGATTATAGAGATGACTGTATGCAGTGTCCCACCTTTGCATGGGGTGGGATGGACGGTGGCCACTAGGAAGTGTGTAAAGTCCAAAAGCCCCTGTGGCCAAAAGGATGAGGATAACTCCCGAAGGACAGGTTCACTGGCAGCTTCCAAGTGTGATAATGCGATCAGAGCTTCCCACTGCTGATGAGTGGATGCCCAGAGGAAACAGGGAGGAGTTTCTCCGTACATGCTACGTTTCCTGGAGCCCTGAACTAATATTTACCTTAGGCATCTTGTAGGTAGAGTTCTGGGCTGACTGAAAAAGATGCTCTTTTGTACACCAACCTTGTGCTTTTCTGCACCTAAACACGGCCTGGCCTTTGGAGCTGTGACATGTACTACCATCTCTAGGTGTTCTCGTGTGGCATTCCAAAACAGGTATAGATGTTCTGCTGCTGGAATGATTGGATTATCCAGAGATAACAGAAAGCCTCGTCCAGCTCTTCTGTATTTCTTTATCTTTTTCATTTGCAGTTTGTGTTTGGCCATGTAAAGGGTGGTGTTCTAAGAAATCCATGAAGGCAGTAAAAGTATAAATCCTTCTGTCAGTGTGCCTGTTCCCCATGAAGCAATATCCACACATAATCCTCTTGTAGCTGATTCCCACCAACGTATTGTTCAATGCTGACAGAACCAAATCCCTCTAAGGATATTTGTACAGAGTGAATTGTGACAGTAATCCAGATTTATGCTCCCTAATTACTTACAGCCAATAGGGCATGTGACCACATTTGCCATACTTGCTGAGGTATCTCCAAAGCTTGCATTGGGCCAAGCTGTCCAAGGTCAGCTTGGGTTTTTTTTCTTGTTCCATCAGACCTCACTCAGGCATCACTCCCAATGAGTTCAAGACAAGAGCTTCCCATTGTTCCTGATTTTCATTAATCAAGCTAAAATCAGATACAGACCTAAGGCACTTACAGAAGGAGTGAAAACTAAGCAGAGACAAGAATTTCTATGTTGATTTGTGCTATCTTCCAGTTTATTTGCATCCACTACCTGTTAACTGCAATCTTTAAGTGGTCTAAAACATCCCAGGACCTGGAGCACATAGGTGTATAGATTCTTATGTACATATGATACTCTTTTACAAAATCCCTCCCATCCTCTGAGCATCCACCCATACTTCAAAGTAAGATGTAAATTCTGGGGCCAAGGTATTACACCAAAAATTTGGCAAAATTCATCCTGCAGCAAATCCTGACATTTCAATGTTTGTTTTCATCCCACATTGGAACAAAGAGCTGAAATGTCAAGACTTTTTCTCTGGGTGGAAATTTTGGGAAAAAAAACCCAAAAAACCCCGAAAAACTTTTTTATTTTTCTGGCAAAGTAACAGAATTTTTCCTGACATTTTCAAGCAAAACAAAATATTTGACCATTCCTGAAATCAAAATGTTTTCTTGTGGTGTGTCAAATTGACCCCAAAATGCTCTATTTCAGGTCAGTTCTGAGCTTTTCCCTTGTGTTACAGCCTTCTGCGACATGTAGTTTGGAAGCTTGCTCTTTGCAGTCTCCGTGTCCGGATTGTGTGAAAACTCTGAAAACCCATATAGATAATCATCCTTGCACAAGGCAAAGAGAGAAACATCTGCATTGCATTATAGGATAACAAAGAGTGTCCCATCTACGGAGAAAACACCCTGAACTGTAACCCTGCACTGTAACTGGAAAGTAACTCGTTATTGAACTCATCTGACTCAAAATATTTTGAGAAAATTCAGAAATAAACTATTATGTCTCAGGTCAGTGGTTTGTTTGTTTGTTTGTTTGTTTGTTTGTTTGTTTTCCTGGTGTATATATATTTTCCTCCAATTCACCTAGAATTGTGACAAAACAGCACTATATCTGCAAAGAGTGGTTTCCCTTTGAGTTTTTATTTAAAAATGGCACATCTGCTTATATCTAGGAAGGAAGGGAAAATTGTTAATCCTGGTATTTGCTTGATGCTCAGAGCAGGAGGCAGAGTTTTACGTCACTCTTTGTCTTGGCAGTTCCAGTAGGAAATTAAGGCAATTTGTTAATCTAGTTTTTTATTCTGCTTGAGCCTACCTACTTCTAAGGGGAGCCTGGGATGAGGTAAGTCCTGCTTGATGGCTGCTACACATAAAAATATGTGGATCTACTTCTGAGGAGGCTGCCCACCATCACATATGAAGGTTGCAGTAACACAAGAACTCCAATCTGGGCTTGAAAGTTCTAGTCTTAGGGTTTCTGCAGTTTTCTCTTTGTGACACCAGTTAGACACTCACCACTTTTTCTGCTCAGATCTGCCTTCCTTGTTTTCATGATCTTCAGTGAGAAGACAACATGTGTTTACCTCAACATGAAAGTATCAAAAGCAAAGTAGTCTTGCTAATATCTCTCCTCAGAGTTCATAAATTACTGTCTTGAAATTTGGAGCACTCACTGTGCTTTCTCTCTGAGCATTGCCCAGTGATAGCTGCCTCTGCAAGGTCTTCTCCCTTGGGACTGATATAATTCCTTCAGGGAATCAAGCAGAACAGTGCAAACTAGTAAGGATCATACACTGGAGAAGATGCCCTTACGGTGGGGTAAGGCTCTTAAATGGGCTACTGCTGTGTTACAGATCTTAAAATTCAAGTCATCCTCCTGTGTGAGAGGTCTCCACTCTGCTTTGGACTTCTGCTTCAATACCCAGATTCATCCCATCTAATTTTAAGCGCTCAGAACTCTGCTTCTCTAGTCTATGAGTAGAAAAATAGAAACAGAATTGTTTAGGTTGAAAAGACCTTTAAGATCATTCAGTCCAATAATTAACCAAACACTGCCAAGTCCATCACTAAACTATGTCCCCAAGTACCACATCTACACATCTTTTAAATACCTCCAGGCGTGGTGGCTGCACCACTTCCTTGGGCAACTTGTTCTAGTGCTCGACAGCACTTTTGAAGAAGATTTTTTTCTCAATATCCAATCTAAACCTCCCATTAGTGCAACTTGAGGCCATTTTCTCCTGTCCTATCACATCTTGTGAGAAAAGACTCATGCCCACCTGGCCACAGCCTCCTTTCAGGCAGAAAGAGAGGGGGATAAGGTCCTCCCTGAGCCTCCTTTTCTCCAGGCTAAACACCACCAGCTCCCTCAGCCATTCCTCACAGGAATGGTGCTCCAGACCCTTCACCAGCTTCATTGCCCTTCTCTGGACTCACTCCAGTCCCATGATGTTTTTCTCACAATGAGAGGCCCCAGACTGAACACTGGATTCGGGCATGGCCTCACCAGTGCCAAGTGCAGGCAGAAGGTCACTGCTCTAGTCCTGCTGGCCACACCATAGAGACAAGGTCCGTCAAAGAATGCTTAAGGTCTTAGCTGTGATGAACCTTCCTCAGCTGATTATGGAGGGAGTTTCAATAGACTTTCCCCTTAATTTTGCACATTTGTTAGGAGCCTGGAGGTAGATGAGGGAAGCAGAAGCATTTGTGCCACCTCAAGACTTCCCAGGATGTATAGGTGTCAGCTGGCTGAGAGGCACAGGAGTACAGCTGATGTGTATTTTCTCAGCAGTACAATACAATCCTAAAACCCATGGTAAAAAGCCAGTGATGTGTCTCATGTATCTTTAAAGGCTGAATCTGCATCAAACTCGTTCACGTTTTTTCTGTCAAATTATGGCCACATGCGCTGGTTCTTCCGCCACAGAGTGAAAGTCAGACCCTGCTAACAGATGCATCATAATCTTCTGAGGCAAAACCTGGGGAAAAATCCACGGTAGTAATTCAAGCAAATGCCATTCTGACCTTTCCCACTCTTTGAATATTGCCAGCCATGGAATATGAGCTTTTGGCAAAGAGATGAGTGGGTCGTACCTTTCCACACATGTGGATATCACCTAATATACCCTGGGCAGTAGCACGGCAACAATAGCGGTAGGAATAATCTCATACGCCCACTACCCAGTATTCCCATGGGTTCTGGGCAGAGAACTAATCCTTTTCTGGCAGCATAATACTGCAGAATCTGTGTGAAGTGAGTATTGGCCCTATTTTGGAAGATGTTGTTTGCATGTCTGTACTTTCACTTCATTTGCAGCTGAACTTTTGTGAGTTAAACACCAGTAAACAAGAGGTTAAGGTACAACTGGTGGTGTGAGGAGTTTGAAGCAGATTCCTTCTTTGATACAGCAACGATTTTGCTGGAGGTGAGTTGTAGGGGACAGAGCAGTTAACAAAGCCAGTTTGATGACATGTAAATAATACCTAATGACCACAAAATAGAGATTTCCATGAGATCATAGTTAGTCTCACACATACTCATTATAAGGAAGAATTTGGGCAGGAGATCACTTTTTGTCTCCCCTTTCTCCTCTGGCATCAGTTCTGAACCACAACAGGGGTAGTACAAAACACTTTGTGTGTTCACAGTGAACTTGGCACTGATTTCCAGAGAGTCCAAAATATAATACCTTGCTACTGCAAAGGGATTCATGTGTACCTATTCAGCAGGAAACATTCCTGGACATCCTTTTTTTGGTCAAATATGCAGTAATTTTGGTAGGATTTCAGTTCAGTTCCCAGTGAAATAAATAGATGGTAATTCCTTGCAGAGTGGAACTGCTCCTGAATGCAGCACGGTCAAGACCTTAAAATGCCCACAGCATATGAAGTGAATGAATCTTCATGAATCTTGTGGCTTTTTCAGACCTGTCACCCATGTGGAATAAATATTAACAAATACTTGAAAATGAAAAAAACTAAAAATATCAAATATTTAAAAGTACTAGATGTTTCCTGGCAAAAATATGTCCGTGTTCCACAGATGCTATTGTCAGAGCACATTCATCTGCCTAACTGGCTCTCACTGCTTGTTCCATGTAGGACAGGCAGAAACTAAATTCATCACTGTAAAATAATGTCAAATCCAACAAAATCATAAAGGTGCTCTTCCAAGTCGAGCTGTTACTTGGATCAGCAGGAAATCCTGTTCCAAGCCTCCAGAAAACAGGAATGATTTCTAAGAACTGTCAAGATTCTTAGAATCTTGACACACAGATCAAACATCAGCCTCCATGAGCAAATCACATCCAGGATTTTACCTAAAGGGAAAGAAGCTGTTGTTCCTAATTCCTGTAAGTGATACAGTTATATCCTGACACAGGAGAAAGTTCATAACAAGTGTCTAACTGGAGGGAAAGTATTAGGATATGGTCATAGATCCTTATGGATTATCTTCACCACAGAGAAGAGAAATAACCTGGATACAGGATATATTATAAAACAAACCCCTGTTTCTTTAGCCCAGAGTTTCTTTATGACGCTCTGACAACAGAGCTTCTCTTTAAGGTCCATTTGCCTTGCCATAAAGAACCTGGCTTTCCTAAACAAGTTTTGGAGCTACTGCATAACTAGTAGTTCTAATTATGCAGACCATAAGGATTTAATTAAAAAATCAAGTTGCATTACTTGCTCCAAAGAGCTTTCTTCAACCCAGAGGATGCAAATTCTCCATCCCATTGTTTTCCCTTCCCCAGTATCCATTAGCCAAGAGAAACAGTGGGGATGACCCCACAGCAGCACCATGTTACCTGGGGTGGGGTTGGCTGAGGTCTTTTTACTTCTTAATAACTTTGTGGAAAATTGACAGAGAATGTTGCTTTAATTCTTCCAGTGTTCCAAGATGAAGTGTGGTTGTCTTAACCTATCCACCTTCTGTAATTACCTCTCTTGCACATTTGCCTTAGAAGACACTTATTTAAGAGAAACTAGCAAAGAATGGAAGAGTGGAGAGCAGAAGGGTTTTAACATCAATTTTTTTTCTATCTGTTTATCTGGTTGCCATCTTTGATTCTTTTTGTATCTGATAGGTGCAAACTGAGCCACCCAAAGGACACCTGGAATCAGGGTTGTCAGATGACCATTTCTCTGCCTCAAACTCAGAGGTGCTTAATCATACTGTGTAGCCAAAGTTGGGTGGGTTGCCCACTGTCACGCTGGTGTCCTTTACATCAGGACAAGTGTGTCTTTCTACAAAGGCATTCAACTTAATTCATTAATAAAGAGGCATATTAATGAGGACATAAATTTAAATGATATCCACCCTAGGGCCTTTCTCACATGTTATTTTGTGAAAACCAACATGTTCCCTGCTGACTTTCATTCTGTGGTTAGGAACAAGTGTGTGAGCTGCTCTAAAGAGGATTCTGGGGAAGTAGCCATCATTACTGGATTCAGATGATTGGAAACTGACTGATGTTGCGGTCACTTTGGTATCACTTGAGGAATTGTTGTATGCAGAGATGAGTCATGTTATTGGTGGAGCAGAACCTGACCCTAGGGCCTGCAAGCAGTGGGAAGAACAACCATTGCACCACCCTCTAATAACACACAGACCCAGGCAAGAGCACTGGCCAGCCAAAATAAATTAATTGCATCATCTAGTGGATATTGTGCTATATCAAAGCCTCCTTCTCCCTTTAATAAGGGTAGTAAAAATGTCTCCATTAATTGCTTTCACTTCAATTGGACAGCTTGTGCCTTCCAAGCCTGCTGAGGACAAGGGATGGTGTGAAGAGATATCTCATTTCAGAAGCACTGGCAGAGAGAATTCCTTGCACATTGAAGTTACAGGAACTTTGTGTTTACCAGAGGCGGCTAAAGTGTACCCAAATTTTCTAAGCTTTTGGTGATTTACTTTCTTTGTTATTCTACCTGCTGCTGTCCAGTAGCAGAAGAATCATGTGAATATGATAGAGATTTAGACATGACAGAAATCCCTCTCCACTTCCAACATTGCTATGTTCCAGGATGGAGAGCCCACAGCATCATTCAATCTCCCAAGGAGAGGAAAGAAACACAAAAAATGGAACTCTTGGAATTCAGGGCATTTGGCCCTCAACCAAACAGATTTGAGCAGACAAATAATGAACAAAAGGGAGAGAACCTGCCTAGGGTTAACTGAGAAATCAGTGCTAAGCCATCTTGGCATTGGCAGGAGCATGCAGCAAGGCAAGAAAACTAGAAGCGCTGATGGACAAAAAGCTGCAAAATAAAGTGAAGATGGAGGTTCTGGTGCAGCGACAAATGGAGACCTCTTGAGAAGTGCAGAAGTAAAGGAGCAGGGAAGACAATCTTCTCTTGGGAAATCTGTCTATTCCTCCACTCCAAAACCTTCAGAATACGGTCAAATCGTGTCACTGCTGATGGTATTTACCCTACAGATTTCTTGTATGCCTCTCATAAATCCTTGTTTAGACTTTGATCCACCCAGCAGCTTTTTCCATTTTTACTTCATCACCCCTTTCCCAGCTGTCCTCCACCCCACCCAGTCTACTGGCTTGTCTTTCGGCTTCCACTCACTCCTATACATTCTTCAGAAGGCTTTGTGTCTGCCTTGAATGAAGATCTCTGATTCGCTCTTTCCAGTTCTGAGACCCAGCTTATTCTACTGACATCTCTGGCAGCTTCTCTCTCACTCACATGTTAGAAGCTCGCAAAGCTTTGTTCTTAAAAAGGATGAGACATTAGGGTGTGAGATGAACAAAGCTGAATTCATATTTAAGACCGTATTTTTATGCCCAGTAGGGAATGTGATATTGCTGACCATGTATAATGATGTCACAGACAGAACTAGACAGCACACCTGAAGTTCACACTGGACTGTGACTGGCACAGCTGGAGAGTTAAAGTACCTATGACTTGAAGATTAGCCAATTCTATCAGTGTTGGCTACAATTAAAATAATCCCTTGCTTTGGGAAGCCTGGGCAAGGGACTGAGAGACCTGCTTTCTGTCGAATCACTATCATTTTTGAGGCTTAACTGTCTCATTATTTTGGCCTATTGGTATCCTCCTCCCAGATTAATTCTCATTCTCTTTATGTCTTGAAACAATGTTCTCTCTTCTGTTGGGCCAAATAAGACCCTCCTCCAACTTCTTTCTGCAAGACCTTTCAGCATTTGGTTGTTTTAGATCCCTGTGCAATCTCAGCTGGGATGCCTTTTGAGTACAGCAGGATGTACCAGGTGCACACATTTGGTTTCCATTAACACAATGCCAGTAGCAAGTCTCTTCTTGCATGGTTCCAGTGGGAAACAGATGTAAGATGAACTGCAGCAGAATCCTACAGTGATGGAATCAGCTAGGTCAGACACCCAGGACAATACCATCTGCCTCACTCAGAGACCAACAGTTGTGGGCATCAGCATGTGAATCCCTGGGAGCACAAAAGAGCAGATGCTTCAAACCCTTTGAGGTTGACCCATTGCTGAGCAACGTTCCCAGTGCTTGGCTCTGCCTCAAGAAAAGCCTTGAGTTTCATGCATTTATAAGGGCAGAAGTCAGCTCTGATAGAATCAGAATGGGTCGTCTGAAATGAAAGCTCAGCATTGGGTGTGTAGTAAAAAACATGCCAGATGTCCAACTGGGCAAAACATGAAAGAGGTGTGAGTGGGTAAGAGGCACGAAACAAGCCTTTCCTCGTTGCTTGCTACACAGCTGGTTTAAATGTGTCAATACAGGTATTGCAGGGATTTTGCAACTCTCCTCTCATCCTGGTAGGGGCCCTGAGTTTTGGATACACCTGATTCCCATTCAGACAAATGTATGTTAACCCATAGTGGAGCTGGAATCATGTGGTATGACATGGAAATTAGATTGTCTCAAAACTTGGTACAATGCTTCTTCTTGCAGAAGCAAAGGGAAGGGTCCTCTGATCATGGCTGTCTGGCAGACCCAAGTTTTCCCATTCACCTCTGTGACCAGGGTAAGTGTGAGCAGGCCTTTTGCAAGTAGAATATGAATTATATAGCACATAGCAGATACATAGGGAAGTAAATGTGGATTTATATAATTGATTTCCACATGTCATGAAATGATAGTGTCGCACCAAAGGGCAAGACTCTTCTAAATGGAAGGTACACTTATAGAACACTTTGGTGAAACCAAAGACCAAACCTGATACACAGACCTGGGCAGAGTGTATTCAGTGGGAGCTATTTGCCTTGTTTGTCTTCTCAGAGCAGTCAGGTAGGGTTCAGCAGGAGAGTGATGTTAAAACTGGATTTGAAGAACAGGCCCAACAATCATCCTTCCCCCACCCCCCAAAAAAGAAGCCTTTCTCTCCACAATGCAGAGAGTCTTTTTCTCAAATGGTCAGAGACTCCGTGACGCCAGATGAAATGAATTGCATCATTTGATGGATTTTATCTTCAATCAAAGTGCACCTCTCTCTTTAGCAGAAAAGCTGTAAAAATGTCTTGATTAAACATGAAATCTCCAAGGTGATGCTTCAGACTGAGTAGTGAAATTGTTAGAAAGTGACCTCCAGGTTAACTCCTTTTAGGTTCCTGGCCTTGAAGCTGATAAAAGAATCCTTCATGAGAGCGTAGCATTGTTGTTTGAAACCCAGTAAAAAAGAAGATAAACACAGATGCTTTCAAATGTCAGGAGGGAGGTGACAGGTCAGGTGGAGATTGCATGCATGATTTTGGGGGTGGGCGGGTGTTAGTCTTGGAATGGCATTTTCTTATCAGAAAGAAAAAAAGGACATGAGAAATACAATCCAAGAGGGTTTTCCCCTAGGTGGTTCAGGAGTCAAACCACTGCCTTGGTTTACTCACCACAGCTGGTGCTTTTGATACAGCAGGCCTTGAAACATACCAAGATTTTGCCTGTCAGGCTGGGCCAAACCCAAACACATGAATGAGCCCAAAAGAATTAACTCTGCTTATCCAACACTCATTTTAGAAACATCCAGTCTCCTTCTGCCTTGGAGAGATCCCAGACCTCGGGTATGTTTTAATGGGCTAGAGAGAGGAATCATGGTCACATCACAGCCTCGTGGGCTTGGTCTGAGTGTAGACAGAGGTTCATTCCCTATGGCTGTGAGATGAACAATATTAAAATTCATATAAATACACTGTATGTAGTAAAAGAACACTACAGAAGCCCTTAGGTAAGCTGGACTGGGTTCAGCCAAGCCAGGGAAGCCTTCTTCCCAGGGTGGTGGCTCACATCAAATGGAACAACCACAGCTAGCAGAGCACACAGTGGAACGAAGTGCCCTGATATAGTGCCCCAGCTTGTCCTTCCTTTCTGCATAGTCTTTGCTGGCACCTGAACTGCCTTGTCATCACCCAGCAGAAGCATGGTCAACTGAGGGAGTTACTCAAGCTGGAAAAGTTACTGCTCATCCTCCACACCCAGCTTGACCATGTGAACAATCCTTGCTCGCCCTACTTGTAAAACAGTCACTCCACTCACCCTCTTGTGACAGATGTGGGAAGCAGACAGCCTCCAACCAATGGCTGGGTAAACCTTTGTGTTTGTCTTTTCTCTTTCTACCCTTTTGTCTGGCTTGTATCTGTAAACCATAACTCCTCAGTGTGGGAAGTCTCTCCTGCTAAACACAGATCCCAACACAAAATAGCACAGTGTAGATGTTACTAGAACAGTAATGCTGGTGGTAAAAGCCTGATGACCCCTTTTGAAAAACTCCAAGTATCACATCTTTCATCCTAATTGTATTCCAGTCATGCAATTCTTCAAATTACTCTGCAAATTCATATAATGGAATTCTACACTTTTGGCCTTAAACTGTGAGAATTATGTTGTCACCTGGCACTTACAGGGTGACCCCCTCCGGCAGACGGGCAGATAAATGACCAAGGTCAATGGTTTGGTCCCTCAGCAGCTCTCCAGAGAGTGGTGCAAGAAAGGCTGCATCCATGCCTGTAGTCTTCACACCACAGGGAGATCATCTTCTCTGGTGACCACCCAGGCCAGGGGTAGAGGTACAGGTGCTGAAAGCTGCCCCTGGCCACATGTGAAGGAGATGCTAACCCTGACAGCCATCTCTCCCCTGGGTTGCAGCCATAGCTTTCCCTCATCAGGCTGTTGCTCATCACAGCTGGTAGAGCAGAGTTTAAACATGTAGCTTAATCCTGAAGGAATAAAAACAACCCCCTCCCTTAAAGAGTGGGAAAAAAAGCATGGCAAGGGTCTTCCCACATGTATTCAGCTTCCACAGAGCACACAATATCTTTCCCAGCTCCAGGAACTGATGTGATGTGGCATTTTTCTCTGTCGGTATCCAGACAAACAGACCTATCCCCTTGCTTCACTCATCCTCTTCCTCCATGAAGAGGCAGCAACACTATCTGACATAAAATCCTATAAAGACAAAAGAGAACTGAATCCTGCCTCTCCCAGGCTGTGGTTGAGGGGGCGAGACAGGTAAAATGCATCAGGCCACAACATCTGCGAGATTAAATTCTAGCGCTCGTCTGTCTTGTAAAGGCTGACCCTGACAATTTCTCTCTGTGCTGGGCTCTCTGTGTGTTTTCTTTATGTGACCCTGCTTTGTTCTACTTTATTTTATTTTACTCTGCTCTCCCTCCCATGTTTGCAAATGCTCACAACGAATTGAAGACAGCTCTCCAGCTCAGATTTACAGCTGCACGGAAAGACTGTTGCTATTTATAGTCATCTCAAATTTGTTTCATCTGCCTACACAATCAATTAGCTTCAGCTCCAGCTAATTTTGCAATCAGCCCAAGAAAAATGTCTCTGGCATAGTATCTTGTTTTCTCCTTCTTCTCCCTGGAGCTATAAAATCTCTGTACCCCTTCCTTATCCAAGTTCTACACCTTAATACAACATTAGCCGGACTCATCCTCCATGTCTTTTGCCTTTTAGAAGCTTCTTCCTGGCTGACTTGACAGGAGAGTATTTACTTTACATGATGGAGACCTTTTTTCCTCTCCAATGGAGGTTTGGAAAGAATACTCCACCGTTTATTTTTCCATCAGCTAATTGCAAATATTGAAAGCGTCTAGACAGGGGGAAAATAGCTTTATAAATCATCAGCAAAAGGAATTTCAATGTTATCTTAAATCCCACACAAATACTTTTTAAAGATGTTCAGTAAATATATATTTGTATATAGAAAAATTGTGCTAACCTGGAACTCAGGTTGTGTTCACATAAGGAATTTAAATGTTCAGGGAAGGGAATCACAAAATAAGGATGTTGTAACTGTACCGCAAACAAGCAATAAAACACAGCAGATTAAAAGGGAGGGTGCAGTGAAGAGCAGTGCTGCAGATAGTCATTTGGGGCAACTCTTCAGTTCCTCATTACTGGAGTTTTGGACTTCAGCAAGTCTTTGTCCATCTCACCTGAGCTGGTGGTTCAAGTGGTATAAACTGTGGAGAATCATTAGGAATCTTTGAACAGAAACAGAAATCTGTGCTGATCCTGGCATCAGAGCATCGGTCAGGTCACAAAGGGGAGGGATGTCTCCTCGAGCCCCAGCGGTGACGAGACACTCTGAGGGCAAGCTTGCAATTCTGCCTAACACTTAATGCCAACACAACCAGCAGGGCTCACGAGGTGTCCTCTAGTGCATCTTCTCCCGTATGGTAGGATCAGAAAAGTTTAAATCAGTCCTGACAGGTGCAGCATAAATCTGTACTGTAAAACCTCCAGCTATGAATGTATTACTCATTCTTCTTCTGAGCACTAAAATGTATCCTGTGGTTACAGATCTAAGCTGAGCTGTAAGCCCAGGACTTTGCACATTTACATCTGTAGGTTTGCTTCCAGAGGGTCATGGACTGAAAGAATTGCCCTTTGGGAGTCCAGTCTCAAAGGATCTCTCAGCTCAGACATGAGATTCCTGTGGGTTTTCAGTAATTCTACATGCCCAAGACAACTTATTTAGAGAAACAAAAATATTGTTTGTCCTTGTGGGTAAACTATTTACTCAGTTCCTTTAAAACTGTCACATCTCTTTCAAAATTTTAGAGGTTTGTTTTGGTTTGGTTTGGTGATGGGTATTTAGTTTCTTGCTTAGCAGAGGAGGGACTGTCTTGGGGAGAAAGGCAGGCATGGGTTCTGTGTTCACCGAGGATTTAGGGAGAGGGTTTTTCCCTCAGAAGGGCGAGAGTCTCAGGATAGCCCTCTTCCCTTTGGGTTACTGTTTGAGATTGGGCAAAACTGGGGACAAAATATGCAGATAAGGATGGAAAAGAGAGTGTGAGGGCACGGAGTACAGGGAACAGAAGGTGGGGGGTGTTGACAGCATACAAGAAAAGGTTTAAAATAACAAAACTTTTCATTGATGGTCTAATGCAGTCCCCAGTTACCCATCCAGGATGCATCCCTGCCTGTTTTGGCATCTTGTCTCACAGTTCCTGTCAGTGTTAAACTGTGGCCCACATGTGAATGATATTTTTACTGCAAGTTTTGATAATCACAGCCTGAAAATGTTTTAGGAATTGTTTAGTTTGTTTGTCTAAAACACATATTTGCCTTTCCTTTCCCTGACAGTAATGCTCTGATACTTTATGGAACTGGCAACCTCTTCAACTTCCCTGGAATCAGGATCACATTCTTTCCACATCCTGCAAAGCTCTGCCTTTACTATGTATCACTGCTAAATACTGCTGTAGGAACTATGATTTCATCTTCTTCTTCTCCTTCTTCTTCTTCTTTCTTCTTCTTCTTTTTTGTGATAAGAGGGAGCAAACACATTTTATTCCCCAGCTCTGCAGGAATCCTGGACTTCCACGAGCCACCATCACTTGTTAGACATCTGCAATTCCTGCTGGTGTCTATTGCAAGAAGTGACAGCTAAGCTGCAGCCCTTAAAATACTTGATTTTTGGTGAAAGTTGATATTAACCTCCATACCTGTGATGAACCAGACACAAGTTTCTAGCCTTTGAGAGAAGCCATAATAGAATGCAGGTTAGGCCTGAACACGTGGCTGTAGAGCGTCCCATGCTGTTGGGGTAGTTTCTGTCTGCATGGAGAAAGGAGTTGTGCTGAGATTTGAGGATTGCTCCTACCCCAGCTTGGGCTGCTGCTAGATTTGGAATTTAAGACAACACGTGAGTGAATGGAAGAAATCATGCAGGCTGAAGGAAGCAACAGGAGTCAGTGGGGACTTTGTGACATTTTCGTAGGAGGACAAGAGGTGTTGGCTGTTGCTTCCTTGACAGTGAGATGGTAATTTGGCTGCTGGTCCCACTTCTGTGACATGGTGTTTACAGAGGTTGCTATAGGAGTACAGCAAGTTCCTTTGAGCTACAATTGCTTCATATCTGCCACTAAGGCAGATTAGAAAGGGTGTGGTAGATAGACTCTCTGGCTAACATCTGTGGAGGGTGGAAGAAGTTAGAAGCAACATTTTCTGCTTTGCACCTCAAAGTTGTTTCCAAGCACCATTCCACTAAGCCTGGGAGCCCTCCACCCCCTCAGTCCCAGCTGTTCACTCCCCTTGTCCTTCTCCATGATAGGAAAGAAATACGTCCTAAACAGCAACACAAAGGGCTCAGAGCATGGGCCTCAACAGCAGTGCTTGTGAGCCGGGGAGCAATGTGCTGTGGTTCAGAGGCTGGACTGAGCCACCGAGGTTGTGTGGTGCCACAGAAGCTCTTACAGCTGATGTATCCAATACCATCTCTCTTATCAAACTGCAGGCTTAGCTGCTGGTAGCCTCTGAACATCATTTTTCCTCTACCTCCCACTTCATCTTGCATTTGCAGTTAAATAAATCCTACCGAAGTCAGCTGTAAAAGCAGGGGACAAGACATAGAACCTGTATTTTATTGTTCCAGGATAATTGTCTTGCTTACAGCCATCAGAGCTTTTCTTAACTCTTTGTATGGCCATGAACATTATCAGACACAAAACATTTGGGATTGTTCCATTGCCTTTAACCAAAAGATGGTTAAATGTCTTTCTAATCCACAAGGCCAAATGAAGTTGTTCCTGGCCTGGTGGTAGAAGAAAAGGCTCTCCATGACTGCGCACATAATCCTTGCTGGTTTGCAATAAAAATCGTTGATGTGGATTTTCCTTGATCACTCCCCAATTTCAGTCCAGCTCAGAGAAATTTGCCGTCTCTGGAACCTATCTTCTGAAGCAACCCCAAATTCTGGGTTTAGTAAGTTTAAAAACTTACACATCAAGTTTGTGAGGCTGCATTATTTCAAAATATGTTGTGTGGCTTTTCACTGTCTAAACCAGTCAGTCACTTTCTTTCAAGAGGAGGAGAGAAAAAAGTCAGGTGAAGTGATGTTAACAAGTCACCTGAGACCAAGATTTCTTTGGCTGATGAGTCTTCACTGACTTTGGCTTGCATAATGAAAGACTTTGGTAATGAATTATGCTGAGGTTTCTGAACTACCCTTGTGTTTGTCTAGTACATTTTAAAATATATTAGGAAACTAAAGCACACTTACCACAAGCTCTGAAGATGTGCTTTAAAGCCTTGGCTAGTTTGCTAAAGTGGTACCTTCTGTGTCCTTCAATTTCCCACATAGATTGATCTTGACAGAACATTCTGCTTCACTTCCTGCTCTGGAGTATGATGAGTGTTTATCTCTGCTGTACAAGAGGTATTGCTTCCCACACTGAGGATAACTGCATGATCCTTACAGACAATATGTTTCAGGATGAAGTTGCAGCTACCTCCACAGAACTTCAAAGCTGCCTAACTTCATGCATGTTCAGGACAGAGAACAGTGCGGTTTGAAAGAAAATAAGAGTGCTTTGGTGGAAAAGTTGCAAAGGATCATGGCTGATTCCTGTTCCACTCCCACAGCCTCCTCATTTTGCTGTGTGGCTTGTAGAAGCGCTGGTCTTAGGTGAGATAGTGGCCCCCAAGTGCAGGGATTTGTTTCTGTATTTCCCTCTATTTCAAATGCCACCATAATCAGCTTGAGACACCTGCCTCATGAGAGAAATTTCCACTTGATGGTAATCCAGAAAGGAAGACAGGAGTCAGTCAGACCTTTTCCGATGATGCTCACCAAGGTGGGTGGATCAGCTCTCAGCTCAGTCATTTGCCTGAGGAAGACCATGTGACAGAATTTAAATATTAATGATAATGATAATAATAATAAACCTGTAAAAATTTGAAATTCTGCAGCCTACCAGACTGTGACAAGGTGAGCAAAACTTTACACAAAGGCCTCAAGACCACTGGGGATTTAGTCAGCTCTACTACAACAGGCTGAGCAGGAAGGAGGGATAAAGAGCTCAGTTTTCCCAGAAGGGATTTTTCACATACCTCTATCATTTCTTTCAAAGCTTTCTTTTCTCTACCTGGTGCAGGCACTGGACATGGGCCAGGTGCCCTCTGTGTCCCTGGATGCGAATCAGCCAGGGGCTGGGGAAAGCCAAAACTGCAGCACAAGCAAATCTGCCAGTGCGCTAAGCTGAGCTGCCAGTGTCAGCCCCGAGGACGAAGGTTATCCTTACAGTGTTTGATGCCAACTGGCACAGCCTCCCTCTTCTTCCTTCACACAAGTGTTGCCTGCTTCCCCCTCCCTCTCCACAATATTTTGCCTTTGAAGTCACTTCATCAAGAAATTCTTCCTCTGTCAGAATTAATCTTCCACCTGCCAGGCCATGAATAGTCACCTTTCTGTGTGTCTGCAGCACGTTGCCAAAGAAAGGGAGCAGAAAAGAAGGGGTAAGCCTGGAAGAAGTAAATGGTACAAAGTATCACCAAGAAATCCTACCGATACCTTTAACTCTAAAGCAACACAAGGCACTTGTGCCTCCCGGTCCCACAGTCCCCCACATAATTTCCTGTAACTTGGTTAGATTTCAAAAAGGTCTCCAAGCTGTAATCCTATGTGGCCAGAAGCCTACAGAGGAATTTTCCCCTGTCTAAATCCATGGTGAGAGCAAGTGCCCAGGTTCCTGACACTTAAAGAAATGTGAACGTATATTTTCTAGAAATAGAAAATTGGGGTCCTGGTCTGAACCAGGACCTTGGCTGTCTAATGGGATGTCTTTCTCAATCCTCTACAGGGAAGCCAATCTGTCACTCCTAGACCTCTCTGATACTCATTAGGATTCAGACTAATGATTATTGGCTTGAAAAATCTGTTCCCATGATGCTGAACAATCTGAATACAAATTCTGAAGAATATCTGGATATCTGATTGCCCTACAACTGTGTAGAAGATAGGTAAGAACACTCCCAACCCTCAGCTGGAGACCTTGATAAAATCAAAGCAGACCGAGTTAAAATCTAATGATATGGAATATCTCCTAGCACATGTGGATCCAAGATGCTTTGCAAGAAGTAGTAGTTGAGTTAATACTTCCAATTCTTTCAGTGAGTATCCTAGAGAAAAGACTATTGATTTTTGTCCAAATAAGCTACCATGGCTCCTAGGACAAAGAGCCTTTCAGGGCTGCATTCCCCAGATAGGACAAGACATTTTCTTTGCACCTGGTCAGATGCCAAATTTCCTACAACAGGTGTGAGCAAGTGGCTGCATAAAATATTTCAAATGTAAACTTTTCTAGAGTAAAATTGGAATAGGATGCACAGCAATCCTGAATCAGGCTTACTAAGGTGGATACATAAAGAATTCCAAGATCAAGGCTCTTTTGAGCTGACACTGGTGTCTTGCCTCTTGCTCTCCCTAGTAGACAGCAAGCAATGATGTGTCTTTTAAAAGCTGGAACATTTCTAATCACAAAGCAACACTGGTGATTAGAACACCGGGCTGGGATGCAGGGAAATTAGATCCTATTCCTATTCTCAGAATCGCAGAATATTCATGATTGGAAGGGACCTGCAAGGATCATAAAAGTCCAATTCATGGCCCTGCACAGGGCAGCCCCAAGAATCACATCATATGCCTGAAGGTGTTGTCCAAACACTTATTGAACTCTGGCAGGCTTGGTGCTGTGACTACTCAGACTGATAGTTTTGACTCTGAAAAACTGATATTGCTTTTATTGTCCATATTCATCCTTGCCCTCCTCATCCCTTAGAACAGCTGGAGAAAAAGCCTTGTCTTCACATACCCGTGATCACTGGACTAGGAGGACTGAACAAATTTTTGTGGGGTTTAGTTTTTGGTTTGGTTTTTGTTTGTTTGGATTTTTTTTTTTAATCAGAAGTATCTCAAGGTTCTCAAGGTTCTTTTAAGATCAGTCCTGTCCCTTAGTAATCACTACCTTTGACATTCAAGTGCAGCTAATACCACCCCAGGCAGGGGCAGTAATAGAGCATTAGACACCTAAATGTCAGACTGAATCCCTTTCCCCTTCCCTCTCTTCCACAGCTCCTGCATGAAGTCAGGCTGCATAATGGAAACACTGTCCTGGAAGTCTGCTTGCTGTTCCATTTTACATTCCTTCAGCTCTAAATAAAGCCAAAACAATTCTGTTGTATTGTTAAAAAATTATCTAACGCTGTTCCTCTGTGGTATAAACATAAAGACTTGTGCCTCCACTTTTCTATTTCTTTGTGAGGCAAATAAGGCTTTTTAACGGTGCTCAGTGCTGCAAAATCGGGGTGGAGTACAGGTCTGAATCACATCTGTGTGTACTCCCCAGGCTTCAGACTGGAGGGGGACAGAACCTGAGGACTCATGGCAAGCTGAACTCAGAAACGGGCTTTTATGACTGAGTAATAAACTCATGAAAATTGGGGGTTTATTAACAAAAATGTTGACAGACCTTTAACTTTAGTGGTGCTACTGAGCACCGCTATATGTAAAAGCGAAACCTTTCTGCACTAATCAAATTTATTAGCTGTAATTCCATTAATTTATTTTTTTCTTTCCACATATAGAATATGTGCTAGGAAAACAAGAGCACTTTATGCCCTGTGAAACCAGAGTTGTTGTGAGATTTTTTCCTAGGGGATTTAAGGGTATGCATGAAGGGTATTTGTTTCTCAAGCTCTGGCATGTCTGAAAGTCCAACCCACTCCTGCAAAGTTCAGTGGGATTGTTGTCTAATTTCAGTGCAGCTCTACAGCCAGATTGGAAAGTCACTTGCTGACGAAGGCACACACCAGAACGAATGGCTCACAAAGAGGAGAGCCTTGTTTCCTTCACTTTGAAACCCAACTTACTCCATCCTTTCCATCAGCTTGTGTGTTTTCCCAAACCAGAGCAAATCCTGCCAGCAAAAATGACAGAGATTGACTGACTTTTATCCAATTATGAACCAAGAAGCTTGCCTTGGCATCTCAGAAACAAGCTGTTCCCCAAGACCGACTCCCTTATCTTTCTTGTTGTTTCTGCAAACCCTCTCTGCCTCCGTGGCTCTCCCAGTGCACTGTGACACTTGTCAGTGGTTTGCAGCAGAGACCCAAGTGCTTGCTCCGACCCCAGGAGGTAACACCATCCTCTCCAAATGCTTTCTCCTATAAACATGTCTACTTTGATAATTATTCTGGAGTAGGAAGTTCCCTGAGTGAATTACCTCTCTGAAACCTCTCCTCCTGCACAACCTAGTCTGAACTTCTCTCTCCTTCCCTGGCTGTGACCATGGAGAGGGTGAGGGCTGCAGGGTAGCCTGCCCAGGGTTGGGAAAGCCAAGTTTGTTGCTGAGCAGTGGTAAAAAGGAACACCATGGGGGAAAATATTCCCCATGTTACGAACAGGCCCTCATGCACGGTGTTTTACCCTTGCTCACCAAGAAACCTTTTGATCTGCAGGCAGGAGATCACAGTGCAGCTGGGGAGTCATCATCACTTGCTCAGAGCAACTTCTTGCTTCAGACTCCAAGAAGAACCTGAAACACAGGAAAGCACGTCTTGTGTCTCACAGGCTCACTCAGGTCATGGTATGGAACAAATCAGCCTGAAAAAACACAGGCCACACTGAAAATCTGCAAGTCATTACCCATAATGATTATTCAGAAAGGGAGCTGGCATCAAAACCATCTTCCCCCTCCTCTAGTCTAAATCTTTCCCCTCCCTTTTTCTTTCACTCCTTGGTGCTTTCAAGCAACAAAGAGTATCTGAGGATATTTTCCCTCCTGTTGCGAGTCATCAAAAATCTGCTCAGGAGCAAGGCATGGTGGAGCCACGAGGAAAGGCAGGCAGGAGACAGAAGGCAGGGAGCTGGTCCTGTTCAGCTGTGCCCGTCCTCAGCCTTGTAGAAACATGTGCCCAGCCGGGAAGGGAAAGCCTGTAGGCACACGGGGAGACAGGGACTGTGAAAGCATCTCTGTTCTGCCTTTCTGACAAAAGAAATAGAGAAGGTGAGCACTCACTAGAGTAAAATCATTTCCCTTCAACAAAGAAAGCAATGGATGGTGTAACGTCCAAGGTCTTGCCATTACCTTCTGGTCTGAAAACCTCTTAGACCTCTCCCTCTCCGAACCCAGGTGAGAAGTACTCACTTGGTGACACCTGCAAACACACACATACACCAACCCCCATTATTCCTCGCATTTGCAATAGCAAATGTATTCTTTTTCTTTACCATTAAAGCAGGAACGTGGATGAATGCATTTGGAAACCTTTACTTCTCCTATTGTAATACCAGATGCACAAAGATATGCAAGAATAAAAGCAGCAAAGAGCTTGGGGGAGCAGAAATTTTGGCTGAGGGTAATGCAGAGTACAGAAAAGCCTGCAGAAATGTTTGACTGTACCTTTGAGAGAATGAAGAAGCCTTCTCTGGGGCTTGTTAGAACTGTAACTGTCTAATTTAGAGGAGCAGGATAGGATGAATATTTTATGAGGGCTTTTCCACAGGGCTGTTAACATTTAGCAAACAAAAGACAGCCGTGATTCATTTTCCTTCTCACAGGGGGCAAATGAGTTAACAGCTGTAACAAGGGAATTAAAAAGGGATGCTCCCAGCACTGAGAACAGCTGTTGCCTTTTCAGGTACTTGGAAAACTGGGAGCACTGAGGTTCGTGCAGCACCTATAGGACAAGGTGGGTCTAGGGCAGAGTTTGTAAACTGATTCAAACTTGTTTTCTGCTCCAGGGTCCCTGGATAAGTGCTGCTGGTCCCAATCCTGGGAGTTTAGTGTCTAAATGCCTTTGATAATCTATTGCTGTGCTCCCTTTCTCTTAAAAGGTGAAGGAAATATGCAATCTGTCTCCTGATCTAGATGGACAGTAGCTCCTCGACTGTGGTCAGTGCAGTCCAGCTAGTCATGACCTGACTCCAGGTACTTCCCCAGGTGCTCATCCTGCAGAGGAGGCAGGAGATTGTGTTTCAAGGAGGGCCCTGACCACACCAAGAGAGGGAGCAGACAGCCCTGTCCACAAAAGCTGTGATCTATCTGTAGGGCAAGGGATTAGCCCCAGAGGGGATGCAAAGGGGTGCTGCCTCTCCCATCTCCTGCTTCCATGACTCAGTACCTCTGCAGCACATCCTGCCATCCCTGTGGTAGGTCAGTTGGGGAATGAAATGCTTCCTTTCCACAGGGAGGTGTCTTGCTCCCAAGCAGATGGCCTTGGGCACCTCGCCCCATCCTGCCAATTCCACCAGCCTATGTAGGTGTCTTGAAATTAGCCCAAACCTTTGAATAGGTTGGTCCACTCTGGGCCTATGCCTGCTGCATTTTTAATGAATGACTGAGCATGGCATGCTCTGTCTTGCTTCTGGCTGCTCAGATGCCTTGCACAGAGCCTGCAGACAGCCTGCTTAGGCTTTTTCTTGTAATGTTTGCTCCTGGGCATGCTCTCCACCAGCCTCTGTTGCAGATGAGTGTCAAGCTACAGTTCACAATGTACAAATTACAAAAAAACCCCATCTAGACATACCCCCAGAGACTGTTTCTTTTACATGCAAGTACCCCTAACACATACATTTCTTATGCAGACACCTAGATGTGCATGTCAGTGCAACACAGTGCCATGAAAACATTCCTGACTCTCCAGGTGAGGCGCATCACCAGCTCCATCGCTGGACTGATGATGAGCATTTCAAGCCTTGCCTTTGCTAAGCTGTGTCATGCAAGGTCTGTTCTCAGGAGAATGTGCCCATTGCTGTAGTACCAGGACTTTTACAAACCTAAATAGGAGCCAGATGCACAAAGGAGCTCTAAGAGACTGAATGTTGCATTTTTCTTAGTCCTTCCTCCGCATTTTGACTCCTAATTCAGAGTTCACATCTAGCAAAAGCTGCAAAACCTGTTCTTGCAGTCTTTTCTAGAGAACCACATCAAAGGAAAACAGTGAGATGATGACCAGATATACTGGTGCAACCTTAATCCTTCCCAGCTCTAGGCTTCCCCTCCCTCCCACTAAATCTGACCACAGCTCTCTGCTGTGGGGCTAGTATTGCTTAGGCCTATTTTGGAAATCTATTACTACTGGTTCTTACACAAACAGCAGGGACTGTACACAGATCACAGGCATGATGGAGCTTTTCTGAATTTGCAGCAGGAGACAGACACAATGCAGAGCCCAGGTCTAAAGCAACACAAGTCTTTCTTTCTATTGCACTCTGTCCCTGGAGTGCACTTCATATTCCAGCAAGGCTCACACACCTGTCTGTGCTGGCCTCTGTTTTGTTTTTCTCCTGGAGAAAGTGCAGTATTCATGCTCAGTCCCTGTTCTGACATGATTCTCCACAGTGATTTTCTGCAAGCAGCGATCTTCTGATGCTGGAGGTCCAAAGCTGGGCTCATTTCATGCTTTAGGGCCTAAAATCACAGCAGAAGTGTCATCATATCATGTCATAACACCGATGCCTGCCAACAGCCACCCTCTTTGACTAAGCTTGGTGCCTGTATCTGAAAACCACAGTAATGCCAGCTTAGCAGATAACTGTCCCAAACCTGCTCAGAGCTCTGTTACTTCCTCAGAGAGCAAAATTATCCTGGACTTCCCCTCACCTGCAGCCACCTCCTTGTGGCACTTTCTGTGTCCTGCTTGGACAGAAAACTCAGGCCAGAAACATATTTTAGTTATGTTCTGGAGTACGATGGTGAGCATGTAGTCTGCTTCTACATCCTGTGAAAGCAAACATGAGAAAACACCACCATTCTCGGATTTAGACTCTCTCAAGTACTTGTTAGGAAAGTGATGAAGGTGCAAAGGAGAAGAGGACCCAATACACACCATAGAAACGCACAAAGAAAGCCTGACAGTTGATTAATTTTGCGGCTTTGAACCAAGTACAAATCTATTTCTTTCTCCACTGACCCCTCTATGAAGGGAGAATAAAAATACTGGGTTAAGATTGATTATTTCATTTAATGGAAAAAGCAGCAACGTGTGGCACGGAAAGGCCACGTTTATATTCGTATTTGCACTGGTATCTGCACTGACAGTAGAATGCATTATTACATATTAATTATCAGGAAGCTGGATGGCATGTGTTGTAATAAATTTGGAGGCTTAGAAAGGTGTGTTTCAACAAGATTTAACACAAAATGCTGAAAAATATACAGTAGCAATGAACTGAAGACAAAGGTGAGTGGCTCCACTTGGGTTGCAATGCATTCAGCCTTTTCCCAGAGATTCACCAAAAATGAAATTGCTATCACATTTCAGCTTCTGTTCCACTGCTTTTCATAGGGTGATATCATTTCTATTATTTGGCCTTGGGACATCATCATTATTAAAAAAATTATAGAGTGACACTTGTGAAAATGAGAGAGCATGAAGATTTTTGAAGGACAGGCCTAACAGAGTGCTGAGCGTTTCTTCCTGAAGCCAGTTCTGCTGAAGCAGCTCCCTTCTGACTCACAAAATGTATCATTCACCAGTGATAAATCAACCTCAGCTCCAGGTCTCCCTGTCATGATTTAACACTCTCCCTAGTACTCTGTGGTTGAGTTTCAAGGCCACTAATGCATAAACAGCTTCTTCAGCCCTGAACTTCCCTGGAATACAGTGTGATGTTTACTTAGATATACAAAGAGATATATGTGTGTTTATATACATGTATATGTGTATCTATAAATATGTATATCTGCAGCATATACCTTTCCAAAGGTCTCACGTTAGTTAATTAATTGTATGGCACAATTAATTCATTCATTGTTGGGAAATTCCAGGAGCATTAGTTGTCGGACTCCAGCAGGAACTCAGCCAGGCAAATTTCAGAAACTTCTCTCCTGGCTTTGTCATTCTGCGAAACAGGTTTTTTAGCAAAAATCTTTTACAGAACAGATGGCTCATGTGAAATGCTTGAAATTCCACCAAATGGGAGCTGATAAAACCAGATAGTTTCACTGGAACTGCTGGGTGCTAGGTAATTCACAGGGGAAAGAAATCGTGTGTGAGGCTGACACTGACAGTGATTATGGCTTGGGGTTTTTGCTGTGTGCCTTGTTTGTATGCTTTACTTTTTAATTAAGCGAAAGCATTTGCACTGTGCTGGGCACAACACAAAGCACGTGAGTCTTTCTGCCTCACTGCACTAACACAAGCCCCACCAAGCAACACCAGCTTCCTCTTCTGTTCTGTGATCAAACAGCACAAGGTGACACTCACAGCAAGCAGTGTGGTGAAATGGGATGCCTTTACCACTTGCTATGACTGAAAAAAGGAGAGAGCATGACATATTCCTCTGATTCTGTGGCTGTGCAGGATTTATGGGAGAAGAAGGAAGAAATGTTCTTCAAGGATCTTCTTTCTGTGACCAAGTAAAAAGGCAAGTCTGGGTTGTGATTGACATTTTATTGACTTTCTTTTAACTAGCATTTTTCTGGGAAATTTTAACAGTCTAGTCTCTACATTTTCAGTCTGAAATTAACTTTTACAACTTCTGAAATCCAAATGGAAGGAAAATGTTTCCTTATTTTCTTTTCAGAACAAGAATTTCAAACTAACATCTAAAAATCTATAAATTATAAAGAGGAAAAAGGAGAGTGAGAGAAAAGAAAATCTGAACTTTTGTTTCTGTATTAAACTGGTATGAAGCCATGGGATTTTCTTTTTGTTTTGAATTCCAAATTTGAAATGATCTTAAAAATCATGTTCCAGTAACAATCCCATTTTGTATTCACTCACCCATGCTGGATTGGTGTCAACATCAAGAACAATACATTATAGGTGGAGAATCAATATTATCAGCTTTTACTTTGGCAGAGTTCAAGGAGTAGTTCTGCTTTTCGGGAGTATTTATCTTTTAGAAATATCCCACAAAGACACCAAGCAGAGGATTGTCTTGAAGTGGGAAAACAGTGCCAGATAATTTTGCCTCTATTACACATATTAGCTTCTAACCTTTGATCTGGCAAATGGAAACCTCATCAGTAGGGGTACCCTAAGTACCTGTAAGTTTGAACACTTGTAGGCACCTACATATAGACTCTTAATGTCAATGTCCAAACATACTCATTTCTCTGAAGGAGAAAATTCAGAGTGGCAACCAAGGATTTGTAGGAGGCTCTTCCTCTAGGCATTTTTTAATGCTACTAATTATGACATAAATTACACGTGTGCATTTCCTCTCCCTTAGTACCTCCACTGATCTCCATGAACTTCCCTTCAAAATTCCTCCACAAAGTCCTGCTCACTCCTGGACTGTAAATGGAGTCTGGAGGGACAGAGACATCATCCTCACAGAAGAGGAAGCTGACCCTGTCACCCAGGTGTCACCAAATGACTTCTGAGTAACCTGAAGAGGAGCTCTCTTGAGAAAAGGATACCCACTTAGTTAAATCCCTTCTAAAGGGCTTCAGTATGGAGATGCTGTGATCTGCCTGGTTGTTAAGGGAATTAATGAGGAAACGGGCAAAGACAGGTTCTGCAGTTGTGCCATGCTGCAGGAACATAACATTTCCGTCTGCTCTGAAAAATAATATAAATGGGATAGACAGGCAGCTTTCCTAGCCAGGATTTTACTCAACAAAATGTTTTCAAATGAAAAACAAGCAGCTATCCACTGGGTAGCAGCAGGTATTATGGAGGTTTCCACTGCCAGTCTCTTGCCAAAACCACATGAAATGTCCTCTGACTCAGTAGATGGTGACATGTGGACAACTCCTCAGAGACTCTGAATTGCACAAAATATGTTGGAATTCCCTTTTTCCTGGCTCAGCAGGAAGGAAGGCACTAGATGGGTAAAAGGCTTCAGAAAAGTTTGAAGATATCTTCAGGACAGCAAGGCTACTTTTTTGCCAGTGTACCAGGTATGAGGATTAGGAATAACTAGGTCAGGAGATTTTGCTGTTGCCAGAAAGCCTGGCCAGAGGAGCTGGGAAATGCACCAATTTAATGATGAATCTAGAGGCTGACAGAGGGTAAGTACAGAAAACATTAATATTGTTCAAGGCCTCTTTACAGGAGACTTGAGCTAGCAAAAGCAGCTGCCAAGGTCCTGACTGAGCAGATGAGGCTGCTGCTGGGCACATATGTTGAGTGAAGGCTTACAGAAGGATCTGTAAAAAAATTTTGGTTCTCCTTAACTACTCATGGACTATGCCAACAGAGCAGCTTTTCAATGGCTCTGCAGGAGGACACCTTACTTCTGGATCATATGCATACGATTTAGGTCCACTTTCCTTGTAATCCTTTTTTGTGGAGTATCCCTCAGTGAATTCCAGATGAATACATCGTTTTGGGTTTTGTTTTGTTTTGTTTTGATCAAGTGGTCTCCACTGGGGCTCAAAAGCTGAGCTGATAGATTTTTCTTGTATTATCAGCCTTTGGAATGTATCACTCCCATTGTTTCAGCTCTCATCCTTCATATTCAGCAGTGAAATGTGTAAGTTGCATTTTTTTTTAGAATGGCTTTAACCCTCTGACATCATGCAAGATCTCAGATTAAAGGGAGTGTCTCACTCTCTCCTGCTGTAATTAGTTATAATTTTTTAGTACTTTTTACTACTATGTTAGGATCCTTACAGAGACACATCAAGATGCACCCTTATATAGGCATTTCCAGTTCAAGAATAGGAAACAGGAATTTAGATCAGGTACAAGTAGAATAATCAAGACCTTGAGAACCTGGACATCATTCTTCTGACTGCAGTGATAAGAAGCAGTAAGTTCCATCCATATACAAACCAAAAAGGCATTTAGAAAATTAAAACTCTGAGTTCTTCTGTGCCAATATGTTTGAGAGAGGAAGACTTCAGTTATTACACACCTGATTTGCACATTTCAGTTTGATGCCTAATGTTTAGTGACTGAAGCCTGGCTTATGGGCCTGAGAGTTGGCAAATTTAAGTAACTGCAGTTTTTGTTGACTTCACTTGAGTATGTAGGTGCCTCTCACCTCTCAAAACAAAATTCTTAATGGCTTCTTCCAGTGGGTTTCTGCAAGGAAAAGGAATTTTTCTTATTTTAATATATTTATTATATTTATTGTATTATTATTTGAAATTAATTCTGAGCTTGTTGGTACAGCCTGGGTATGTTTGGTCATCTACTTCATAGGCTTTCCAGTTCATAGGGACTTTCTCCTCTGAACACATGCATCTCTCAGTGCTCACATACCAGAAATAACTGTGTTTCCCAGAACAGGACCTGCCTCTGCTAGTTCCAACTCAAGAGGGGAATGAAAGAGCTGGTTTTTAAAAATGTAGTTAATACTAATGGAAAACAAATAGATACATATGTTCCCTGTGGCCTGTGATGGCCGTTTCTCAGAATGCTTGTTCATACTTAAGTGCAGCAAAAAGTGTGTGGTTTTCAAATGAGCAATTATTTCAGGCTGCAAGGAAAGGGACAGGATGTCTGAGATGTCCTGAGCAGAAGGCTGAGCACCAACAAGATCAGAGCCCATTCCTGGTAAAGCCTATAATACAAATGATGTCTCAACACAGTCCCATGCATACCAGGCCCTCTCCAACCATCTGCATCTTTATTCAAACCTTTGCATGAAGCTGTCTCTGCCCCTGCCACCCATCTGAGCTCAGCTGGAGCTAGGCCACCAGCAGGGCCTGGTTTTGATTAACCTTCTCATTCATGCAGCGTCAACTGGTTTAATTTTTTTATTATTGCTGTGAGAGAGAAAATTAAAGAAGGAGTTGCCTGGCATGATGCATCCTGCAGCTGTTTCATCTGAATTTCAGAAAGCAAGAGCGGAAGTATGGTGAGACTTGGCTAAAATGGAAAATGTTAAGGGGGGATCGGGTACCTAAAACACAGCTGCTACTGGGCAAGGTTCTGACTCCTGGGCCAGAAATCTGGATTGCAATACCCTCTCGGAAGCTTGGAAATAACATCTGTATTGATTGATGTTTGTCCTTTTTCCTTTGGCCAAACCCTGTTTCCAGCTGCTTGGCTGTTTTGACAGAGCCTGATGTTCAGCTTTTCTTTCTTCCTCTCCATTTCCAGTCTACTTTATTCTCGACACAAGCAAAACCCAATAACAACCCAACAACCTCTTGCCCTTGATCCTCATATACTGAGGTCTTGCACATGGGAGCACAGCCCCTCTGTTCTGAATGGTATTTGTCCCTGCACTGAGAAGGAACCACTCTCATTTAGAGCACCTTGAGCTTGACATTGCTGCACTCTAAGGAGTTGAATGTCTAAAATCACTGTAAAATGAGGGTCATTTGTGTGTCTCCTGGTTTATGCTCATATCCATCTAGCTTGTAGCAGCAGTTGTGCCCTCTACACAAAGCACTTCTAGAAGAAAGGCTGATGCAGTCCCTCAGAAGACTCTTCGTAATGTTGATTGAGCTGGCCCCAGAGCCCAGGCTTGGTGAATGATGTAATCTTTCACCTCCAAGTTCAACCTGGAAAATTGATTTCAGGGCTATTATTCTGGCATTTTTTATGTGCTTGAAATTCCAAAATGATGAAAGTAAGGAAAAGAAATAAACAGATATATATGTTAGAAATAAAAAAAAAAAAACAAATTGAAAGAAAGAATTTTTTTAAAAAGGCAGAAAGATAGAGAGAGAGAGAGAGAAAAAAATGGACAAAAAAGCAACATGATTCTTGCACTGAGTCTTGTTTCCTAAGTAATTGCAAGAAACAAAAAAGAGCCAATTTCCCAGGTGAATACTGTACATGGACTTTATTAGTTTCCCAGAGGTTTAAACTGAGCTTGACATTTCACTCAACATTACACTCATACAATGGGTTGGGTAGTATATTTTTGAGCCAAAAGTTTTCAAACAAGGGCGTCTAACTCTGTGAAGCCAAATCCCTGTTTGGGCACCTAAAATTTCTGAACACCCACAGCTTTTTCTGATTTTGATTAGATTTGTTTGTGCTCAGCACTTCTGAAAAATCCCTCCAATTTTATTTAGGTGCCTTTTGGCAGAGATGTCTACGCTTCAAAGAAAGGAAAAAGTACAGAGAGGAAGAAAGTGGAAAATAAGCACTGTTCTTAACTTTAGTTGACTTATAGCAGAGGTTCAAATTTAAGTTTAGGATTCTTTATTGGACTAACCCAGAGCACTGCGAATTGCTTTGGCTCCACTAGTTCTCTAAATGACGTTGGCTAACTTAGGCTAACTGTGCCAAATTAAGAACATTTCTAATTTTTTTTTCTTTGCATAGATTTATTCTGTTGATTTCTGCATGTTACCTTCAGAGCCACAGCCGAAACATTTTGCACCAAGACCTTACTCACTGCACTCCAGCAGAAATATTGCCAGGAACCTGGAACTTTGTCCTCTCAAATCTTACCTCCTTTGGGTACCCAAGACGAATTTCCAGCACAATCTGCGTACAGGACAGCAGGTAACAAGCAGAACCAGAAACCCCTTACGGAAGGGCTCATGCTCTGTCTTCCAGCACCTGCACAAACAGCAACAGGCAACTAAATTCATTTAGGGTAGGTCTAAGAATTGTGTCCAAAACCAGCTCTACAGAAGAAGGGGCACATCAAGATAAGAAAAATAACAGGAAGTTATCTGGTGCCCTGCAAGTGTGTCCCAAGGTGCAAAGCTGCTGGGACAGGTCATCGTGAGTCATGAACTAGGAAAGAGACCCTTTGTCCTTCCAGTTTTTATCCCTCAGTTCCTTATATCTCCTGCCATTTTCACTCAATTCCCAGCCTTCCTTCAGGCAAATTTCCATTGGTTTTGCCCGAGGAAGTACTGAGTAACAGCTGAGTCAGGTTCTGATGACCTGAATGTGTGATCTTATACACGATGCACTGCACAAATATTCTTCACTGAGTAATAGGTTTGGGAGCAGGAGAAAGGAAAACTCCAGCTGCAGGTGCACCCCCTTTCCCCCAAAACCAAAGGCCTGGAGAACCTTTTAATCTCTCATAATATTTAGTTTAATTCTTTTCAAGGGGGAGGGGGAAATCTGAGCATCAGATTATGTAACTTTAAAAAATATGTTTCTACTTAAAAGCTAATCAACACCTCCCACATCAGACAGTAAACGTGGTGCTGTTGAACAGGATTATTCCTGATCTCTGCTTTGTCTCAGCTGTGGATTAAAAACTGTAATGTTATCCTGTTTAATATTTTAACCGTATGGGCTGCAATTTCATGGACAATTATATGACAAGGGAGGTGCTCAGCAAGCCAGTCACAACCCAAAAGATTGGTATTTCCCTAAAAGCTACACTGAAATTTTTGCCAGTGGTAATAGGAGTTTGTCTCATCACTTTTTTTGTTCCTCAAAACTCCTTTTAATTTTTTTTTATACTTTATTTATTTACATCTTTATTAAGCCACTTTTTTCACAGTGATTCAGGGAATACTAGAATGGGATTTGTTCCTGCAGAGTGGGTGCTTTGTGCCAGTTGCACACAGTCGAATATGAGAAACCATTCTCAGCATATCAAGATAACAACTAGATCCCACCCCACAGCCCTAGCCAAAGCTCTCTATTTGAACTGGCTAGTGCAGTGGGTTTTTTCCTGTTTGGCATGTCTTGCACTCACACAGCAACAAAGACAAATACTAAGGGAAAACTGGGGTGAGGGTTCAGCTGGGTGTCAAGAAAGAGTCTTGTAAAGAGTATGGATGGGTTCTCTAAGCTCCTTACATGTAAAGTAGTATAGTGTAATAGAGGAGAAGAGGACAGAATACTGCAGCTGGAAGAGCCATACAACAATCATCTGGCTCTGCCTGACCAGTTCAGGGCAGTGATCAATACTGAGTCACAGTAGTTTCCATCCCAGCTCTACAGAATGATACAAAGCTGAAGTCTGTCCTGTGATGAACTTATTTCCAGCCTCATACTGAACCTTCTCTCTCTCCATCAGTGGCATGCTCTGAACAGCATTGGTGTATTTTGTAAAGCTGTGCGCTCTTAGTGTCTTGGTGAAACGTTACTAAAACCTTCACTGAATTTTCTTTCCTACAGGATAACTTGATTCCTTTTACCCAAACTTTCTCTGAAGGTGTAATGTTATCCACTTCTTGTCATATCTCACAGTGAAATGTTGCTGTGCAGTCTTTGAAATGACTTGTAGCTCATCCCACTCATCATGGCATTTCACCTGCAATTGTATGCCTACTAGCTAGATATAACTAATTCTTAAAATATTTTGCAATGAGTTACATGAAACCTGGAGTTATACAAGGGCTAAAATCTGATGTTTTCACTCAGACAAAACTCACATACAAGCCAAAAATAATTTGGCTTAAGGAAGAAATTCAGAATCTGACTCAACAGTAAATGATTTTAATATCACTAATACTCCGTTACTGCAGTTCATGCAGAATACAGATTGAACTGCCATTTTTTTAGAAAGAGTCAGAAGACTTGTACAGCAAATAAATTAAAAGCCTTCCTCCTAAATGGTAAATTTATTGGGCTACAGAACACTCCTCATTTATATATATATATATATTTATATATATTTGTGAAATTGAAGATAAGAAGCTTTTGAACTCTTTTCTGGCACATGCAAACTCATAAAGCAGTGCAGATAAAGTAGCATATATGCTGACAGTGTTTGAGTTCCTAGGGATTCTCTGTGATCAAGGCCAGGAAAACAGAGCTGTACTGAGAAAAGGGGAAAGTACAATGGTAGAGTGAGTGCAAAAACTCAATTTCACATGTACCAAAGAAGACAGCTAACCAAGGCCTGGCCTTGGTTGTCCAAGCTGGTTCTTAAGTCCAGGTGGTTTGGAAATGTGATTGGCTCCCTCTGTAGTTTTTAACATTGTTAAATAAATGTAAATACAAAAATTGCATGAAGTATAATCCATGGTGTTGAGCTCATAAGTTCCACATAGCTATAGCAATCTATTTTGTTCCCCATAAAAAACTAACAGTCTATGGATCATCTTTGTTTCCTTATTGTTTTTCTGGCTGCAATGAAGCTGTGCTTCTCTGGGTGCAAAGACAGCTTTTGGTGAAGGCTCAAGTGAAATGGATTTGCACCTGTGAAGGATGTACAACGGGATATTGCCCAAGTTTCTACACATACTGTGCAGAAACACACTCACTGAGTGAGGCGTGGGGATTTTTATGCCATATTCACTAATCTCACCATCACAATTTTGGAGATGGGCGACCTGTTCTCTGGGGACACTGCGTGTAAGCAGTCCTATGGTTACTGCCCAGAGCTGGTCCCAAAGCCGTGTCTTCTCACTAGAGCTATCTGAGTGCTAGGTGGGAAAAACCAATCAGCAAAACCAGAAGCATCTGCACAAAGGAGACCTGTCATGTATGGCAGGGCAGTTATTTTTCTGATGGCTGCAGAAAACTGAAGTCTAGGGGAGGGGAAACCATGTTTTCTGTAAGGAGTTAGAATTAGGACTTTCATTCCATGTCTCAGGCTATTGAAGAACATTTCATGCACTTTTAGGGACTTTTTAACTACACAGACACTTTTGCAAAGGAAGATTACCAAGAAAAGGAAGGTTAAATCAAACCAACCAACGCTATCCAGTCTTACCAGGCAGGGGAGATGATATCACAAGTGAGAAACCCTATTGTCATTTATACCAGAGCACAGGCTTGTGGGCATATGTTGCAGGAAGGTGCTGAAATCTTTGTTGGAACAGCTAAGTACCCTGCGAGCTGCAAATTGTACCTGCATCCAATCTTCACATCTTCAAATTTTTGGCAACATGGGATCCACAACAATTAACTGGTAATTGTAAGGAACTCACCACAAAAGGCTGTCTTGCAAGAGCAGGCAGAATATGCTGATTTTTCAGTTTGCATAGATTTGCCTAGTGAGTCCCACATAGACAGGTCTCACTCTGAACTGATGGCAATGCAGCTTAGATGTCTTTCTAGAACAGGCAGAAGTTATAGGTAGGATCCAGGACTTGCTGCACACAAGAAGTCAGTTTGAAGAAGAAAGGAAAAAATATGAAGGTGGAGAGAGAACTGATAAATTGTCTTTCAGTATAGGGCAAGTAGTTATAAAGAGGTTGTTGGTGACTCTTTTACTCTAGCAATTGAGTGAAGGATGAAGGGGAAAATTTCCAATTTACAGCAAAGAAAATTTGGGTTAGAAATAAGGAACATAACTATAAGGGGATCAAGAAATTTAGAAGGATATATTCTCTCTTTTGCTGTAGGTTTTTGAGGCTTGACTGCTATTTATGTAGTATATTCTGCACATACATCTGCCTCATTGAAAGGTGGTAAAATTGCATTTTCCTTGAGACCCTCTGCTATTACACAAAGCTGCAATCTGGTATTTCGCAGAAAATAAATAATTATATCCAACTTTGGGTATCTAAACTGGGGTCTTGATTTGGCCCCAAAAATGCCAGACATAAAGGAGTAATTGTGAATATTAAGTCCAGAACAAAACCTCCCAGGAGTTTAGATTAATTCAGATACGGGACTTTGATTCCGCAGGTATTTTGGCTGGCTAGGAAATTAGGTCATTAACTATCATTATCATTTTAAAAGTTGTTTATGGAAGCTCCCTAGGTGCTTTCCAGGGATTCAGCAGCCCCTGCACACTGCTGACATGCTGGGATGCAGTCTTCCCAAAGTCTAGGGAGGTCTAGCTCTGTGGATTTGACTATGTTTTGAGTAACAACTGTTCAAAAAATGCAAAATTAAGAATTTTGACAGCCTTTCCATCCCAGTAAGACTCTGGAAGAAGGACCCAGGACTCCGCTCCCTATTCTCCACAAGCCCACAACATTCAAGATTTCTTGAGTGTTGACTAGGAAGGAAGCAAAGCCGTGCCAAGACTCACCTCAACAGTAGATGCATCTCAGCAAAATTAAGGGAAAGAACTTGCATTGGGTATGAAAATCCCAGATGTGAGAGCGAGCCTTGGTCTCAGGTAGAGTTTGTCTTACCTTTTACACACTTCCCATAACTGCTCTTACCACATTAGGTAATTACCTGGTCCTTCTGTGTTTCAGCTAGTTGTGCGCAAGGCTGCCAAAAGCTTGGAGGTTATCTTTGCTTAAGCATCCAAGTATTAAAAGGCTTAGTCAAAGCTTATCTCACATTCTGGAGGCTTCTGCACTGGCCTCTGCATCACCTTCCTGTGCAGGATCCAAAACCTTTACTCTCCTCAGCCAAAGGCAGCCATGGACTTCGAGGAAATCCAGAGAAGTCCTATCCTTAACAAATATATTCACAACATTGTTGACTGCAATAGCAGTACTATTGCTAGAGACAGGCTTTACTTCTGCGTCTGAGGACTGGGTTGAGCCTTCCCCCGATGGAGATCCTGATTTTTGAGTTAAACTGATTACATAGTAGTGCCTCAGCAACATTCACACTTATACCTGAACTCTGCAAGAGTTCAGCACTGTTAATTTCTGGCTCACTTCTGAACACTTGTGTTCCTGCACCAGCCACCAAATCACACAGTCTTTATTTTTTTACTGTCTCTATCTTCTTAGTTAACTGATAAAATAGTCAAAATTGAACTGTAAAAAACTTCCTGGCTTTAAATCATCTTTCATGTGAGAATGAGCCAGGCACTTATCTTCAGCAACGAACAGTTTTGGAATTGTTTAAGAAGAAAAATGCAGCTGCCCGAGGATAATGGGAGATGAGCCAAAGTGAGCTGAGTTTAGGTGGGAAAAAGAAATAATCAGCAGGGTACCAGTAAAGAGAGGCACGTCCAAATTTGTCTCTGGGCCTTCAGTCCTGCACTCGTTCATGCTTGAAATTTGATATTGTAAAGTCCAAAGACCTACAGAGCTGAAATTCCTCCTATCACTGCAAACATCTCCGGTTTTCTAACTGTTGCAGGTTCTATTTCTCAGTACATATCTCCTGTGTAGAGGCATGAAACCATAGAAATCCACACAAACTGGGCCCGATTCCTTAAAGTATTCAAATGATATAGTACTGAGAAGCAGTTAAAATCCTTATGAGGGTGGGTTTATTTGGTTGGTTTCTTTTTTCTTCTTTTGCTTTTTTTTTCCCCTCCCTGGATTCTTCTGTTTCCTTTTCAATGTTATCTTAAGCTTTCAGGTTCCCTTTCCTAACCATCTTCTTGGAAAATGGGCTGTTGTTTCTAAGCCATCTCCCCAGTGATCAGTGGTTGAGAAATGTTTGTTTTTCAAATACCTTAATTGTATGGTCTACCCAGCAGTGATCAGCACCAAAAATTATATTTCAGAGCTAAACACAACCAGATGGAGAAAGAACAACCAGCCATTTGAAAAAGCCTGAAAACTCGTTCTGAGCTCCCCGTGTGGTTTGGTTGATCACTAGTTAATTTCATAATGATTTCTCTTGCAGATGGGTGAAAACAATCTGGGGTTATATTTATCTATCAGAAGAAAGAACCAGGCTTTCAAAGACGACTCAAGACATATCAGTATCAGACAGGCTGTGGAGCTGGTACAAATGCAGCTACTCCTTGCTTCAGGGAAACATAAAACCCTTTTCAGAGGCAAAGTTTTTCTTTGTAACATGCTCACATTAGCACTCACTCATCCTGTTTGAAGACAGAGGCTCCTTGCACCTTGCTTTTGCTCTCAGGTGGATTGAATTAGTTGCTTTTTTAATTCAGAAGGAAATGGAACAGAATAAAATATCATAGAAGATATTAATTATATTGAGGAGAAATATTCTGTGCCACTTACTGTATTCACACAGACTTTATATTGAAATATATACACACTGTACAGTGCCAGATTCGTCCTCAGGAATCCTTTTGCTGGCCTGGATGAGTTTGTTCTTTTTCTTGAAGACCTTCTGAAGGACAATTTATGTCCCACTTTTCTCAAGTAGAGTTCTACTTCATTGGCAGTTTTCCTGTACAGCCCTTCGACGATTCAGCAAGGTGATGGAGGACAGGTGAGAGAAGTGCTCCTGCAGTGATTCAAAATTGTCCATATTCTCCGTGGTTGAGAGTGGGACACGTCTTCCAGAAGTCAGGGCTGACAGCAGGAAATAACCTTGATGATGTGATACCGGTCCCTCCTGCTCTGGACAGCCAAAGGTGTTTGCTCACAGTTGCAGTCTGGAAGAGAGAGAATCTTCAGGGACCAATATCTTAATTAGAAGTCAAAACAAAACTCACTCTCTGGAAATAGATGCAGCAAGAGGGAGTCAGGAGAGGGGATGAAGGGCAATAAGAGTTGCTGGGGTTACAGGTCCCTGCATATATTTGGAGAGGAGCATCAGCTCCATCCCCACTGGCCATCAAAACAGGATAATTCCATCCCCTGAACTTGGAGGAATCACTCAGATCTTGAAAGCTCCCTGGGCTGAATCTCAAAGTGGGCTTGTGGAAAGCCTTCAAAACTGTATCTTTTCCATAACTTGCTGGGACTAAAATGAGTTGGGGTAGTTGAATTAACAGGTAAAAGATTTAAATTACAACTGCAGAGTAGTTTAAAGACACATAATTATTTTCATTTCCCCTATCAGTAGAAGGGAAGCCATGTCCAATGAGCACTGGAGGAGGAACATAGGCTTTACAGATTTGCTTAGCAAGGAGGTACAGAGAATTTTTTTAATACTCCTTTTTCTGTTCAGCCCTGTAAGGTACCTAGAAAAGCACAGGGTATTGTTCTGAGCATCTTTACACTGCTTTGATACCCCTAGCTCTCCCTAGCTGGTGTCAATGACACCTGGTGCGAGCAAGACCTAACTCAGACTGTTGATTTTACATGTGTTGCCTGAGAGAATATAGGCACCCTGTACTTCAAAAAAACCAAAAATAAATAAATCAACTGCTATGAAGTTGCCTCAAGCAGGAGCCCTATTCAAGGCTCACGTTTAAAGGAAAAAGTGAGCTACTGTAGAAGTAAAATAGGCCCCCAGACACAAAGCCAACACCCCACAGAGTTTCTTACCAGAAAGTGACCTTCAGGAGTCTCTGCAGCTGTTGGGCAGTTTCTGATACCCTCACTTCAAAGGCAGTTCTTGCCTGAACAACAGCAGGCCATGTTACTGAGGGAGGAAAAGCTGTTATCTCTTCATGGACATGTTTGACTGAGAAGTGGGGTTGGGAACATGGAAACAGGTGAGTAGAGGGATAGAGGAGAAGAGGGCTCAACCCCCTCCCACACAAACTCCATGAGCCTCACTGATTTAAGTGCAAAGAGCAGGCTGTGGAGCCAGTGGATTGGACTAGTCAGAGAAAGATGTGGAAGGGAGCTGGGTGAGGCTGAGGGTGATTTTGCTCCTCACTGAAGGGTTAGAGTAACACAAGCCAGATTAAGTACACTTGATAGGAGATAACATCCACAAGAAGTGTATGACGAGAAGGAAAGAAGGAAAAGAATATGTCAGCAAATCACCGATCAGTCATCTTGAGATTTAAAGAAATTGCTGGCATGCTTCCTAGGTAACAAAGACCATTACATTTCGTATGCCATCTCTTTTACTGGGCCATCAATATCTTTGTCTTCATTTTTTGCCAATTTTTCATTGTTTTTTATGCCTCTGTATGATACTAAACATAGAAGAATATATTAAATTCCTCCCTGGCTGCTGCAAATTACTGAGTGACAGAGAAAGTCTGCAGTCTAAAGGAGAGACAGTATTCTTAATCAAGACTGCTGAGAGAAGTAGTTAAAATGGGCTGGTGCATAGCTCCTGTGTACCAAGGTCCACCCAGGTCTCAAAAGGCTTGCAAATACAATTAGGGAATAACAAACTTTTTCTGCTTCATCACCAAACAAAATATTGCTGAATTTATTTTGTACTGAGATACTGCTTTTGAGAAAAAAATCGCAAAATGAATTCTAGTTCAAAGAAAATTACTAGGCTTCATTCTGAAGTAATTCAACACTTTTAAATTCTTGTGTGAAACTTATCTTTTAAAATATCAACTTTAATATAAAATATAATTTCAAAGCAAGAAATGAAATATATTTATTTGATAATATCAAACCAAAATTTTTCATTAATATAAATAATATTCCCACTTCCTTTGACTGAATTTATTGCCTGAATGAAAACCAAATCCACATATATCTTACACTATCCCTGCAAACCCTAAGCCTCAATGAAATGTTTTCTGCATCATAATTTACATCATTCTGCTGAAGAAAGCAAGAGCAGTGACACTATTTGGAAGCAAAGCTCATTCCTGTATAAGAGTTACAACTCTGTTTCTAATTAACACTCCTTCCTGTAGTGATATAGCATCTATTGAATTGTTTCTGTCACTAAAATATTCATAAATTAGAGTGACTTTAAGATTCCTTTCCAGCCTACCTCCCTACCCAAATTCAGGATCAATTCCAGCTGTTTTTTTCATCCCTACAGATATTTCTCTAATTTGTTCTTAAAGACGGTGGGTAATCCTCCCAGGGGAACAACACCCCAGGCAATGCACGGGAGTGATTCACTGCTTAGAAAGCTTTTTACCCTCATTCCTATCTGGCATCTTCTCCCTGTCATTTAAGCCATGACTTTGGCTTGCCATAAGCATGAAGAAACCAAGCATCCATTTCCTTTCTGGAGCATCCTTTTACATACCCACAGTCCAGGACAAGCAACGTCTCCTTCTCTAGACCTCCGACCTTATCATTCACCTCTCAGTCTCCTCCAGCTGATCTGCATCTTGTCTGGCATCAGAGGTCTAAAGTTGCCCTCAGGACTTTCAAAGAGCCTCCAGCTAGGGCTTTTATCAATGTTCAACTCCGGGAAAGGATTACTGCACATATTTTGCAGGCGACACTTGTGTTTATACATCCCCCACACTGTTTGTCTTTCTTGCAATATTAAAACACCGTTGACTCATGTTCAGATCATGCTCTGGTGCAATCCCAGATCCTCACTACCCAGAGAGCACTGTCCATCCCATATCTGGGAAAATTATAGTTGCTGCCTAAGGAATGAGTATTTATAATCATTCCTACTGAAGGTCACCTTGATTTTTTCAGATTATTTCTCCAATTTGCTGTAATCATACTAAACAGTTCTCCTGCCTTCTAGCATCTCCAGTTACTCTCAGGTTGGTGTCATCTGCAAATTTAATACCTAAAGTCCTGAATTAATTTTCATTAATTCAGTCATTAATGAAAATACTGAATAGCACAAGAAACAGGAACAAATCCCTGCAGAACTTTATTCCAATATCCTTCCATTTTGCCAGTGAACCATTGATAACTACTTTCAGTACAATTTTCTCACATGTTCAATCACTTGCCCACTATGACCCTTTCAGAGCCACCACTTTTCAGAAAACAGTCCTCTTTATTGAGGGTATCTCCAAAATTATTTGTTTGTTCCCGTGTATGTACTTCATTTAAATAGGCTTGGTTTATCAAGCATCTTGATCTTTTCAATCAATGTGTCTCTTCATTTTAAAGAGAGAAAAATGTTGTCACAGTAACTCATGAGAGGCTGAAATACTGGTTTTGTTCTCAATCAAGCTAACATTAGGCTAAGATTCAGATTTTTGAACTCTTTTCCATTGCTTCCTTGCATGGCAGGGATGTTTGTGTGTGGGAGGATCATTCTGAGATTTTAAAAATAAAAAAAAAAACCTATAAGTGAATACTCCTACTAGTTCTTTGCAGTTTTATTTGATCAAGCAATTGGATTACACTGGAAAGAGATTTGATTTCCTCATCTCCTCATCTAACTTCTCCAGAAAACCCTCATTTGTAAAAGTGCCCTAATTCACAAGGTTTTTTTATACAGCAGTTTAATCAACTCCAATTTAGTGCAGAACTTATTGGAATGAGACAGAGCAACTTGATTTTAAAATGAGGATATTGGGAAAGATAAAGTCCTTTAAAGTCTGTTATCTTTTCCCCACGGCATTTGCTAACAAAATTAGTGACCTCATCAGAGAATAAACTGTCTTTGTTCAATGGGTTCTACACGGCCAATTTCTATTAAACCATATTGGCTGACAGTAAGTGCAATTGTTCTCTAATTTTTAATTATTTGACTCCTGTTTTTGTGGTTTTGGCTTTTTTTCTTTTGTTTGGTTTTTTTTTGCCTTAAGACTGGTGTCAAGCTAACTGGCTTACTATTAGCTGGGTCATCTTTCTTGGCCTTTTGCATATTGGCTCACAATTAGCTGCTATGATCTACTGGAATTTACTAGGAAGGCCAAGATTTATGCAAAACTGAATTAAGTTGGCTAGAGAGATCTTCAGACAACCTTTTTAGGACTCTTGGGTGCAAGTTATCCAGGCCTACTGATTTCAAAATGTTTACCCCTTACTGAAGCTGTTTAAAACCATACTTAGTCACTAATGGACTGGGATCTGAGTTCACTATTCTCATGTCATAAGAGTGCAGCATCCCACTTCTTTCTAAATGTAGAAACATTTATTTAAAAAGTTTGATTTTTCCACATTGTTGATTGCAAGAATTTTACTACTCTAATCCAGCCATGGACCTCTATCACTGTGGTGAATCAGATGTGATGTTGTGAAATCTCTGCAGTTCTCAATGCACAGGAAAAGAAGAAAAAAAGTTTTGCCGTTTTGTTCAGTAAGCATAATTTATGTCTACTGGATCCCATTTTCTTATCTCCATTGCCACTTGTTCTCTCATAAATGGAGAGAGCTCTTGGATCCACACAGTGTAAACATACCAGCTGCCTAGAAGGGACTTTTTCAACTCAGCCAAGATGCAGTAACAGAGAGCAACATGGTGCTACTGCAGCCTGCAAGTGCCTTTTATAAATAGATACATATGATCAGTCATATCCAAGATCCAGAAAATTTCTGGATATAGCCATTACTGTAGGGACCAAATTTCTTCTCTCTTCTGCCAACTTGACCTCATAAAGACATGCAGCTCCCTTCCATCTTTCAACAACTGAACTGCTGGGACAAATGTTTTTGTGGACAGATGTCTCTTGCCATGTTGCAAGATACAGATCAAAGCAAATCTTCTCAGAGAGACTGTTCTATGTTTATTTGTGTTTTCCTCTCTGACCATTATAATCCAAACCAAAAGCCTTAGGAAGAAAGGACAATATGCTGAGGAACACCAAAAAGTAGAGACACTAAGCTGGCCTCCATGTGTTGAGGGCCTTGGAAAAATCTGATGGTGTAACAATACGGTGATGGAGACTAGATAAAATAACTCAGTCATGTAACCAGATTAAAAGTGATCTGCTGATGAATTTGCACTAGCTCATGTAAAATCAGTAGCATCTGTGCATAGCAAACATGAAAAAGGTGTGTGTTACCCTTTGGTCAGCCCATAACGGGAAAAGTGCATGTCCAGACAGCATTCACTGATTTTACACATTCCTTATTCTTGGGAGATGCTTTACACCCTGTTACCGTCACCCAGAATGCAAACCATTCCTCAACCTTTACAAAGTTACACTAGATCACAAGACTTTCTAGGGACCTGATGTTACTGAAAGTAGACCAGAGTAAAGTGTCTTGTATTCCTTCTGCATCTTGCATATCCCTATTACTCTAGTATGCTCAGGGTATTCCTCTGTCTCAGGAGCAACTCCAGGTGCTTTCTTAGGGCACACTGCCAGGTGTTTTGTGCTACGTGGGCCCTACAGACTGGGCTGGAGATTTAGTCCAAGAACTGCTATTCTCCATGGCGAAAGGAGGAGGTCTCTCTGGGTTTGGACTTCACATTAAAGCCACTGCTGAAGGCTCACCTGGCATTGTTCAGCCAGACACAGTGTTTTTGCAGGTGCAGAGTGCTGAGCCCTGGAGGGTGGAAGGATAAACAGTCATGGCTTTAAGCAGGGAAGTTGCTGTTTCATAGGGATGAAAGGGTTAAACTAAGCCAATTCCCACGGGGAGGAGGGAAAGAAAAAGGAAGCTGCACGCAGTGAAAGTTTCTCTTGGTGTTTTATACATGAATAATGGGTTCCCCAGGGGTTAGCTCCTGGGCTCAGAGAGGGATGTTATCTTGTCTAGACATACGATCTGAACATCCCCAAAGAGCTGGCGCCTGAATCTCACAGGAGTCAACGCTTACCCCCCGCTGACTCCCATGGGATGCATCCAAAAGATTTCTATTTCAGAAGCACCTGCAGGTAGATGAGAGGAGAAAGGAGAGATGGGAACAAGAATTTATTCTATCTTCTATAGGTGTCACTGCTTTTTAATGTAAGTAATATCTGAACTCCTGGCTCCCTGCATGCAGGAACTGTGAAGCTGTAGTGGTCTCACAGGTGCCTAATAAAAGGAAACATAAAAGGAAACCAGATGCCCTCTAGGTAGCCTGGTGCCAGCTTCATACGAGATCAGTTCATGTTTTTGGTGAGCTTGTGACAATGGAAAGAGTCCCTGGTGCAGTGGGGGTCACTGGGTCCAAGGACCTCAACACTGGCCTTGACTTCGTTTTACCACGGGTACCGTATATCTGTCCAGAGGACAGTCACTCTGGTTTTGGTGGATATTCAGTCCTCCTTTGTCACACCACCATCAAACCTTTTTTACAGATACTTGCAAAAGGCTGATTTGATACTTGAAGCAGAATTCTGATGAAATCAGCTAGGACCATGAAAGACATCTCTGAATGTACATCCTTCTACACCACGTTTCACCTCAAAAATTGCACATAGGTAAAATCCTTTAAAACTGTGAGAAAAAATCTGCAGAAAACAAAAGGCTAAAATAAGGTATGGAGTCTTCAACCATCACACCAAAAGTTACCTTAGCATAAGGGAGCACCAGACATATGTCATTCCTGATTTGCTGAATCTTTTTAAATCTCAGTGGTTAGGTTTAGGGTGTCCTGTCACTTAACAGGTCAGAGCATTTTGCCCATTGGTCTTCATGTGATTCATGTAGACGATTGGTATCTCATTCTTTCCCTTGCTCTGCCTCAGTTTCCTAAAATGGGCAGGGTAACACTTCCTTGCCTTTTTCTTGCTTTGTTGCCAGATACAGAGACTCTCAAAAAAAGCCAACAAAAAAGGCCAAAGTATTTTTTCTAGAAGAAAAGCAAGTCAGAAAATTTGTCTGTATTCAGCTAGCGGAACCACATCAGAAAGGCCAAAAAGGATTTTTTGATACTGGGCTTAGAATAAAGTTCTAGTAAATGTGACAGAATGATGGAACAGGGTTATAAAAAAGCAGTAAACTCAAGTGAAAGGCATGGTGTAACAGAGTTAGGATACAATGAGTAAATCTGAGGAGTAAGGAACCAAGGAGGATACTACAGAGATTTTAGCTGAGTAAGAACATGAAGAATAATGCTCTAAGATATGATGAGAAAGTGGCATAGTGCTTGGAGGGTTCAGGATGTCTCACTCCTGGAATTAATACAGCTTGGCTGCCTAAATACAGCTCAAAAAATCTGGGTCATCATGTACATGATTTCTGCATCCCCCTGCTAAACCAGTCAGGTCATGGACCAGGTACTCATGCTGTGACAACTGCTTTTAGCAAGAAAAACCAACCACTGATTGTAACTCATCATCCCCAAAGTCTTTTCACAACAATGACTAAAAAGAACCGCCTGCATGCACATGGCCCGGACTTTGTTACAAATAACTCCCTACCAGTGATGCTGTGAAATGAATTAGTGAGCTCAGCACAGTTCCCACTGAGCAGGTGTCCACATCAGAAGAAGCACCATTAGGATAAAATGACCTTAAGGGCAGCTAGAAAGTGACCTGACAAAGAAATTTTCTCCTTTTATGTTTTTTCCCCTTTTGTTTTTTTGCTTCCTTTTTGATAGAGAAAACAGGCTTAAATTTTTCACCTTTAAGCTCACAGCAAGTCCAAGTCTGACCTTGCGTGATTTTTCTCATATTTTAGGTAACTCCAAGTTGTTCAACCTCCATCACAAATACAGAGACTATAGTTCTTTAGGAGTATTTTCTCCATTTGGTTAAAACCAACAGTATTTAAACATTCCTGTCAAGTCTCCTTTTAGTCTTCTTCTTGGTGATCCAAGCAGATCTTTGGAGAGAAGGGCATTCACAAAGCTGATCGCATGCTGGTGCCAGCTGGAATTCCAGAATGCTGGAAGCATTCTGTACAGCCTCCTGAACCAGCATAAGGGTTTTGTTCTGCTTTACAGTAGATCTTTTTTCTTGTATCTATAATATGTATAATCTTCTACGTAACCCTGCATATATATTTGTGACTCTTTACCATTTATCCCCAAGTCTGTTGACTTTTCTTCTTTTTTCCCTTTTCCCCTCTTCTTTTCTTTTTTTTCTTTTCTTTTTTTCCCCTTCTTTCCTTTTTTTTCTTACAGTTGTAGGCTCCCTTTAAAGACATTGTTTTCAATAATAAGAGTACAGCAGTTTCCTCCAGTCCTACATCTTTCACCTTCATAGGGCAAATTCATGAAGATCAGTTCTTTATGTGTTTTAAAGATATGGACACAAAAAACTGGTGAGTCTGCAGCTTGTCTATTACTCTTGCTCTATCTGCCTTTCACCTGGCCAGCACGACCAGTCCCAGGTGAGCAACACAGTTCTTTCCTTTTCCTTCTTCTACCTCCTACAGGTTTCTAATCATAGGTTAGTCTTTGTCTGTTATGAGGATAATTTTATTTTATAATAACGTGGCTGGGGAGAACTCTCTGACAGCACAGAAGAATATGTAAAAAAATCCATGACTTAAAGAGCCATAGAAACATGTAGAAGGGGTTTTGGTGAGAAAAAAACCCAACTAAACCCAAACCAAATACTGCCATTTATTTGTTTTGCAGGACATATCTCTATTTAGCTCCTTTCTTTTTCTCCTCTATTCTTTGCTTGATCAAGCAAAACATTGCATTGCAAGAATATTCCAATCCTACCACGACTTTTGGTTATTTTACAGCACAAATGCGGTCAGGATTTAAGTAAGGGAAAAATTCACTGTGATAAGGCTATTTCACTGTCATGACCCTACTGCAGGAGTGGGTTTTCTTAATCTGTTTATGGTTTACAAATGCAATTCCTGGAGAAGCTGTTCATGAAACCCATGGCCCCAGTCTAACTTTGGATTCTGCAAAGATATTGAATTTCCTGTCCTTGTTCCAAGAGGGATTATTACTGAATGGCTATTTTACTTCTGCATTGCAGGATTAGTTTCTAAATTTGCCAATTAGTGCTTGCCAATTAGTGTTGTCATATAGTCCACAAAACCTTAAAGCTTAGTTGCTTAGTCGGAAAATAAATGTCTGTATTTTGCAAAGACATCTTCCCATATCTTTCATCCTTTCTAGGTTCTCTGGATGGTGGTTTACATTTTAACTCTGTAAAAGGTCAAAATCTGGGCTGGATCGATTTATTTACTGAAAAAAAATTAAAACAGCCACAGCAAACGTGTCTTCCTGGTGAGAATAGAAATACCCTGGAGGTCATGTTCAGAAGTGATTTATTGGAAGACAGTGTAAGTGTCCATGTTGCTGTGCCAGCCCAGCCCTGCCCGTACATTGTCACACACATCAGCCTCTGCGTGATCCAAGCCCTGTCTCTGATCCAAGCCTATGCAACTCTGTGAACTCATCTCATGACAGCTTAGAGGCACCCTGGGGAAAATTTTACATTGGAGTTTATGAAAGGAGGTTACCTCCACAGTCGACCCCAGTCCCAGGGGAGATTTTTTTTGTCTGTGCGCAACTCATGCTGGGAAGGAGAGGTTGGGCAGGTATCAAGTTAAACTAGCAGGATTCAGGATCAAAACAAAAAAAGAGATGGTTTCTCTCATAACAGGTAATTCAGCTGTGCCCTGGCTCAGGACACCACATTCAACAAGTGATTGGATCAGTTCATGAGGGAGAAGTCAATGAAAAGACATTACGTACAAAGCAATCCACGTGACTGGAAACTGCAAGAACAGAGGAAAGGCTACTACAGGATTGTCTTCTGTCATGCTCTTCTCAGGCATGCACTGGTGCCTGGTATCAGGGAAGGTGTCATTTCTGTGGATGGGGACAGTTGTGACAATAATTGTTCATATGTTCACAACTTATTCCCTTGAGCGAGAGATCAAAACATCAACAGCAGCAATCCTGCAAGGCACAAATCCTCTGCCAGTTTATACCCAGTAGGCAAAGATAAAAGTGGAAAAGGTTGTAGCATCCTTGTAGCAGTCCAGCTTCATTCTAATGGCCTGGGAGAAAAGCTCCTTTTTTCACATAGACCTTTGTCCTCAGGAGGGTGGACTTCTGTCCAGGAGAATGATTGAAAGTAGCAAAGTACTACAAGTGGGCATGTCTCAGGTGGTTTTAGTAGATTCTGTGTACCACCAACTTTCTTTTCTTCAAATGACCCTTCTTGAAACAATCTCTGAAAAGGCATAAAAAAAGGAGCATCCTAGCTAGCAAGCATAAAAAAAAAAAATTAAAATTAATCTTCAACAAATGAGGCAAGACAGAGCAGTTCTTGTTTTTCATGTTTTGCCAAAGCTGCACTAGTGTTCAAGCCTCACCCCTGACTACCCAGTCCTCTAAATCTTCTTCCCTAAACACTGCAAGAGATACTGTGACAAAGCACAGAACCAGTCACAATATTAACCAGCCACTACCTTCGCAGCTAGTTTGTTCAGACAGAAAAATTGAGCTATAGATGGAAAAGAATTCAAACCTGTGGGGCTTTTAGCAAAATTTTGCTCCAAAGCTGTAATATCCCCAGTGGGCCAGGAAGTTTCAGCTTAGCAATCTGATTCAGCCCCCTTATTAAAACAAGCCTGAACCTGGGAAATTCTAATCTTGATTGAAATCTAAAGGTGACCTTTATTTTTACTTTTTTTTTTCTTTTACCCCAGTGGGGGCTGAATTTGGGTGCCCTGGCTCTGAATCAGCCTGCAGCCTCCTTTTCCTTAGCAGACAGTTTGTCCTTTCCAAGACAGGCTGGACATTTGCTCTCCATGGGAGAGCTGGGTCACTGCGATTATTGCATGGCAGAGACATGTTGCTCAGTATGCTGGGGAGGGATGGAATATCTCATTGAGAAGGAAATAAAGGCACCAGTTCTGATATAAAAGTGGGGAGGGGCTTTCCCACCGGGGAAAAAAAAAAAGGTGAAAATTTTTTAAAATTAGAGGAAAAGAGATCATTCATATTTAAACGGTGTACTTGGCAGGTATTTCCCTGCAACCCTCTCCACAGCTAATCTGTGTGTGTGAATAAGTTGGTTTTTTCTCCCTTGGGCCTAGTATGTCTTTTTGCTGAATTCTGCACTGCAGTTTGAATATAAGAGGGGCTCAAGCCCAACCCCACCAGCCCTGAGCTTTGGGTACAGATTCTGCTCTTGTGGCTCAGGCCCCATCTCTCACTGTAATCCCGGGCTGATGATTTCACCATCTCCTGTCATCACGCCTGTGCCTGGAGCTCCCTCCCTCTCTCAGCGTGCCAGACACACATACTCCTCCTTGGCACAGCCCTCCGGCCATAAAGTCCACTCGGGCAAAGGAGTGACAGTAACATCATTGTCACCTACACCGGTACCGGGTGCTGGGGCTGGAAGGGACAGGGGGGTTGCATTGTGCTGGACCAACAAACTGAACCAGCATCTCTGGAGGCAGGAAGGTCTCACCAGCTCTCCGTGGTACAGGGTCGCCACTTCTCGACCTCCCTGCCTGCCTGCAGCTACAAAGAGGGGCAGGATTAGAACATGGAGGGTGTGATCAGGGCTTCGATGTGCCCCAGGATCTCAGATTACTTTAGCGTCTCCTGGTGGATATTGCTAGCCAGCATAATTTAAAGTTAAATTCAGGCAGGAAGAGGCACCAGGGAAGGGACTACAGGTTATGCTGCTGTCTAGTGGCACATACAACGTGTTTCCCAAATACGGCTGAAGATCAGATTTAAATGCAAAATCTGTGCTGTCCTTCTGTACCAGGATCATGCTTTTTATGGTATGTTCCTGTATAAGACCATTTAAACAAGGTAAAAAAACATATGCCACACCATGACTCTTTGGAGCTTAGAAAATAGACTCCAGTTGAAAATTAGAACTTTTCTAATAATAGAGGCAGTTGCATCACAGAAAATTGTCACAATTATATCATTTTATTGCAATAGGTCTGGGAGAAGTACAAGGTCTTGAGGTGAGGAAATTGAGGCAGAGTACAGGATTAACTGTCCAGCTCCTCACAGCTTGTACAGACACTTCTAGAAGCTGAGCAGCAGGTGATGAGAGCTGTTCAAGGTATTTCTCCTCACTCTAAAGCAGACAGAGCATGATGCCTTCACTTTGATACTGTCAAGGCATCACAGTGCTGGGGAAAGCCATGGAGACAACAGCTCTCTGACCACCCTGTGAAGAACATCTCAGCCTGCTGTTGAGGCCAGTGGTGGAAGACTTATATGTGTGAGTCCCACATATGTCTTCCCAGAGGATGTACTTGAGCTTGTGAGGGACAAGGGGCTTTCATCCTTCTAATCTTTGTCATTTCATTCTTTGCTGCTCTTTACTGTTGTCCCCAAGGGAAGGTCCTTTTCCTGCTCAGCCTTGACTCTGGTGTCATGTGGTGTCTTTTTGTCAAGAAGCTCCATAAGCTGTCCAAAAAGAATGAAAAGGGCTCTGCTGTTCATGTCACTGCCTGACCCTACTTTTCTCTGAATTTTGTGCAACCTGCCTATGCAGGAGTCGCTAGTCCTGTGTGGACCAAATCTCCCACACTCAGTGCACCAAGTCCTGTCAGAGAGATGTTTTTTGCCAGCAAAGAATGAGCTGAGAAACATCCTTGGAAACTGGGGATCACCAAGTTGTATGTACAGAAGTGGGCAGGAATTGAACTGCAACATCACGATGCCTTTTCATATTACAGTGAACTAGTCACTGCAGTAAACTGCACAACAGCCAAGCCAGAGATGCCCACAGAAATGTCTCCTCTTTGCTTGTGATAAACATGATCCAACCAGGCTGCATGTAAAACATTAGAACCTGCAGAGCTTATAGGACCTGTCACCTCAGCCACTTCCTCTTCAGTACAAGAAGTCAGAAGGGTCTCCAGAGGGGCCCCTCTACCATGCTGCATTAACAGCCCTTCATGTGGAGACTGCTCCACTGGTTGGACTTTCTGAAAAGCATTGTTCGCTGCTAGGACACCAGTTCAGCTCAGCTCTGGGCCAGAGTGAGTCAGATTTCTCACAACTGAAACGCAAATGAACTGGAATCACAGCCTAATTCTGAGAGTACAAAAATTCATGATCTCAGCCATACCCTAGGCTGTCAGGCTAAGGAAGATGATTTCTCTAGGTTTTGGCCTGAAACATGAAGACAGTTCCCATTTTTTTTGTACTGCAGATAAAATTGGCCAAAGCGGCAGGATTTGGGAGTAAGATCCACCAGAGACCAGATATGCTGTGCCTGACAAAGAAATGCTCAGAGGTCTGGATTGTCATTCTGTGCATGTTTTTCCTCCATGGGCAATCCCTCCGTAAGCATTCCCCAGGTACAAAGTGAGCTGCTTTCAAATGCTGGAAGAGCTCTGTGGGTAGGCAGCACTGTTGTGAATTTCTTGCTGACATTTGGAAACCAGAGAATAGGAAAACCCTCCAGGAATCTCACCAATCCCGTGAGTTCTACAGACTTAACTGAAGTCCTACATTATCCTCATCTAAGTCTGAACTGACATCCTATGAAAATGCAGGGAAAGGAAGCGTTGAGAACCAGAGAACTGTTCTAAAAGAACTCTGTCAATAGCATCAAGCATTTTAAATCACGAAATGCAGCTGAAAAGGAGACATACAGGAACTGCTTATCCTAATTTCAGCTTTACAATTCTGCTCCAAGGAACGCATATACACACATTTATATGTCTATATTTACTTGTGATACTTATATACATATTCGTTTATATATTTATACTTATTTACTTGTGTGTGATACTTATTTGCTTATTCATATAGCTAGATGGATAGTGATTCTGCTGTGCCTTTGGTAGCAATTCAACAGGCTACCAGCAACAAATATCCTCCTAAAATTTCTCTTCCAATTGAAGAGGTTTCAGAGAATGCCTTCCCTAATGCACACATGTTTGCATCTGTTTCTCATGCCTTTCCAAAATGGAATTCCATTCATTTCTGTCTTTGTTGAGGAGGTGGTAGAAAGACAGTAAAAGGAATAAAATAAAAAGAAGTTTAGAAACCCATTCAAAAATAGTGCCGAGAATTTTGATTTGTCCTTAGAGACACATATGTATTTTAGAAAGGGAAATAAAAAATTGCTTATGTTTTGGAAAAGGTCAATAATAAAAAATAAATCCTGCAGATCCCATCACCTGCTGATTTCTGCCTCCTCCATGAAAAGGAAAAGGGAAAGGTAGAGGGATTGCAAATCAGCTCTCGAATGTTGTTAAGAATAATAACAGTAATCATAATATTGTCCTGCTCCTATACAGTGCATTGTGTCAGCAGACCTTACAAGAGACTTGCAAAGGAGATTCCAAAATAATTTCATTTATTTTCCAGAGGAGGAAACAGCTTGGGACAATATCACCAGTCTGGTGGCAGAGATAGGAATAAAATGACAACTTTTGAAGGCTGAGCTAACCAGGATGGCACAGTGTCATATTAGCTATTCCTAGCCCTGAATGATTATAGGAAAATTATTGAAAATGAGGCAAGATTAGTGGGGAAAAAACATTCTTGTAGCTATAAGTAGTTTAAACAGTTTGTGGGGAAAGGCTGAAAGTTGATAAGAAGCATAATGGCAAGGGCATTGCTATCGCAGAAAAGTAATGCAACTGCCCCTTCTTTCTTTTATCCCTTCTCCAAAAATACACGAGGCTAGCTCTTTTCATGACAGCTGCAACATTATCCTGTAAAACATCTTCCTCATATTTTAAAATCAAGTGCCTGTGCAAACCAACACCAAATGGGGCAGTCCCTTATAAAGAATGTCAATGTCTGCAGAAAGTATGTCTGTATGAGGAAGCAACTCAACAAAGGGTAGCCAGAACAGTTTGTACTTGTTTTAATACCCATTCCTATAGAGGAATGCTTTGCAAACACACAGGCAGTGATCTAGATTTTCAGAAGGAAGTTTAGAGGAACTGGTGATTCCATGAATGTGGCTGCATGTTTAAAACAGGCACAAAAAAGGGAAGAGGCTAAAGATGTATTGACAGTTGCAATGACCTGCTCAACTTTCAAAATCTGGAGATGTCCACTGCTGCTGGGAAAAAGAATGGAAGACAGATTCTCCTGGCAATTTCAATCCTTTGCTTTTTTTAAGGAGACTGCCCACATGGCCAGGGCACTGCTACTGCCATCTGGATGTGAAATTTGCCTTGGTTCAATCATAAACCATCTATGTTATGCTACCACATGCCTGGCAAATAAATGCCTGATTCAAATGAAAGCAGAGGTGAAAAATGACCTTATTCATACCTGTAAAATGAAGTTGTAGATTGCTGTATCAATCTATTCTTAACCACTAATCTGTTTGGGTGACAACAATCCTGGCTGCGGTTAAAGTGGCTCTCTGTTACCAGATAAGCTGCTTCTCTGCTAAGTTATTAATGAAACCAAGTGATCAGGGATTTCAGTTCTATAAATACAGTTTTGATAAATGCAAAGCAAGGCATGTGAGGATGGGACCTTTAGTACAAGATGAGTTTAAACCATGCAGATGCTGTGGCAGGACTGCTAAGAAGAGGATCATGTTATATCTGCCTTGTTTTCTATACTTCTCGCCCAGATATCTCCCATGTCCCTTTCCCAGAGGTAAGGCACTAGGCTGGATTGTGATTTAATTTTATATGACTGTTGCTCTGTGTTGTGTTAAATGTATGCTGTCGGTTCCAGGTGGCACCTTGGCAAGAACCCAAGGCCTGTGCCAAAGTTATGTCAGTGCAAAAATATTAATGCACATGACCCACATTATTTGCTGTCTCTCCAGGAAGAGAAGCCAGTGGGGCTTTTTTAAGTTCATCAGCAAAGGGTGCTTACAATTAGTTAACTTTATCTTTTTGTCAGAAAACACAATTGTTGATGGCATTTCAGAGACCTCTCAGCAGGAGTTAAACTTGGTATCCAAGTGGAAGTTTTCTTTAGAAGAAGGGATCATATAATTAACATGGCAGCCACTCAGCAGTGCCCATGGTATGGAAATGCTTTCAATTAGAACTCCCTTTTGCTTACAGCTTACCTTAGCATCAACTTCTGGCTTGATGTTTCCTATCCTTTATCTATTCTGGAAGGTAGCCACCAGTGGAAAATATGTAGATAGATCATTATGTCAGGTTCAAATCTGTCAATGAAATGATAACAAATTTATCCTAATTTAAAATATCTAACATTGCTTCTACTTCTAACCTATGCAATTGTAAGTGTTCTCTAATTATAGAGCTAGCCTGAATTTAGTGTGGCTGTATCTTTGTTATTTGTATCTGACGTTAGGTTTGAAATGGTCATTCCAAACCAGGTTCCATTTCTTGCTATGACCATTTAAAAAAAAGTCGTTGAACAAATGTGGCTGTGACTACTCAAAGAATAAATAACAAACTGGTGCAGCAGAATGTATGTTTTCAGTCACGTTAGAAAGAGGATTTGGGGACATGTGTGTCTATTTAAGACTGCACTTTCTGGAGAGGCAAAACTTTTGAGGATATTTTTGGTCCCTGCATTTGCAGGCAAAGATGAGCAGCACTGCAGTATTGGAACTGTAAAGCACCACTTGTTTATGATCTAACAGACAGCATCTGGAAATCCACACGTAGATACTCCTTCCCTGCATTTTGAATGAAGTCCTTTTGCTCACTTGTCTTAGTTCAAGGAACTCTGTCTTTAGAGATACCACCTTGACAGAGGTGAAGGAAGGAACTTTTTAGCCTCAGGAAAACAGAGTGAGACGAATAGTTGATCCAAGGCAAAGATCCAGCAAAGAATCTTTGTTTCTTTTTATCTGCTTAAATACCTACAAAATTAAAAACAAATGATTAGAATTCCAGCAATCAAGAATGTGATCTCCTTTATTGCTGGAGGTACTTCCCTGCTGTTGATGTAATTATCAAGGTCGATGCAAGATTTTGGCTTTGGAAGTCTCACATATGCATAATGCTGACAACTAAGGGAACAGCTGTGCCATGAGTTTTCCCTGACTGAACATGCTTCATTCTTCTTGTGTGTTTTTCTTTAACTTACTGCTTTTTGTTACAGATGCAAACAGCAAAACAAATGGGAGAGGCAATGCACAGTGCTTCACATTACTGAAGGAACATTTGGTTTGGGAATTGAACTTCAGAGCCAATGACCTTGTGAAGCTAACATTGCATTAAATATGGTTTGAACTTTTACTGAGACTAAAAAAAAAAATAAAAGAGGATTGCACTCAGAATTTTCAGTCTCAAGCTTTGGAACCTCTTCCCATCCGTTCCTGGATGTTCCCCTAGTGGAGCAGTTAAACTAGTAATCTGGGAGTGACAAGACCAATTCTACTAAATATGAATGTCAACCAGGGAGCTTCTGTCCAGCAAGAAAAGATGAGCCAAGAATAATCAGTCTTCTGCTCTCTCTGGCCAAGGGAAGCCTCTGTGATAGATGATGAGGAAATAGCACATGTTGTTTATGACCGTACTGGTTATAGGGCAGAAGCCATCTGGGCAAGTTCTTTTAAACCCACATGGTCTTTACACCCAGTGGCTCTATGCCAGTACCTTGATGCCAGGGAGTCATGTCTGGGTTCCAGGCTTTCCTCTGAGCAAAGTGTCTCATGGCTCTGTATGAGATAGGTCATCCTTTGCTGTGCTTGCTGGTATTTTAGCAGCTGTTACTCTCTTATCAGTTATGCTTGAGTGCTACACATCAGCTAGTGTATTGTTTCCAAACTCCATCCTGCCTTCTCCATGCTGTTTCTCCTACACCTTTTGGAACAGTTCACCTCATGAAAGCAGGGGTTGCATGTCTTGGTGTGTGGATTATGCAGCGGGATGCATTCCCTCCTAGATGAATCATTCAAATCCAGCCTAGTTTATTAATAAATGCAATCAGATAAGGCTTTTGCCGTAGCTTCCCTAGTGGGGCCTCCTTTGCTGGCACTATCAGTGAGATCAAAGAATGAACAATGCCATTCAGAATGAACTCCTGGTAGATTCCTCCGGGCTGGAGCAGAAGTATATTTGTAAGTGGCTGTGTGTGTTTGTTTCACTAGGTTGCTCTTCTAGCTATGAGGACAAATAGCACCCTCCAGGCCCCATACCAGCATCAACTCAAAGACAACATCAAATATTAAGACAGATAAAAAAATGCCAATCGTTCCATCTTCCTACTGGGAGAATTTCTTAAGGAAGGTTCTGCCAGAAGTTACTCTCTATAACCTATCTAATTTAGCACTGGACAATGATTGTTAAAAGAAAGCGGCCTGGTAGACTAAGTTCATGTGAAGTGTAACTATTGATAGCACTCCAGAGAAGGAATGTGGACCAGTTTTGCTTTTGTATCTTCAGCTGCAAAAGGGAGGGCTTGTGCTGGGGGCACTGTGAACACGATCCTCCTGGAGGACAGTCCAGTGAAGTAAGCTGGCTGATTAAGGGAGAGAGTACCAGAGAGTACAGCAGTGGGAAAGAAACTTTTGGGCAGAGTTTGAATCACATCTTCAGAACATCCCCTGTCCTTGCAGGAAACCAGTCCAGCACCAGTTTCTCTTAATGTTTTTCTCTCATGGAGCCAAAGTTGTCAGGGAATTGGCACACTTTCTATCTCACAGAAGTTGCCCTTTCTAAAAAGCAGTCTGGGATGGCCAGCTTTTGCTGAAAAAGCTTCACTCAAGAAGAATATTTTGGTTTTCCAAGGCAGGTGCTATTTTGTTGGTAGTTCATTGGTGGACAGCACTTCCAGCTACACAGCAAAGAGGCAATAGTGCAGCCCATGAAACCAGACCCTTAAAGAATGTCCCCAAAGTTTCTTCATGATAGCTCATCACTACCAGGTTAACTTCAGCACCCTTAGAGGTCCTTTCCAAAGTGCTTTGGTTGCTCTTTCAGAGCTTTGGAACACGGCACACCACCTGCTTCATTTTCTACTCCTCCTGACACAGTGATGGAGACCCCCAGCTGACTCTTTCTTGGCCAGACCATCTCCTGGCTCCCTTCCATTACAAACAGGATGGTTCCCAGTAACAGCTGTTCCAGTAATGTCTGGGCAAGACAAGTTTAGTGGCAAGAAGTGTCTCAAAGCCCTTTACAACAGCCACATACTTGCCCACATTATAGCACAGGGGTTTGTGATCCCTAGTATACACGCATAAAAATATAAATATATACCATTATTCCAAACTGTCACTCATCCCACAAATGTTTTCCATCCTCATGAAAAGTTCCTTATGCCCTTATGAGCAGCTGCTGCAAAGGAAATTAATTTTGTTTGACAGAGTTGTTCTGATGCAGCAGATATTTCTTGCTGATCTAGATACAGCTTCTCAGGGTTCACAGGCTGTGCTTCAGCCCTTCTCCCTCAGCCAGTCCCATACTTTTGGGTACTGGCTTATTTAAGCCTATTCTCATGGCACCTCTCCCAGCTATGCCCTCCAGGTCAGACAACCACCCTGACGCCAACCAAATGGCCTGAAATCCCTCCAGTCTGGATTCCTGTCTGGAGCTACACTCTTCTACTACATCAATCTTTAAGGACATTCACTATGCCCGGCCCAGCTGCCTCCGCATTTCCCAGCTGCTCTTTTGGCAACCAATGTTGGACAAATAAGCCCACCCCAGAATCCACTTTAGAAGAGGCTTGAGATCATGTGCCCCAGAGGCAGATGGGATTTGCGGGCTGGGTAAGGCCAGGCTACACTTCTACAGTCACAGGCTATCTATCAGCCTGAGGATGGATATCTAGACATGTATCAGAGGAGAGCACCAGAACTCAACCCACTCCTTGGCTTAGTCTCCCTGAAGAAAGTGTTCATGCAACTTCACTTCTTCCAGTCACATCTTGCAATCCTCCTCTATTTTGTGTCTGCTCTTTGCCAACTGAGAAGGCACTTTGCTGACAGATGATCCACTATGACTCTGCCAAAGTGGTGCAAGAGGGACTGGGCAAAACCAACCTTCCTGTTTCATTCTGGACAGCAGCACAACAGGAAGAATATATGCCAAAACTGAAAAAAAAAGAGAAAAGTATGTTTTTATTTAAGGTTTACCTTTGCACAGCTGAACTTTCAATGGAATATGAGCTTCAAATCCCCTCTTTTCCCTCTCTCTCTGCAAAATTTTTTTCTTTTACTTTCTTTCCTATATTTTTTTCTATTTTTCCTCTGTTTTCTTTAACATCCTAAAGCAAGTGGGGTTGGATTTAACATGAGGGTGTGGATGTAGCTGCCGCCTTTGATCCCCTACCCACCCTTTCCTTTCTCCTCCCCAGAAATCAAAGCTGGAGAGTATCAAATGAAAAACTGCACAGCACAGGCCCTGATCTGTCAGCATTTGGGTTCAGATCAAACTTGTCCAAAGCCATAGATGCAGCTGGAGATTGCTGGTGGTTTCGGCCACTTTTTCTCTTCTCCTCTGAGATCACTGGGTCAAACCATTTACAGGATATAGTTCAGGTCTGAAACACCCCTGACCAGCAATTATTTTAAAAAATATTAATCCAAATATCTTTTTAAAAATGGAGGAATAAAAATAACAGAGGGCACTGTAAAAACTCTTGCTGAACTGTGCTTTACTCTTTGTCTACTATATTTTTGCTAAAATAGGTGGTTTATGCCCAGCTCACCAAAATGGTAGACCATGAAAGTCTGCTGTTTTGTCTGAGTTAATATTTGTTAGTACAATAAAAGGCAACCTTAAACCAGAAATTGTTGGAGAACAGTTTTCATAACAGTGACAGGTAAAACTTTAAGGGCATCTGTGTCAATGCTTAAACAGACAAGAGACAGGAGGACGGCTTTATTCTTGCCAGACTCTGTCCTGCAAGAAAATCGTTAGTCCCTTGGTCATCAGAAATTTTCCATAATCGCTGGTGTTATCAAACACTTTCAAGTTAGAGGAGCATTCCTGAAGTCCTCTGTTGTCCCTGTCCCAGACTTTACAGAGTCCCCAAAGGGTGCGTGTTTCTTGCATGCTCGTGTAACCGGCCTGCGCGTGCAGCTGCAACACGGGCTCCTCATCTACAGACCTCGGAATGGAATCCTTTTTGCTTGGCAGGGGGCAAGGGGACATGATCCTTTGAGGAGATCTCAGACCCTAGAGGCCTGAGATTTGTAATCTGGGCTCCTAGGTGGAGTTGAATTTGGAAAAGGCCCCCTCACCAGAGCCAGCCAGCCACACTCGAGCTCCCCGCCCAGGGCCTGTTCAAAGCCTGCACCAGTCCAACGCTTCTCTCACTCCTGCTCTATTTTCATTCATTATTTCAGGTGTGCAAATTAAACCACAAGAGGAGAGAGAAAGGTCCCTGCCAGTAGGGAAATTAATTAGGATTTGGGAGATAATGCTTCAAATCACAGCTTTCTTTGGTGATCTTCCTCACAACCTCAGGCAGAACACTTTGGACTCCATCCAGCCTCTACACCACAGAGACTACAGCAAGCTCAGGTGGCTGCAAATGGTGTATGCATTGAACAGAGGAGTGGACAAGGGACCCCAAGACTGCCAGACAAAGTCCCTGGACACAGACAAGTGTGGAGTTTCAGGTAAATACCTATATGTGGTGGCCTAGACCCAGCCCCCTCCCCTCCAGTATTGGTTATTGAACAGTCAGTAACCAAGACACACCACACTTGGAAGATCACACTTACACCCCAGATGCAGGTGTGAGTCTGAAATGTGGCAAATCTCAATTGCTTTGCCCGCCCCAGGCCAAGCAGTCAGCACTTAATAAACAAACACAAACATGTGTGGGTGTGATTAAAGGAACTGCTGGCATGAATTTGGGAAGTGCAACTGCATGACAACAAATAGAAGGGAGGCTTGAAGATCATATGAAGGCAGTTCTGGATAAAGTTCACTTTCCCCTGTAGCTCTCAGGTGCCCCATACTAGTCCCACTTGCTCCAAGAGTAAAGATAAATGTGCACACAATACTCATGCTCATAGATAGCTATAGACAAGTCTTTCTGGGAGAGCTTGTTTCAGAAAGAGATACACTGAATTTTTATGACTGTGGCCACCACGATGACATCCTCATTTGCTGAAATGAAGCTTTGAACTGCTGGAAAGGAAATTATGAGAAACCATTTGACTTTGTTCTGTCTTGGATCTTATGCATTTTCAGTGCCATTGTTTTTGAGCCCCTGCCAGTAGGGCAGAAAACAACACAGCTGCCATCTGCCTAGCGTTGTTTGTGCCTTATCCTTTCCCCTAGGGGTGATGCACATAGAGAAGAAGTCTTTGTTTGGGGTCGGTCTGTTTTGCTCTGGGTTTTTTTTTTGGGGGGGGGAGTGGGAGAAGGGTTGTCCAACCCTTCTCTCACCCTGGTTGTTTGGGCAGTGAAGGTCACAAGTAGCCATCATGAAGGAAGGGTGGATAGGCAGAGCTGAGATAATTTAATCAAAGAGAGCTGCTAATTGCTAATGCAATCCACCCTTGGGGCTATATTGCCTTGTGTGATGCCCTGGCTGTAAGTGGTTCCTTAAACTATTCACAAACCAAGTAATACCTAATTGTGTGGCACAAAACTGAAGCAGGGAAAGAGAAACAGTCCTAGCTGTGGCCTTTGACACTCCACAATAACAGCACTTGCTAGTACCACAATATCACTGAGAAATAAATCTGAGGAGATGATACATTTTTGGCTTTTCCAAAATTATTTCCTGAGATTCTACTCCAAAAATCATTGTGGCTGGCTTAGCTGTAAACATTGTTTCATGGAGACAGATGTGCCTACTTGGATTCTGCAAGAGTCTCATTTAACATCTTCGTTAATCTCTGGAAATGGAGATAATCAGGCGCTTGATGAAATTTACAAACAGCAATAATTTGGGAGGATTTGAAAACAACCCCAGAAGAAAAGTAGAAGAAAGGCATTTTGGGGAACATAATTTGGGACTAAATAGCATAAAGGAAGGTTGCAGTCTAACTGTATTCATTGGTGCCTTAACAAAAGAAGACTCCACTAAGAACTAATGGGAAAGTAAGATATAGGAGGCAGATAAAGAAAAAAGAGCTGAGGGTTTATGGCACAATTTTTGGGGGCATAAACTGGCAACAAGATGGGTCAGTAGGAATTGCGTGAAGGGATCAAGTCTCTGAGACACGAAATCTAGAAAGATCAAAACCCAGAACAATTAATTTGATTCTTGAGAGGAAGACAATGACAAGATCATGAAATTCAAAGAGAACATTTTTAAATTATGGAAGAACTGGAACACATGATATATGCAGAAAGGATAAAGATCTGAAGATGAAAAAAAAAGAAAAAACCTGAAAACCAGGCATTGAGTAAGCAGGGAAGAGACATAACCAAACCATCCAGGCTTCAGAAAGTGGTAAGAAATTTGCTATGAATAATGTAAGAAAACATAAACAAAGTAGAAATTTGGAGCCAGTTTTTTTCCTGACAGTGAGATCAGTGGCATATCATAAAGTCTTCAACAAGTGCTTTGGGAAACCCAGGATTTAGGGCTGTCAAATCCCATCCTCAGAAAAAGCATGGATAATATCTATGTGCCAAACAGTCTTCTGAAGGCAAGGAATCTGCCAGACATCCAGTGCTGGTTTTCCAACTTCTGTGACTTCGTATTTGATGGAGCATCTCCAATTTCAATCTTTGAACAACTTGCAGTAGATATTTCCTTCTCAGTGTAAAGAAGGATCATATTAAGATGTGATAGGGGCATGGTAGGGACAACCCAGTATTCACTCACCCAACTAACCAGTCCTGCTGGTCTTATCTAAAAATTACTTGTCCACATTTCTAATCTTCTGGCCATACCTTTGTCTCTACACCTTGTATGATGAACCATACATTGGACTAAAAGCTTTCATTAAAGTTTCAATTCACACGTTTGTACAATTTCTAGCTGGAAAAGACCATGTTAATAATCTGTCTGCTGTGCTGTACAACAGTGTTCAATTCATTTCTCCCATTAATTCAAGCCTGCATTCCCAGCTTGAGCCAACTCTTCTTTGTATGTATTAAATAATGACACGGTGGATGTGACATTGCTAAGTGCCTGAAAAAGGTATTAGGTAGATGGTGTTCAGAATTGCCAGAATTAAGGCATTTATATTTTCATGAACTCTTCTGTATAAACACTGAGCTTGGTGCTATCTTTCTGTCAAGGGCATACAATAAACTCAGATTTGGCTTGAAAGCTGTTAGATAAATAGCAAGTCATTTCCTCTTGAATGTCTCTAATTCTTGATTATGTGTGTGTGTCATTGCGAGTCTCTGAGCATGCATTTTATTTTGTTGGGGTTTTTTATGCTCTAAACTTCCAGAGTTCTTCCCCCCTCCCCTTTTTCCTTTTGAATGGAGGCTCAACATTTCAGTTGCCTGTTTTATAAGGCAATGCATCATCTCTTCTCATTGCCATTAATTAGCCAGTGTAATATTTTCCACATGAAGTCACAGGACTTGAAATGAACATATTTCGGCATCAATTAGGTCTCTGCTCATGTGAGGGCCCAGCTGCACTTTAAATACTATTTATATAATGGTAATGAGCCAGTCATCACCACTGCTGGCTTCCAGCAGGTTTTGTACAGTGCCTACTTGAATATGATTAGAAGTGTGTGGATCCTTCCCCCCGCCTTTATTTTTTTTTTCCTTCCCAGAAACTATGCTGAATAAAACTGACTGGTTTTTAAAGTCATAAAAAGGGCTGGCAGCAGAAAATCGGATGTTATTCTTGGTGTCTGTTATATTTTCTTCTATTTTCCTTGGAAAATGCACCCATGAAAAGCAGGAGTTTCTCTTTTTAACATTCCTCAGTCTTCCCCCTCACTACCCTCTCGCCTTTTTTCAGGGGGTGGGGATGGTTTGTGTTTGGCATCTTTCCTCTCATATACCTATTATTTTAGGGAAAAGAACCTAAAGACATCTAAGTAACCATGACTGGTAGGTGGTGTTATCAGAAGGATCCAAAGTTAAAAAATGAGGTTAAAGGAGTTCTGGCAGCACTCAGTGAGGATTAGGTAAAATCCACAGAGATAAAACAAGACCTGACCCAGATCTCAAGCTCTAGACTCAGACACAGTCAGACTGAAGGTTCAGAAAAGTTTCTTTTGAAATAGAACTCTGTGTTGTGGTGTCCACAAAAACCTTGCCTGGTGCAGCTGGAGGTAAGGGTGATCAGTGGTAGGTAACGCAGCCAGACTGAACCATGTGCTCCATGTATGTGTCCTGCAGTCTCAAAAAAATGAAAAAATCCTTTGCAGCTGTACTTCAACAGTCCTATCTCCTCTCTCACTTTTGTTCTGAGTAGATTCCCCCATGAGATGATATTGTCATCCCTCCCAGTAATTCCCAAGGAGAAGCAGCGTTAGCAGCCGCTCCATCTGCCTTTTCACGGCGCAGGAGAATGACCTGATCTGCTTGCCTATGCCTTTGTGTGGATGAGCAACAGATTAGGGGAAAGCCACAAACTGTAGTTTTCTTTCCTGGCACAGTGAGGTTCCCAGTCTCAGCTGAGTAGCAACAAGTTCCAGATTCTCAGTTCAGTTTTCAGGAAGGCTTTGCCTTCAGCAGCCCTTCCCTGTGAAGTGACAATAGTCCTGGTGAACCACTGTATGCAGGTCAGATGAACAGTTAGACTGCAGCAGTTCGAGTGCCCTGGGCAATTTTAAATCTGGGCAAGACATAAATGGGTTCATCATCTCAGCCTTTGCCTCTGCTGGCTGGGTCCTAGGAGCCCTACCATCCTGGCAATTTCTTGTATGTCACTAGCTCTCACAAAATAAACCACAAAAACTACTTACTCCAGACTATATCAAGTTCTTTTCTTTATGTAAAGGACAACAGGGCCTCCATAAAAAAAAGAGCCACATCATCTTTTCTAATTAATCCAATCAGAAGTAAATGGTCTAGCCAGATGCTGAATGAGAAATGGGCCCTGTCATCCTCCTGTGGGAGTGATGGAAAAGTGGTTGCTGTGCTATGAGGTTTCCCCTGTGAATATTAGCAGGATCCTAGAAAGTCTCCCCTCAAATGCAAGTTCTCCAGGCTAGCAAATAGATGTCATCACTACAGATATTCAGGGCATGCCTTTTTGGAAACACAGAAAATCTGTAGCCCAGGTCAGGTCTGGAAGCCACTACCAGACTGGTTGGGCTCTGAAGCAGGAGAGGACAGGAACAATGTGGTTTTATTCTGCTCTGGTTGGAGCATTTCCGGAGGAAATCTGCTGTCCAGTCTCCCAGTCAGCATCTCCACTTGTGGAGATCCAGGCAGGCACTGAGACCAAGAGGAAATAACATCTAAATGTGTCCTCCCAGCATCTTGTTGGTTATTCCCTCCAAATGTTTCATCTGCCTGTAGTGAAAACAAATGAACAAACAAAAATTGCTTCCTATATCCTAGCCGTCAGCCATCAAAATCCAAGTGGAAGGGTAGGGTTTAGGACACTCAGGTTTTGGTTTGTGATGAGTTTTTTCCCTCTGATCTCACACATTTTTATTTTTATTTTCATTTTCATGCAGCTTCCCTGATTTCAGCAAAGACTGCTTTTTAGCAAGGGAGACATTTAAAGCCCGAGATGTGCAAGGAACATGCACAATACAGAACAACAAAGGCAGCTGAAAACATGGGGGCTGGGAGAGGGAAACCCCAGCTTGCTGTGCATCAGAAATAGCTGCTAGTTTTGACTCCTACGGAGGGGAGTGAAGCCTGTGCCATTTTATCAGGTTACATTTCCCAAACTGCAATTTCAGCTTAATCTGTTCTCAAGGCTTTAATCACAAATTCTCAACAGCAAGAGTATCAAACCCTTCTTCCTCATCCTCCTTGTCTCTCAGGCCAGCTCCCAGGAAAAAACCCACAAAGGCCAATGTGAGATACAGAAAAAGAACATCTTGAAGATGGAACAGACCCAGTGCAAATTCTTAGAAAGCACAAGAGAGCTTTAAAAAAATGAAGTTGTGTTATCCATCTCTAACTGAACAGATTTCTGGGCAGATGTTAGCACTGGTGAAACCAGCCCACGTCACTGACTAACACCACTGGTGACTGTCTCCATACCCCCAAAAAAGAAGAAAAACAGAGGGCAGCAACAAAAAAAAGGCCAATCTGGCAATCATTTTGTGGCTCCACTCAGAGGAAAGAACTTGAAAGAAGAGCCAACATTTTGGGATGGGTTTGACCAAGGTCCAAAATACCATGATGTGCACCATGCTCTACCAATAGCCCATCTGAATAAACTGGGGGTTTTTCTGTCAGAACTCTCCAGCCCTTTCAGGTTCTGTCTCAGAGAAAGACCACAACTGGGAAGGGTGGGGAGTTTAATTGTCTATGAACAACTCCTGGAAGGAAGATATTTACATTAGTCTGGCTGTGATTCTATTGCTCTTTCCTTTCCCCCCATTCCACAGTCTTTCCATCTGTAAATAATATTTTACATCTCTGTCAGTTACAAAGATTTGTGTGCAATGCTTAGGAGACCTTCAGTGCATAAAAAAAGTTCTAAGCAGAAATAAAAAAAGGTTTTTATAGATCTGTATGAAAACTAGGGGAGCTCCATCCCGCAGTGGTGCAGGTCAATAGAGTATTAGACTCAGCAGTAACAAAACATAGTGTCTCAACTTCTCAGCTGGAGGAAAAAACTCCAAACCAGCTAAATTGAAAACAGTTGTTTCATACATCCTACCTCCTTTGGACCATTTTTACATTGTGGTATAATCTACGTTGATCTCACAAAGAAGATGGTCATATTCCTGAGAGCACAGTGTGATGTGGAATTTGTAGTGGGGAACACAGAAAGATGACATAATTTCCTTTTTCACCCAAAAAGATCCTGAAATGAGTAATAATCAATGTTAATGAATAGTACAAAGTCTCCAAAGCTGGTCACTTTGCAAGGTAAGGCAGCTAAAAGGAGACATTATGAAAGTACAAGGAATGCATAAGGGGAAACTCAGTGCTTCTTTCCTTATGACAATTTTATTCTTTCACTTGAATAAACAAAAGAGTTTATCTGAGTAGCTGCACTGTTTAAAAGCCTGGGAAGGAAACACCCTTCTCAAACACCCCCTGATATGGCCTTTAAGCACTGAACAAAATAAAGTGTCCCAAATGAAAAAACATATCTCCTATGAAAATATAATTTACAGTTCTATTTTCCTACTATAGGGCTGCTCTATCTGTAGTTTACTGTAGAGGATAATCAGATATTTATAAGATTTAACTTTATTCTATGCACAATCAAAGCTGTATTTAACTTGGGCAGCACACTTATGAGAGTCCAATATTTTGGTTACCATGGGAATTACAAAGTCCATCGTTTTTAAAGTAGGGTGGGACGGTTATAAGCTCCAAGGATTCTTAACTTGTGACTCCAGGAAGGCTTCAGGTATCTTTCTTTTCCATAACGCTAAGTGGGAAAGAGATCACAGGACCATAGAATCATAGAATGGCTTGAAGTTGGAAGGGAACTTAATGTTCATCTAGTTCCAACCCCCCTGCCATGGACAGAGACACCTTCCACTACACCATGTTACACAGAGCTCCATCCAACCTGGACATAAACAATTCCAGGGATGGGAACAGCCTCTCTGGGCAACATGTTCCAGTGCCTCATCATCCTCACAGTAAAGAATTTCTTCCTAATATCTAACTTAAACCTACCCTCTATCAGTTTAAAGCCATTCCCCCTTGTCCTATCACTGCATGCTCTTGTAAAAAGTCCCTCTCCATCTCTCTTGCAGGCTCTCTTCAGGTACTGGAAGGTCACAATTAGGTGAGAAGAATACCTGAAAGCAGGCTGAGTGTGAATGGGTTATGCTGAGCTGTAGAGGTCTACAGTAAAATGGAGGCCATGTGCCTCCACGTGTGTTTATGTGTTCATACATATAGAGGCAGTGGATGTGCGAGTATATAAATAAATATTTTATATATTTAATGCTTCAAATGAGCTGGTACCATCAAGCCAAAAGTAATTATTAGCCAGGTCAGAAGAGATGGGGAATTTAAAGCAGAGGCAAAAGTAGGAATGATAATCAGGAACCTCTAAAAGAAATCGTATTAAATTCCCCTGAACTGAAATGATGGTAACTCTAGATGCTGGTTATAAAACAGCGCTGGCTTAGCAGGGATTTTGGAGGTCTCACACAGTTCCTTACAGGCACAAGTACACACATGCTCACACACTGGCATGTCCATACTTTATAAAACAAATAAAAACTAGCAAGGTGAGTAGAAAGCTGCAAGGAAAAACATGTGGCAATGAGCACTGTGGACAACACAAACAGCTTGTTTTAAAATAAGTGGCACAAAAGGAAAACTGACTGTTACCGGATAGGATGTGACAATCCAGAGTGGAAAAAAGTGTTCAGAAAATCTGTCTCTCTCATGTACTTGACAAAACATATTGTATGAGTTCTGTACACAACATTCTAGCAAGAATGAGAAGGATACCAAAGAGCAAGGCTGAAGGGTAGATATTATGATCAGATGACATACACCCATAGGATCTGAAGACAGTAGACTGGGCATGCACTCTTTCAGTGGGATGATTCTCACCTAATTTCACATGCCCCAGAGTTAGGATTCTTGTTTAAACCAGACTTTGAGACTATCTCTGAGACAATGAATGCTAAGGTACAGCTAAAATGATTTACCCCATCCAAATGTACACGAAATAAGCCCTCCTCAAAGGTACTTCCCAATCTTCATTTACAGTAGGGAGTGTAGATGTAGCGTGGGATGCATTCCCAGTTATTGAAGTATCAAGATATGTAACATAATCAACAACAATTTTTACTGTTTCAGTTTTCAGTGAGTTCGGTGCTTCAGTGAGCTTTCAGGGGCTGGAGTACATAATGTTTAGCGGGAAGCAGAGCAAGATGGATTTCTTCGTCCTGGAGAGGGGAAGGCAAAGGGGGAACATATTTCTGTCTTCAGCTGTCTAATGGAGTCTTACAGGGGAGATGGGTCTAGAAAACTCTCAGAGATTCATAGCAAAAGGACGAGAAGCAATGGGCCCAGTTCACCTCCTGGGAAATTCGTCTTACCAATCAAGGGCAAAATTTGTACAATGACTGTATGAAAGCACTGGGAGCACTTCCCAGAAAGGCTGTGGAATCTCTGCCCTCATAAAGACTCAGAATTGGACTGGACAAGAGCCTGAGCAGCTGGGCCTCCTTTGAGTTGTGGGTATTGGAGAAAATGATGTCCAGAGGTTCCTCCCAAACAAAATTTCATGATTCTGTGTTTTCCCATTATAGCTGAAAGTCTGACAGCTTGACACACAACCCAAGAGAAATCATGACATGACATGGGCTCAGCTAATAAACAATTACATTAGGAAATATAAATTAGTCAAATCAACAGGGTTTTATGGGAAACAGATCATGTCAAACTGACTTGATATCTTCATTTGATAAAATTACCAGTTTGGTGTCTAAAGATAATCTTGTTGATGTAACAGACTTCTGTAAGACATCTGACTTTGAACTGCAGGATGTTTTAATTAAGAAACTAAAAAGACACAGAATGCATTTGGCTTTCATTGAACAGCTCAGAAATGGCTGACTTGTGTGACTCAAGCTGTAAAGGAGAGAACTCTTATGAAGCAAAAGCATTTATGGAAAGGCCCAGCTGGCATCCATTCCTGTCCTGCTGCTCCTCAAGGAACCTGGGAGGAGCTGTAATGCCAATATCTGGAGAGTTTTCATAGTGTACAAAGTTTCAATAAGAAGAGAAATGGGATATGGAAACAAAAGGCAGTAAATAGGGGAGGCTGCTCACTGGCACCGATTGCCTTGGGTCAGCCAGCAAGCTCAGTGCAAGAAAACACAATGCAACACAGGATAGATGCATCCAGCTGCAGTCATCCATCCAGGCAAAAGGGTGTTGGAGTTTACATATAGGATAAAGGACTCCACAAATGGCAGCTCCAATTTAGATAATTATTTGAGGGCCTCTGCATCAAGAAGAGAAAATGTTATTTCTGGGAAAAGATACACTGAGAAGAAACAGAAGAGGGAATAGACAAATGCCTTTGTCATTGGTGTGACCACTGCTGAAGGACAGTGTTCATATCTACCATCAAGGATTCGGGCAGCACGTAGACAATTTGCAGAGGATTAATGGTAGATCTGCTTGATTAGTTACATTGGAAAACATTCCTCAGAAGGAAATAATTAAGATTAACACATCAAGAGACTTCCAGAATCCCATTGAAGGGGTGGCATGATCCTTCAGAAACATCCTCATCTGTTCCCTGCTCACTGTGGGATCAACAACAGTCATGTCACTTCTGACAGATGCTGCATAATCTGCTCTTAAAAACCTTGCATCTATCATGTTACAATATTAATACATAAAAGGCAACTGCAGTGAAGAAAGAAATCATCTGTGCTATTTATTTGCTGAAGCAAAACACAAAATCATGGTTTAAACAGAGTTATTCAGCCTTTCCTCAGACTTCTCTTATCTAGGGTGAAAACCATCAAAATTTTCTCCTTATTTTTCCCATAACTCTGGTTTTAGAAGACTCTGACAACCCTCAGCACTTATCTCCGGACTGTCTAAACATTATTCACTTCTTAAAAGTGTGAGGCTTAAGAGAGGAGACAAAGACCTCTATGTGGCTTTACCAATTAAGTAGAACAGAACTTTTATCCCACATATTTGTAAGTAATAATCCTCTCTATACAGCCTAATATAGTGCTCACATTTTTCTTCATGGCTTCTCATTGACTTATGATGACTAAAAACTGTGGTGTCATGTCCATCAGTGGAAAAAAGGTCATCAAGAATGGACTCTTTCTTTTTCATTCTTTCTTTCTTTTCCTCCCTCAGTGACGTTGTTTAGTACAAATGAGGATTAACTCTGATAACTCAATGATATCTACTAAATAACATGTAGATAATAACATGCGAGTATGAGAAGTATAACAATTTAACAGACATGGCCAAAAAGTGTGTCTTCAAACCCATGAACTCATAGCACAGTCTCTCATTACTCCAAGAGTTTGGGCACACAGGATAACACCCATTTGCTTAAGCACTGACAGCACCTAAAACCTCAGGGCTAGTGTACCTCTAATCCATGAACAGGAGGAGCGGCACATCATGACCATGGCCTAGTTCACATTGCTCTGAGCAGCCAGATAGGGAACCAAAGGCCACACAGTCAGCCCTCCACTGAGCTGTTCTCCTTTAATGCACTTTTCAGGAGGAAATCCTTTTCTCTATGCTTCCTGTGCTCTCTTGGCCATAGGTGTGTTACAAATCAGAATGGAAAATTCGTATGATGAGAAGATATACAGGCTTTTCTGCTTCCAACAGTCCACCCAAAAATACAACCCAGGGACAGGAAAGGGATGATATCATGGAAATGAAAGGCTGATACTTCTAAAGACATGGAAAAAAAAAGGAAAAAAAGTTATTATTTTATCTGATCCAAATGTATGGTGCATGCTCAGAAGCCAGAAAGCAAATAAGAAGGAAAAAGCCCAAACATTTCTAGCTCATAAGTATATATATTTCTTTTTCTTTATTTCCCCTCCTTTGTCTTAATCCTGTCAGGAAATTGAGACAAGCTGGAACCATTCTCTCCTCTCCTGCTCCACAACACTTTAATCTGCCTGATAGAATCTGTTTCAGAGTTGCTTAACCTGTGAGGTGTCTTCCTAAGGGGCACAGTCACCCCTATTTCTGAGTTCAGAGAAGGGGACTTTCTTGTCACCTTACTGTTTGATGCGGAGATGTGCCGCTCCACACAGAAGCTCTCAAAGACCTGCTTCCTTTGGCAGAATCTGCCTCCTTGCACATCTCTCAGGGGAGATTAATTAATACCACGTCTCTGACACACACCTCAGTTCTCCCCAGCAGCACCAGACTGGAAACCACGCAGGCATGAGGAAGCAGAGGTTATTTTGGATGTGAATTCAGCGTGGAGGAAATGTGGTCAAGGTGATTCAGCGAGGAGTAAGTCATGACAAAGTGTCTGCCTGTCTGTCTGTGTGACTGATCCTGAAGAGACCTGTGGACATGAGGAAGGTTGTTCAACAATTCCCACTGTGGAAATCTGCTTGCAGCTTTGCCAGATTTTCATCATTGACATTGCAATTGCCAATGGGTATCTTGTCTCAGGCTTATTACCTGTATAAATCTGTATAAGTGTGTACCTGTGTGAGTGTGTATATGTGTAAGTATGTAAATGCCTATGCATGCATGTATTTGTGTGTGCTGGCCGAAACATCCTACTTACTTTCAAGACTTGGTGGGCTAAATGCTTTGATTCACAGCATTGATTTGTTATGTGTCTTTTCTTCTAAGTTGCATGACTTAGACTGCGCGATTCCGAGAGTCTCTCTTAAAAGGATTAAAGGCACTACTGGCAATAACTAATGATGGGAAGGTGCTGATAAGTAACACTCTATCACTGACAACTTTAGTGCCAAAGACAAAGTGGCAACTGTTCTTTTGAAAGGCCCCATTTTCTGTGCTACCCATCAGGCTTTTTATGTATAGAACTAGAGATGACTGTTGTGTCAGCCAACACCTGTGTCAGTTTTTATACCTGTGAACATCCACTCAAATTTGCCACATAATTTTTACAAGACCCCTGGAGTTTATCAATGCTCTGTCAAGATTTCTTAGATTTTATCATCCAAAATCTCCAGAGTCATTCCTCCCTGAGCTCAGATCTCTCAGCCTCTAGGATGACGGGGTTTTCACATGCCATCCCCATCAATCAGTGGTATGTTTCACCTCCCTTCCACACTCTCCCCATCCACAGCTGAACTGCACATGTGCTGTGCTCATGGGGAGCACAGACTAAGAAAGACATTCCTGGAAAATGACCACTCAAATGCATCTGTTCAGGGAAAAACCATGAAGCAAGTAAGAGAGGGTTTGGATGGCAGTGAGTAATGACCAATAAAGCAAAAAACGAAAAGGAAAAACACCATACTGGGCCATTCTGTGCACAGAAGCATGGTGCACCGGAAGGTAAGCATTGTACTATAAAAGACCATATCTGTGAAGCAAGACCATGAAAGGAGGACTAAAGATGGCCATTCACTCCTCACTATAGCTGGAATGAGGAGTGTCATTTGTCTAAATGCAAAGCCTAAAAGACAGTTCCCCCTGGTTCTAGTTTCTGCTTACCTCAAGTAGTAAAATCTTAGCTCTTCTAGGCTTGCTAGAAATAAAAAATGTAGTCCTAGTGGATAAATTAAGCAGTTATTAAAAACTTGGGTAACTCAGAGCACTGATTTATATTTATAAAATCCAGATTCACTACTGGAACCCTGCATTTTAGAACTCCCTTGTTCTAAAACCTCCCTCAGTGGTGCATGTTTTGAGCCCTCTGCAGTTCTAGCGGGGAGAGAGGAACCTTGCAAACCACCATCTGCTGCATTTAGGAAAGGTGCAATAGTCCAGTTGGTGGAATAGTCCAGCTGGGCTTAGCTCCCCTCCCAAAGTCACAAGTGAAAGTATCATCTAAGTTAGAATTTAAGACCTGGATCTCGTCTTGCTTGCGTTTGGAGACTTTGTTCATATCTGAGCAGCTACAGAGCAGAGGGGAATGTCCACCAAAACCAGCATAGAGGAGAAGGGACTCACTCAAGAGCAGCACAGAATTGCACAGGACAGAAAGCAGACCAAAAAAGCTAATTTGACCAAACCAACTTTGGACTAGTCCAGTTTTTAACATATTTCTTGAAAATGTGACCAATAGGCATCTGAAATCCATTAGGACAGAAGAACTTCATTTGTGATTCTCTTGAATCCGTTTTTGTAAGGTTTCTGCACACTACATCTCCCAGTGCACTAATGTCACCAGCTAAAACCCTGATAACTGTATCTAAACAGACATCGCCTTCTCTAAGGCTAATTCTCTAAATTACTCTGTGCTCCACCACTTCCAGAGAGAAGGCAAGGATTCTTCACACACCATCCCAGAAGCTGGGCTGTGTTTGTGGTGTAGATAACCCTGCCACTGAGTATGTTGTCCCCTAGCTCAGGCTGGCTGCTTCGGGTGATATATCATTGAGTGACACAGATTTTTGTGACTGACTCTATGCTACCACCTTAACTTCAGCAAAAAGCATCTCAGTTGCTGGCAGTCACAAATATTAGTTTTACAAACCTCTCTGCCTGCAGACCAGACCAGAGATACCGACCATTGCTTGAACAATGCACAAAGGATTTAAGTTCCTTGCTAAGCAATCCACAACCTCCTCCCCTCAAAAAAGTCATACCTTTTCCATATGTGTGTTACGTGTTTCATATAATTTATTGCACACATGGTAAAAATATATCTGACAATATATAAAATGCAATTTTTAAAAGAAGAAGAAAAAAATAGAATTGGCCTATTGTTCTGCTGCTTAAAATATGGGACACCACACAATATACATTAAAATTATAAGAATATGTTGAAAATATTTTATGTCATTCCATGTAATATATTTGAAATATCATGACAGCTGCTATAGGCTGTAATATGTTCCATATTGTCTGTTATATTCTAAATGTCTGTGTAATACATTTCATGAAATACATGGCAATTGAAAGAAATGAATCAAACTTTTCCTTTTGCTTAATCAGAGTGCATGTAATAAATAAATTTACATGTCTATTCATGAAAGAAATAACAAAAACAACTTGTTTATTCCTAACACCTTTTATGTTCTTATTAATTGACATATGGATAAACAAGCTTTTATTAATAGCAAACAACCTTTTCACAGAAACCATAAATTTACTCCAGTACACAAATTCTTCAATTAAGGGTTTGAAGTGATCAAATGCAGAGTATACATAATACTTGGTGATTTACATAAACCAATGAAAACAGAAAATAGAATAAAACTAGACAATCAGTCACACTTGCAGAAGCCACTTTACAAATATTTCACTGAAGCCATAAAGCTGTTTGATGAAAATCATCCTTCACACAGATGCCGCAAAAGAGCGTCGCCCACCCAAAAGTCCAATGTATTGTTACCAATTGCCTGACACATTGTTGTGCTGAAGGACTTAGAATATTATGTTCCATTCCAGTGCGAAAATAGAAAACCATAGAGACGGAAAAGATTTATTAGCTTCCCTTTCTTCTGTTTCCTAGCAGCCTGATCAGGGCGACTTCCCATTGTATATGACACTGAAAAGATTCCCTGTGTTCTTATGCTTGCTGTGCTTTGCAACAGAGGGGAAAGAGGAGGACCAGCTTCAGACTTGGAGAAGGTGGCATCACAGGAAGGCAGCAAAATGTACCCTGGTGGCAGGAGAAGTCAGGAGCTCACCTGCCCACAGAGCTAGATGTTAGGAAACTTAAAAGGGGCAGGATATCGAACCTCACAGGGAGACTGCCTGGGGGTTTGGAGCACCCCTTTTGTTGGAGGTTTCACGTGCCAGATAGAACAACACCTATCAGAGGAAGTGATACAAGGGAATGAACTGCGATACCACTGAAGCCCCTTTTCCCTCTGGCCCGTTCAGTGATTAGGTGATTATGTAAATGCAATAATTGCTATGTCAAGAGAATACCTTAGGCAGCTTAATATGCAGAAAGCCATTTTTATAGCCATGGTTTTAGGACAGGCGTGTTACAAACTCTTTTGAATCTAGACACGATGCAGAAAATCTGCTGGATATGAAAGGAAATAACTACTCCTACCCAGAGGATAATTTTAAGGCTTATGCATTTGGCCAAAATTCAGGTAATCTTGGCCCATTCCACGAGTTTGCTCCCTGCTTGCTTGCTTGCTTGCTTGGTCTTTAAATTGCAGTTTCACTGTTGACCTACCCCCAACCTCTCCCTTGTTTAACTATCAGCACAAGGATTTTTCATTGCCATGCTAACATGCCGTAGTGGCCAGCAGGGCTGTGGATCTCACAGGTTGTTCTCACACTCCATTGCAACACACTTCTCCATTTGACCACTCCTCTAGTCCAGCTTTCTCCCAGTGTCCAGATTTCCAGGGTGTGTTTTAGGAATGTCTGTTAGGTTAGAAACCTGCAACTCATGTGTCTACAGATAGTGGCTAAACCCACCTGTATCCTCCTGACAAAATATGCGTTTGTGGATGCTGGAAATGGATTGCTGTGGGGCTATGTGCACCTACATCTCTGCAACCAGAATCTGAAAAAAATGCACCACGATGTCTTTGTGCCTCAGTTTCCCTACACATGCCAGAAAATAAGAACACCTATAACTCAGGTGGTGAGCGAAATCTTAGGATAATTTCTTATTTCATGGTCTAAGACAGAACCATGACCAGCTGGACACTTATATGCAAAATACTTTAAATGTCTGAATAAAGCCAGTATCCTAATTCTTCTTGCAATGCAGTCAAAATCCAATGTTGAATTTTGTCCAGATTTAGCACACTTTTATGTGTTTATAGCTCATAAAAAGTAACAGGGTTTATGCACACATTTAAGTGCTTTGGAAGACAGAGATGGGTTACGCACATGTGGTGATACTTCGGTGATAGACCTTCCCTCTATGTGCTATGATAGAATAATCAGGGTTAAGCAACTTTGAACCAGTTCACATTTTAGGGGCTGGGATATACTTATCTTCCCAGTGAGTCACTATTTCCTTGCTGCTAGCTATTAATAACCCTTGGAGGAACTTTTCAAGCTGATAACCATTTCCTATCATTTTTGGCATTTTGAACATGTTTTTAGTTTATTTTCCCATTTCTCCCAGTCCCTCAAAGGCAGCCAGATTCCCAGAACCCTTGTGGAGCAAAGAGATCACTTCCTGCCCTTCCCATCCTCCTGCTTCCTCCACCCTTTCCAAGCCAATAAAAGGACTTTAAGTTATTGAGATCATCTTTTTCGGTTCTGTTCTGATTTGTTATTTTTAATGTGGTCCGTTACCGAGTACTTTCTCATTTTCTGGCCCAGACCTTCATCTCCTCAATAGTCTAGATGTAACCTGAACCAGTGAACTTTAAACACTTGGGGCCAGCAAGAACTCTTAAAGCAAGGTATATTTAACGAAGCAATATATATTTAATTATATTTAACCTCCCACCTGCTAAGGGTTAAAGTTCAAACACTGGCTGATAAAAAAGTTTCCCCTCTAGCTTACTAAATTGCTGATTTTATTATGTCTTGTGATGTCCTTGCTTCTTCAGTTCAGAAAGGAAGTATAGGCAGCAACTGGAAGGGCCAGTCCATGAATGGGGCAGAATTGAGAGTGATTTCACTTTGCAGTTCCACTTCTAAATTAAGCATGAAAGACAGGGGCTAGGGTAATCCTCAATACACTTTGTTCCCGCTCAGGATCAGCTTGCTTCCTGGAGTTAAGTCTTTTTTACAAAAGGGAATTTCAGCATGTGGACATGCACAGGGTAAGGAAAAATCTCCGCTATTTTGCATAGTCTTGAGGAAAGCAGTGATGTCTCATTTGTCTAGAGCAAAAGTGGGAAACACTTTAGCACAGATGCCCCCAGAAAGATGCAAACAGGGGAGAAGAAGGTCTAGAGGGATTATCAGGGTTGTGCTTTAAACACATTCCACCTCACAGATGTACAAGAGAGCAAACGGGGAAAAAGACCAGGAAAGCTAAAGATAAAATAACTTCCAGATGCAGCTCTTGCCCTGATGCAGCCAGATCCCTGCTGCCTCTCCAACACAACATTTCAGCCTCTCAGAGCTCATTAGGATCTAAAAGAGGGTCATAGACAATAACTGTGTGCCTTAAATCTTGTCCATCTTACAGGCATCTTGTCTCAAACAATCAAAGGCAGCCTATGCTGGCACAGCCCAGTAATTAGCCGGCTGTGCTTCCAGCTGGTTTGCAGGCACATGGCAGGTTAAACAATAAATAAATCAGATTAGGCTGAAATCTGTTAAGCAAGAGTGGTCCTGGCATTCAAAGCCAGCTTCTTCAAAGCATTGCAGATCAGTGCTCGGGTTTTATATTCCAAAGCCTGTTATCATGGGTATGGCTACATGGTACTTTGCAGACAGACACAAGTTCATTTTGGCTGAGCTTGGAGTAGGAGCTATGGATTGGCTTTATACCAGACGCAATATAACCTCCTGAGGGGGCAGGTATAGAACTCTGGTTGGCTTGTGGCTGATCCAAGGACTGAATAGAGAAATCTTCTATCTTGTGTGGAAGGAATTTTCCTTGCATGACCTGGGGTAATACTCGTGCTCATTTGCAAACCTCACAGCTTCCATCCAAATGAACATTACCAGTTCTGACTGCTCCGTGGACTTTCCTGTGTGCTACAAAAGTGTTTCATCAGGAGCTCAAGGTCTGTGCATAAAAAATATAGGTTATTTCTTCGTTAAAGACTCATTGAAATTTATAAGAGGGCAGGTAAGATAAAACATGGGTTTTTTCAATAAATAAAATAAGGGTTGCTTATTTCTCTGGGATCTAAGGATTTAGGAGCAAGTGGACAGGAATATTTGACTTCATTCCAATGGAGCTGACTCTACTCTCAGCTCTCTCACATGGCCCTGCCACTCATGGAGAAAATGCTCCACCCTCGAGAAGAGCCCCAAACCACCTCCACCCTCACTCTCCAACTGTTCCTCCAGAAGTCTCTGCCCATGGTCCCTTTTCACCTGCATCTTCACCCAGGGAGTCCAAGATGTCCCAGGTGGGCACATCAATGAGCAAAAAAGAACAGGGCAAACCCTGTCAAGTCACTGGGGCTTCTGGAGAAAGACTCTGTGTGCAAAGAAGTTCTTGGGGAAACTCAGTGGTCACATTAAGTGGTAAGGGAGCACTTTATTTCTGGAAACACTTAAGAAAGTCTAAGTTATGCAAAATTATTTTTTACTCTGCTTCTACATAGTTTCAACTGTGGTAACACCTACCAGTCCCAGCTCTGGACTTCTTGTGCTCAGCACTATATCAACAAAGTTGAGGAAGCTGCTCCCTGGCCACAGGACGTACAATGCCATACCACCACAGAGAAAGGGACAAGCTCTGAAGTGAAAGGGACTCTTTCCTGACACAGTCCGTGAAGAATTGTTTCTGTAGCAGTCAATACGCTTGGTCTTACTTCATATCTCTCATTTTCCTCATGTTCCCTCATGTTCTTTTCCACACAGACTTTGATGACTAATTCTCAGAAAGACTAAATGACAGTGCCATAAAGCAAATATTTTTCAATACCCAGGTTGCAGGCACCTTCTAAACCATTCCATTTCTTTTCCCATACCTCCTGGCTGTCTCTTTGCTTTGGGAGAAGAAATCAAGAATCTGCCCAAATTAAAATATGCAGGTTTTTTCCCCAGAGTAAATACATACATCACAGTTAGTGGGCTGCTTTTAGAAGCACTTTTGAACCTTGTCAGGCAGTGTTTTGCCTCCTGGAGTGGAGGGATCTTCTTTCCCTCTCCACAGTACCTCACTGGCCAGGCACATTGCTCTAGTTAGGAGTTGTTCTACCCAGTGGAATAGATATCCCTTTTAAAATTATTTTCAGATGGAAATAACGGGTTCTCTTTCACTCTCCCTTCTTCCTCCCTCCCCCAACCCCCTGTGGAATATTCACCATGGGCTGCATCTAGAGATGGTGAAAATTTGTCATGTTTTTATCTTATTGGAAATCTGTCAGAAATCCCAACTCCAAGACTTTTTTTTTCCCATAAAACCTCTCCAAATTTCTTTTTTTTTCTCCCTCCCCTTCAAAAAACAAACAAAACAGCTTCCTTGGAGGAGAGAAGGTCAGAGCTCAGCTGCTTTGAGAGCTCATCCCCTGTCTGTGCCAGGGTGTCTGTAGCTTTCCCCCTCTTCCCCAGTAAGCGCAGGAAAGGTCGGCTGTCAGCAGGGACATGCTCGAAGGCGCAAGGCTGTCCTGACATCGTGGGTACTTGGCAGCTGGAGAGCTGGTGCCTTGCTCGGACTTGCTGCTCTGATAACTGGTGACAGTTTGGGATCCTGCCCTTCCTTCCTACCGCCGGCTGATTCTGCGCTTATCGGGCTGCATTCAGGACGGCTCCTTCAGCTGTCTTTATCAATGACAGATCTAGCAGGGGTTGATGGAAGTATTTCATGGGCTTGGCAGTTACAGCTGTGGGGGTGCTAAATATCCTTTCACTTAGCTAACCCCAAGAAATAAAATGGGTGAAGCACACACTCACAAATCCCTTAACTAGCCAATGCTGACATATCACACGGTGAGTGTTAAGAGGAAGATGTCAAATAAGGTTGATTTTCATCTGAAGCAGACACAATGCCCAAATTTTGAATTTACCCTTACTCTTAGACATTAAGTTAATTAAGATATATTAAAACATGCATTCATCCACCTAACCTTCTCTGTTTACCTTTAGATGTTGTTTTAAATCTGTGACATAATCCTATATTGCTCCGACTTAATTTTGTTTTCCCAAGTCCTAGAAGAGAATAAACTAACTTTGGGTTGTATTTGGCTGGAGGCTCTACTTGCAAGAAGCCAGATTTGCTGTCCAAACAATTGGGCCAAAGATTAAGGACAGATACCTCAGCAATGTCATATCAGATCTGTTGTTTTTCACTTCCCACTTCACCCTCTTCTCTGGCCTCTCAAACCAAGATGAAAATCAGCTCCTAATCTTGACTTCTGGTAGGCAAAAATGGGATGGACTCTTTTCTCAACACCCAACTGCTTCTGTGCACCAACCAGCAGGAGTGGTGTAGGATATATCTCCCTTGACTGTTCTGCTCTCCTCTCTGCCATTTTCTCCAACTGTTTCTCTCTTGCCAACTTTTGGGAGGACTCAAGCAGGGTGGTAGGAAACTCTTTAGTAGACAGAGCACTTCACTATGGCATTCTTATTGTGTCATATCCCATGTTACCCCATGGATATCCCCAGGATTATTGCCAGGAGTTACGGACCACGAGGGTTTCCTTCCTCACTAAGCTGCGTGTCAGCTTTTGCTTTCACCATGATTCTACATTCACAACAGAGAGAGCTCCCACTAAGCTTGTCTGAAATGGGAATGAGGAGACAGTTTTGAGTTTAATTCCTTGCTCAGAAAGTTTCAGGACAAAAGGCCAAGAGCTGTTGGGAAAGTGGTTCAAAATTCTTGCATTTTGGGTTTTCTCCTCCACAGCATGAAGCAAAACCCCACATCTCAATACAGCATGTGTAGCAAGAAATTTTAAGGAGTTTTGTGTCAGAATTCATCAACCAGAGACAATTAAAATCCCTAGTGATTTTTGACAGCCATGGCCAGAGCACACTTCTAAGATGCAGAAGCAGTGACTGACTTTGCATGAGCTTCATGTTCCTTTGGCGACTTGAAATATTGCTACAGCTGCTAGAAATAAATGAATCCCTCCTTTTCTTCTTTTTTTTTTTTTCAATTTTTTCTTCTCCACCTTTTAAAGAGGAAATAATATTTGGAGACTTTGCCACTGTCTAAACACTCCTTTCCAGAGGCTCTTTGCATTTTCCCAGCCTGCAACTGAAAAGTACGCCATTGTTTAGAGCTTGTTAGTGATGGAAATAAATAAATAATCATCACCACAATAAGCATGTAACTCCTCGTGTATGCTGCTGGACTCACTCATCGCTGAGAACAAAACCTTAGCTGTTCTGTGTCATCTGACTGATCCTCTCCTCTTGCCTCCCTCTCTCTTGAATGCATGGGTAACGTGGCTTTATTTGCAACTCTGTCAGCCTAAGCAAGATTAATGTTTGCATGGGGGTGCAAAGCTGGCTCAGAACAATATCTGCTTTGAGAACCTTGCTCTAGGGATGGGTGCAGGAGCCACTTGGTATATTATTCCTTATTTATTTATTTATTTATTTATTTATTTATATTTGAATGTCTTAGTTCTTCTGTAGCAAGCATTGGCTGCAGGCCCACAGCCAGATGGAACTGAACTGCTTTCTAAGAAAAACATGAGGAAGGGAATTGCATTTTGATGTTGTAATTTCTTCATAGGGGTATTTATTTCCAGTGCTCTTTTTTCCCCACTCACTCCTCCCCCACCTCTGGAATTTGATGTACAAAAGTCAAGGAAGCTATCAAACTGCTGCTGTTGTTGCTGGTTTTGTTTGCATCTGGTTTTAATACTGAAAGTTTTGGGGCAGACAGCTCCAGGAAGGGAAATCCACAGACTGGACAGTGGAAGCAGTGACAGATTGCATTATGGTTTTCTGGTCCAGTGAAGGAGTCTTTTGAGTGGAGTCTGGTCCAGTGAAGGAGTCTTTTCCCACAGCTTCACAGTCCTTTTGCTGGTGGCGAGTCTGCAGAGATCCTGCGTGCACTGAGAGGGACTGGTCGGGATCCATTAACTCCTTTCATCCATCTAAACTGACAAGGAGCCATCAAGTGGTAACTTTATGTCATTACGGTGTGGGCTAAATTAGAAGTGGATGTTGAAGGCTCCACACAGAGTTTTTATATCCCAAAGAACCGATTCCGGTTTAGTACAGGAATCAGCTCCATTCAAACCAGCAGTACCAGCCTGTTTTTTCACCCAAGGTCTCTATTCTTCTCCTTCAGTAAACATATTTCAAATGCCCAAGCAAACCAGATATGTTTTCTGAGTGTCAGATGTTCCTCTTTCTGGTGGAAACAGAACAGTCCCAAATGCCTGTTGCTCAGTTCCTTCAGCTCAACAGCTGGCTGAGGCAATATGCAGTTGTTTAAGTATTCTGCCTTTCCAGAGCACAAATGCAATATTTTTTTTCAGAATCAGCTTGAAGACATGTCTTCTTTCTGAAAGAAAACAACCCCAAAACATGAAGATCAAATATCTCTGGTTCTGTTACTTTTTTGCAACAAATAATTATTGTGAAGTAACCTTTTCGTTCTTTGGTGCTGCGTGGAAAGAGATTATTGGTACAATAAAATACTGTACCTTTAAGGTGTACTTTATCTAAACTTACTGCATGAGCAGGCATTTCATCAGAATTTCAGTGTGTGTCCTGACTTTTTAGGACCCATAAGTTCTGAGCGTTAAAAAATCATCCTCACTCATTTTTGCATCTCTGTGGACATTGGGGAGGAAAGATTAAACGAGAATTATGAGCTGATTTATCTGATTTTCATCATGAGATGGATCTCTTTCACAGAGAATGAGGAGGAGCAACTTTGCCTCTAAACGCAATACACTGTATTTATGACCACTACAAAGTGCTTTCAGACTGTCTCACGGAGGTGGAGCAGAGACATGACAGAGCAGTGAATTTCTTTGCAAAAAGATTGAACAAACTTAAATTATATTTTTCTGCAGTTCTTTCTGGGACTGAGGTAGTCAAAATGGTAAGCTGAACTGAAGAGGTCAGTTCAGATCACCAGAGCTTACAAGATATTACAAGTGGAACCAAGACATTTTCTTTACTGCTGAGCAGTACATGAACCTCACACTCACACAGATTAGCTGACTAACCTCTAATTACCCCAGACTGCAGAAAAAAGACTTGAGAGTGCTCCCTTCAAAGCTTCAAAGGCACTAACCTTAAAAACTCATTCCCTACTGATTTTGAGAGGTCTCAGAGGCTGCAGCACTGTTATAGTGCACTGTTATAGGATGCTGCAGCTTCAGCCAGGCTGCTCTCTCCCAAGCTTCTGCTTCATCTCCCTAGTCATGCGGTTGCAGGAATAAACATAAAAGAGATGGCTTTAGGATTTATTTTGGTTTTGCTTCAGGCATGAGGTATTTGCTGTTGCAAAGTGCGTGACCCCAAGGAATGCTCCTCACCACTGCTGTCAGCTTCTCTGCTAGAGAGTGACAATGCAGTCTGTAAACACATTGGACGGTAGATGCCTTGTCAGAGGAGAACAGGAGGCATTCATTTTGTAAAGGTTCTTCATTTCCAAAGGTCACCTTTTGCATACCATTTGTTTCTAATCTCTTGGTTGCTGGTTTAGAAACAAACAAGTGGCAGGAAAGAACAAGGAGACAGAGCAGTCTTAAGGTAAAAGGGCGGAATGAGCTCATGAACTTAGAGTTGATAATGGTTTCTGGTGCTTTGGGGTTGGGGTTCATCCAAGTGCAGCATGCAGTTAGTTACCTGTGTATGTTCTTTCCTCAGCAACAAATCAGAATCTGACACATGCGGAAAAAAAAGAGTCTAAAATATGTTCTCAGTATTATTTCCTCTGGCTCTTCAAAAAGAGGGGTGTTGTTTTACTCTACCCCTTTGTCTTTCCATCTATCTGATTAATGTGGAATTTGGGACAGAAAAGTTACCTTTCTTTGACACATTATTCAGGGATGCACAAGCAGTCATGGGATCAATGGTGCTCCTTCTCCAACAAAGAGCTTGTTTGTCCCCAGGTCTGAAGTTTAGGGAAAATAACTCACAAAAATGAAAACCAGGGGCAAAAGATATTACAATATTGCTAATGAAACACTTTTCTTGAGAGAGCTTAGGGAGAATCAAACATCCTTAGCACTGGGCATTAATTTCGCTCCGTAGAAAGGATTGAAAAGAAGGTTTCAGAGACTCTTTTTGTGCATAAAGAGAAAAGTTTGGAAAGTGGGTTTGTTGGTGGATGATGCCAGTAGAAAGCATTGAGGATGGTGATGATCTGTTCTAGGTACATCTTGGTGTCTTATTTTGTGCCTGTGTACAATAAGTGAATGTCAGCAATATCAGAATATAATCTGTGTATAACATTGATGAATTACATGCCACATTTTTTCCCAAGCAGATTACATGTAATTACATAAAGAAGTAGAAACAACTGCATATAATCTACAGTCCTGTGAAAACAACAGGAGACATAGGATTAACTAAAATTTCTGACAGAACCAAGGAAAACTCCTCCTAGAACAATTCAAAGTTTACAGATGCCCATTCTAAGACACATTCTCAGTGCTTAGGACTAGCAAGGTGAGACTTTACATGTGCAGTCCTGCAGACCTCTCCTGCTGTTTTACTTCTGGGAATAGCATGGTACTTTATTAATAATCTCCTCCCAAATAAACTGCATCAGACTTCTCTGTTGCCTCCCAGCAGCCTCGGCAGTGCAGTGCTCCGTGTGGCCACTGCTGCCACAGCACCTTTCTAGCAGATGTAACCCCCCACTGCACTTTTTGAAGCCAGCTGCTGTCTCCTCCTGCTCTTTCATCTCCTGCAGCTGTAGTGGCCATTCACCTGACAGCTCTGCCCAAACAGTGGGTACTTTTCTGCCCACAACAGACAGCAAAGGAATCACCGTCACCGTCTCTTTCTTCCCGTGGTGCGTGAGAGGTCAGTGGTGGAGCCATTGGGTTAGAGGCTGTTTCTCATGGAGATGCAAAGTCTTGTTTTCTTGTTCACGTGGGAGGAGTACTTCTCCACCTTCTGAGAGCTTCAGGACACAAGTGGGCCTGTCTGCAAACTGCACGCCCACCTCCACAGTGAACAAAAGTGAACCACTGAATATGAATACCTTCACTTGCCCTTAGAGGAAATTGACTTTCTGCATTTCTGCACAGTTGTATCTCTAACGTGAATTTCTTCAGGCATCACGATGTACTATCAGCACTGTGGCGGATTAGACAGCCTGAACATCCAAGCCTTCTTTTTCATGATCATTTCATATCTTCGTAGAAATCTCCAGAAATTAGGTTTGAGGCAGTTCCTGTTCCTTCTTGTATCAAGTCTGTAACCACAAGATGCCACATTCATTCTTTTCCTGTGATCTGTATGTATATCACATCCAGGAAACAGCTTTCAGGATCGTCGTGTGAGCGTACAGACCACACTTCCTTAGGTTTCTTATGTCTTTCTGTCAAGGAGAAAGATCCCTGGATTCATGTTTCTGTTTTGATTTATTGCCCTTAAGATGAGAAGTGGCAGAAGAGCTATAGCTGAAAAATTATTCTATGGTGAATTGACCATAGCAGCTTTATTCTCTCAAGTTACCTCAGACTGTGGATAAAGGTTTTTGATGTTTGTGCTGCATTTTTTGAGCCAGTTCGGAAAGAGTAATATTCAACCACATAGTTGAATATGTATTTTCCCACCAATGGCAGAAGCTGTGGGAAGCATAGGCAGGAAAGTCTTCATCTGGAAAAGGCAGAGAATGTGCAGGAGAAGTTCAGGGATAAAGGGAAGAATAACCTCTTCCACCTGGAGAGGAACCCCACAAACAGCCACCGCTGGGGCCGTATCACCATAATTTCTTTTTTCCTGCAAGGTAAAGTAGGTTTTTATGGATGGCAATCCAGTAAATTCAATGGATGGTCCTTTCAATGATGGTGTATATTGAGGTTGCCCATTCCTAAACTTATTATTACAGATATTATTTCGGATAAATTCTGACACCCTAGATGTATTTTCAATAAAAAATAGAATCTGCATTCTGCATCCAACATTTCCTTATGAGAAAAAAAAAACCCTTTGATTGATAAAGTCAGGGAGTATGTGGTGTTGCTCTATCAGGAAAGAGGTTTCACATGATGGCTTTCTGAAGACACAAAGGGTAAATGCCAAACTAGAACTCTCAATAAATACTACTTACCCTGATAAGAGTGAGAGACACACATATTGCGTGCAAAGTCACTCTTATAAATTGTTGTCATTCCTTCCTGGGAACAATCAATTAAAAGAGAAACACAAGCAAAAGGAACCCCTATATTTTAATTATCACAGAAGCTCTTGCAACTTTGTGGCCTCAGCGAAACTTTAAGTTTGAAAATCCAGAATGTATCTTAAGAGAATAATCTTTATTATTACTATTTTTAATATTAACATTATCGCTATTTTGGGGTGATGCTGCATGGGGGTTTTTTTAAGGTTTGAAACCATCAGAGCTCTATTTTCTATGGAATGCATTGTTCTGAGACAAAGAATAAAAGCTTCTATGTTTATAATTTAAAGTAATCAGAAGAATAGCCAGAAAATGATCCTGATCTGCAAATCAGGAATGAAATGTACCATATAAAGGATTCTATTTTAAACCTCTAGACCAGGTAAGATATACAAGAGAAAACCCATTTTGTGAAAAGCTAATACAAACGCAGTAATTGCTTTAAATTGCTTCCTTATTGCTTTTCCAGAGTTGTTACTAAAACAGGAAAGGATTTTTCAGTGCAGTATGTTCATCCTGAGTGTCCTTTTTAATCTCATTCACAAAACTCATAGCTTTCAGCTCCAACCAAACTCACCCATATGGTTATTTCAGTTTTAGTGCTCTGCAAAGAAATATCTTGTGCTCCCAACATCACAGCCACCAAAACATGGAGAGCAATCCAGCTTCACTTTTAGTAGGGGAAAAAATATAAATCAGTTGGGAATAATTTTATTTGGTACAAATGTCCTCTGGATTCCAGTGCTAGATCTAAGCTCTAGAACTACTTGTAGAATAAAACGGGAGAGAGAAATTAAAACTAGAGATGTTTGTTACGGTTGTCTGATACCAGTCACTTTGTTCCAAGTGTGAGTTGTCCATGACTGCAGCCACCAGGAGAAAAGAAAAGGAAAGTCACCATGAAGGTGTTAAATCCGCTCAAATGGTTCCCCTTCAATTTTCAGGTATGATGCTGTCAATTCACATCATTTGTTTCTTGAGAGTAAACTTCTGGAAGTGATTTGAGTTCATTTAAGAAAGATTTCGATGCAGACTCATGATTCTGGCAGAACCTGTTGCACGTCTAAATGTTATCTTTAAGAACACAAAAGAAGACAAATCTAACATTTAGCACAATTTCAATGCCTACAAAGCAGAACAGAAGTTTCAGAACAGTGGTTGGCAGTTTCTGCCTTCTCTGTCAGTTCCATACCACTCTCACATCAATGCATTTACTCTCTCCCCATGGGGGAAGTGATGGGCATTTAGTACTGAGATAACTGTGACTTTCTAACCACACATTGCATGAAAGAGAAACAGTGGGAGCTATTGCCCAGAGGCAGTCAGACCATTTTGGCATACATAAATTCACAGTCTCAGACAGACACTAAATTGAAGGCAGATATTTGTCAGTTTTTCCCTCTTCTCCACCCTTTTTTGACCAGCTGTGCTATTGATCCAGCCTCACCAGAGCTGCGTTTTCCACATAGCCTTTACCTGGCTGATATTTATGATATGCCTTGGGACCACAGCTTACCAGAGGGAGTTATTTGGCTGACTGAGTGTGGCAGGGCTCTAGACCACGACAGGTGAGTTCAACACAAGGTGGCTTTCTTACCAGGACTGATCTACTACTGAGTTCAGGACTCTTTAATGAATTCATTTGAAGGTGTCCTTCTCATCTCATTGCACAAGTGCAGCCTTGTGGACAGAGAAACTGGTGACTGAAACCTGTCCGAGGGGAGATTTTTGTCACATGAGGGGCAAAGCCAGTATCATGGGCCTTGACCTGTGCTCTCACAAGAAAGGTGGTTTGCAAATGTTCAATACTACCCTTCTGTCTGGACTCCTTTTCTGCTATTCCCAACACTCATTCACAGGTCAAAAAACGTCTGATTTTCTCTAGATAATTCCCAGACACCAAGTCCACCTTGAAAATGGCAGCCTAAAAATAAACATATAGATTGAAGAAAACAAAGGACTAGCACACCTGACTTCAGAAACATAGCGACCATCCAAAACACTCCCTGAAATGTGTAATATTCAGCCAAACCTCCAGACACTATCAGATTGGCTGTGAAGAGAATACTCTTGATAACCACAGTAGCAGCCCCTAAACATTCAGCAAACAAGGTAACTCCTCCACAGACAGAGATCACAAATGTAAATGAGCCTCCTGAAGAACATATGTAAAATGCACTGCAATATAATAAAGAAAAACCCTATCAACAGCACACTTAGTTATCACATTTCAAACTAGATTGGAGTCTGTCCAGAATATCCTGAAAGTACAGCCTTTGCTAGCTGATGATCATTTGAGAGAAATTGTCCTCAAACTTCCCCTTTGAACTTTCCAAATTGCTCAGGCCTCACAAAATACTTTATTAGAAGCAAAATTTCTCATGGCAAACATATCCCAAGCAGAGCTGGGCCATGCCAAAGCAATAGATTTAAAACTTGCTGACACATGTACATACCCCATAGAATAAGAGCCCCATTCCCATCCAAAAGAAACCATCAAAGCCTTGCATCCTACATGTACTCATTCCAGAACAGGATCTATTCTATCCAAAGCACCAAATGCCCTTGTGGAAAGTATGTGGGGGAAACCCATCAACCACTGTGCACCACAGCGTTTTCACGCAGACACTCCGTGAAAGACAGAAACAGCGGGTGGGAGAACATTTCTCACAATGCAACCACGCTCTGTTTGACTTCTTAGTCTTGATCTTCAAAGGCATTCCACAATACACCTTCAAAAGATGAGCTTTGGATGTCAAATTCCTAACTCTACTTCATTCTCGAAATCATAGCACAATGGAGGTGCTGATTTTATGTCATAATTTTTTCTATGCTAGAGCCAAAGTAATTTCCATCTGTCTCTGTGACACAGAAATTATTAACTTGCCACTTCTGTTAACATCTCTTTCATTTTCGTGGGTACCATATACCCTTGTCTCACCAAATATCAAACTGATAATCACAATTCAGCCCAAGCTGCAAAGCAAGTTTCACCCATCTTTGTTAGCTGGAATGTTGCTTCTTCGGTTTCAGGCCCAAGAAATGCCTGGTCTTTGCTTCTTATCAGTTGCTCTAACCAGGGCTGTCATCTCTCCCTACAAATCTTTCCTGGCTTGATACGTTAATGATGGTGTTATTGCAGATGTGGGGCCAGTCCCACTACCTACACAAACAAAAAGCAGACAGATAATAGGCTCGAGTCAGTCTGTTTCTCCACAAAATATATGTATCGCAGACAGCTCACATTTTCTCAGAGCACCTGGTTTGATCCTTTGTATCCTTCATGGGTATGCTAGGAAGAATGCCCCTTTGCCCAGAGATCCTCACCTCCAGTGGGGTAAAATGACCACAAGAATGGCCAAGAAGTTATCCTTGCTCATGGACAGCAAAGTCCAGATGGGAATGAGGAAAGAAGAATCAGTGTAGTGTCAATCCAAAGCTTCAGCAATGCTACACCATGAAAAAACACCTTCTGCTGAACACATGTTGATTGGTGACAACACAGGCTTTTGTTTTGTAGCTGTTTCCAGCCCCTGTGAGCATCACCTCAAACTGCTGGCAGTTTTAATAAGAAAAAAGTTGGGAACATAACTAACCACAGTGGCACCGATCCGTTTCTCAACACATAGGGTAAAGAAGGCTGAGTGCAATTGTTGTGAGCTGCAGCTTGGCTGGACTAATGGATGATTGTCGTCCATAAACTGAAAGACCAAACATGACTAAACATCATAGGAAAAGATGCTCTGATTTATGCTATTTTGTCATGTAATCAGAGGGCAGTCCACATGTGTGGGGGAATTATTATGAGATAATTCTTGTAAGCTTGCTAATCATGTCATTGCTTTTCAGAATTCAGCTCATGCTCTAAACCCTCCTGGAATTTATTAAGATGGACACTTTGATGCTTCAGGTTCCTCTGCTCCAAGACAGACACAGAAATTGCTACACCAGGGAATTCTGACAACCTCTCTCTCTTGATAACTTTGCTTTAAGAGTGGCTGGATGATTCAAGAGAAAGGATAAGCCTCTCAATACAACACTTAATTGTAGAAAAGAAATTTTTTGCCAGACCATCATACATGCTACATATGCTGCAGCGTTGGGCTGTGAGTCACTTATAATTTTTCTAAAACATAGAAAATATAAAGCCTAGAGTTTTAGACTGTAAAAGCTGTCTGCTTTTCTTCTGTGCAGACCAGCTGGGACCCTGGGATGTTTCTCAATGTGGAAGACGGCTCCGCTTCCATTCTGTGTGAATGTCAGGGCCCTCACTAGGACACCTGACTCATTGGCTATTTCAGACACTTCATGAGCCTACAGCATGGGTGGCTGCATGAGAGAGTGTCCCCTTCCAAAAATGGAATCCTGACAAGTTTGGTTAGTCCATGATCTGTTGTACATCCTCAAAAAGGTTCCTTAGAGCATCCAGAAATAGTTTTGAATCTACATATTTATACAGCTGGCAGGCACAAACCTCTCCTCTCTGCTGTGCAATCATACATCTCCATTCTATGTGGATAAGGTATGTTATTCCCATTTTAGAGCTGGGGGAAATGAGAAAGAAGAGATTATTTGCCCCAGGGAAAATCCAAAATTTCCAGCTAAATATATTTTGTCCCCTTGGGTTGCAGAACTTAGCTTTTTTTTTTCTTCCCCCTCCAGGCTTGGCAATATGACAGAAAGACTCCTACACTCAGCAGAGCAGAGAGAACAACACTGTTCTTCATCCATCGCCTGCAATAAAGATAACCACTCATGTCTGCATATAGGGAGGGATTTTATGGACTCAAGGTCCCTGCTTCTGGCAGGTGCAGCCCAGCCTGCTAGGAAGGGTGGGAAGGGTTAAAACAGCACTTGGTTCTGGAAGATGTACAGGAATTGGAAAAGACAGAGGAATTTGCTGGATCCTGTAGTGCGTGAATTTAATAACTTAAATTATTCCACTCTACCTAGAGAGGACAGGGCCTGAACTATGCACACTATAGCACAGGGAAGAGATGACTTAACCCAGGCTTAAGTGGACAAAGGTGCACTGGAGAATTGCAGCTGATCTGAGGAAGTGAACTAAGCTTTTCCTAAGCCCAAATTCACTCTTGACAAAGAAATATCTGAAAAGTCTTCCACATGGAAACAAAACTTTTTCTTCCTCTGCTGCAAGGGGAAAGTGAAGAGAGCAGGAGAACATTTCTCACCCTGTCCCTTTATTTTGCTCTGCAGGTTTGTGTGACTTCAGTTTCCCCCAGCGCAAAGGCAGAGACTATGCTGAAATAAAGATAACCTTTTCCTGCACACTGCAGTGAGTGACATAACACTGCAGAGAGAAGCCCCATGAGGCTATTACAAAAGCCCATGAGGCAACAGGCTTTTTGGTGTTATTAGTTACTGTTTAGTAATTTTCTCCTGGGAACAGAAAAAAAAAAGCAACAGCAACAGGTCCTCACTTGTGAGTCAAGAAAACACAAAGGAATAGATCAACTGAATTAGTTTTGGGGTTTTGTTAATTATCTCCAAAGCTTTTAGCTTGAACTCATGCTCAGCTAATCCGTGTCAGCTGCATCTTCCTTTGTCAGCTGCATCTTCCCTTGCCAATACAGAGGTGAGTGTGAGGAATTTCTGCATGTTACTTATTTAGCTATTACCTTTTATGGGTCTCTTTGTCTCCCACTGACTTTCTGGCTGCAGACGGGTTGGCAGATGGAAAACTTCAGACAATACTTTTCTGAAAACTTTAAAACTTAGGCAGAGGGAAGGAACAGAATCTGACGAAAGAAGCAGACACCTGTGAAGTCTGTGCTTGGACCTGGGCTGCTACTTTCAGGACTAGAACCACAAACAGACTTTTGTCTCTGTTTAAAGCAGTGTCTGCTTATCTTGTTGAAGTTTGGGAATTAACTGATCCCCTCTTCTTTAATGTGGCTTTTTTCCCAGTATTTTCAGTCCTCACTGCACATTTATGATAAGGCTTATGTGCAGACAATGAAAAACAAATCATTTTTTCATGTAGTGTTGAGAACCAAAGGTGGAAACAGGCCTGGTTCTTGTGGAGACTGTCTAAGCAGATGAAGAATAGCGATGAGTCGGGGAGAAAGAGATTTCCATTCCACAATAAACAGTGATCCTCCAGAGAGAGGCAGGCAGCGAGGTGGTCAGTGGTCAATTAACAGACAAAACAAGGATTGCAGAGGCAAGACAGGATCTGAGAGGGCAGAGCTGAAGTGAACATGCCGTGAGGGAACTGAATGGAGTAAGGAATCCAATTACCCAGCCCAGGGCAGGGAGAATCCAAAACCAAATTCTCCAAGTGCCTGAAGCACCTGGCTATGGCTGGAGCATGTGTTGGCCCAGTGTACAGCCTCCTGCCCATGAACATGAGATAGATTTTATGCTGGGCTCTCCTCCTCCAGGAAACCAATTCATTCTCGCAGATTCCAGTTGTGTTTGTGAAGTTGCTACAAAAGTGTTACTGCTGTGCCATGAATGCCTCTTTTTTGGTGTTTATTAACCTTGGCCAAGGAGCATCCTTCAATCTGGGAACAACAAGGAGCATTTAAATGTAATGATGGCAGTGAACAAGCTAAGGAGGTGATTACAACCAGAAGAGCCTGATTTTTTACTTACTTGAAGGAGAAAGGTTTGGAGCAATGGAAAGAATGAAAGGTGTCAGGTTATAGGTAATGTGCACATGGCAGGAAGGGAAGAAGGAACTTCAGAGAGGGCCGTGTCAGAAGGAAGAAGTGGTAGGCAGCATTATTTTGTCATGAAGAACCTGGACTAGCTGTGAGAAAAGCCAAGTCCAGAAAAGAAACCAGAGGAGATTAACAACAGATAAAAACACAGAGGAAGACCTTGAATGGGTCAGGAACTGCCAGGAAAGGCACTGGTCAGGAAGTTCATTCTCGTAGAAATGTTAAACATTTGATGGTCCTTGGAAGTAAAGAGCAATGCTCGTTCTGAAATTACGTTTAACAGATTCCCACGAGTCTGCTCTTTGCAGCTTCCAACAGAAAGGCAAAACACAGACTTATAACTCCAGTAGCAAGGTGGGATTCTGCAAAAATGCACGTTTCAATAACAGGAAAACTGAAGGCTTCTAATGGGACAGAGAGCCCCAACAAATGAACCTCAAGATAAAAAGGATAAATTGAGATGCAAATCATCAGCACCTGTTAAGGGCTCTAAAACACTGGAATTGCTGGAGACTGCTCAGACTTCCGAGGTATGAAGATGCTTCTGTATCTCACCAGCAGGACAGCAAGGACTCTGAGGGAAACTCCAGCAAAACATCTTGATTCTTCCACTCTATCTTGCCTGGCTGCAATGTAGACCTCTGAAAAGTCTTCTCACAGCCCTCACTGGCAATGTTGACTCCAGAAGAAACATACATACACCAGATCTGGGACGTTTCAGAGCCATTTTTGCAGTTTGAGCTATTTCAGTATTTTAGGATGAGTTGTCTGAGGCGTGAAGATTGTAACCAGCACAATGATTCATGGGGGTTACAACCAACACATCCTCCATGTGGGCCAGAAAAAGCCATGTGTTTTCTCCATTGACAAGAGCTTGTCAGCACAACTGACACCTCAGTTACCAATCCCAGCACAAAGTGAATAGGCCAGAGACTGAAACTGCAGATGCCTGTCTGCATGGGTCTGGGATGTGGTGTGTGTCCTTGGGGAACAGGGCCAGACCATACTTTTCCAAGGAAGACACAATACATTTGTTGTTTTCTTCATAAGCACCATCCTGCCCAACTCTTACACACCTCCCAAAAGGCAAGAGTGTCTTAGAAAGTCCAGGATGGAGAATGGTGAAAGAATAAAGACTTTCACTGCTGTTTCTGTGCCAAGAAGTAAGAGCACATGCTTTGTTTGGTTCAGCATTCATTGATCTGATGCCATGGCTGCACACATCTGGAAAAGACTGCTCCACTCCTGAATTTGTATTTTGACTCAATGTGCTTACAGAAGGAACTTCTGGCTATTTCTATTTTTCCTGGAGGCTCCAAGCAGTGAGGAAATTCAAATGTGTGGAAGCACACCCAAGAACTGACGGTCTCTTGAAGCAGAGATTGGCTAGAAAACTGGAGGCTCAGTTTGGCCAAACCTCATCAGTCAGACTTTGTTTTTGCCAAACCAAACCCCACACCAGAAACTGGTTTGGAATCAGCTTCTGTTTTCTTGAAGCCACCAAAGTCTTGAGGTTATTCAAAGGTCTCTCCATCACCCATCTGCAATCTAAAACTTTTTTCTGGAACATGTTTTCTGCAGATTGACTTGATATGCAAACAAAAGGTGAGAGGCCAAGGTTGTCTGCGAGTTTTTCAGCGTTCCCCAGTTCTGGATGTGCCCCGGATACTTCAGGAATAGCCTTTCAAGTGGTGGTTTGGCCCTTGTAGGCACACACGATTCTGGGAGGAAGAGAGTCTCATGTTCATAGAAAATAAGATTAAGAAATAAAAATATTGAACAAATGGCTTTGAATCTGGAAAAATATGCTCAAGTTGGGGTGAAAATTCCAGTTGGTTTTAAATGAGCTAATTTGTTCTTTCCTGTACATCAAATGTGGGAAGAAAGAAGGAAAAAGATAATAAAAGCAAAAAAAACACCTTTACTTTTTAATCTGCCAGTTGTTCCTTCTGGAAAAACTATGTTTGTGGGCTTAAAGTGTTAGACTGGGACATAAAGAGGGCTGGGTTTAACTTGCTGATGTGCCAAAAAATCCCTGCATGACCTTGGGCAAGTCACTTAGCCTTTCCCATTACCCTTTGCAAATACTGGGCCTAAGACAACCTTCCTTCTCCCGTTCATATACTCTCACTGCAAGGTCTGTGGAATGGGCCTGACTCTTTCAATACATTCGCACAACACAGCACAAAATATTGCTGTTCTTCTAGCTGGAGCTCAGGAGTGAGTGTGTGATCCAAATCATCACAAATCCTGCAAAGTCCAATTCTGGACTGGTTTTCAGCCCAGGCCAGTCTCAAGGCAAGAGAGGATTATATCTTATAAAGAAGTCTGTAGATGTCACTCTCCCCAAAGAGGCTTTCCCTCTCTCCGCCTTGAGCTGTGTTGTTGGTTTAGGCTATTGTCAGAATGCACTTGCTCACACTTGTGGGATGTTTAGTTTAAGAAAACCCACAGGTGGCCCCAGATTATTTTGCATTCACAGTATTTTGCACAAAATCCCAGGGATGTGAAAGGGACTGTCTACCAAGCATCACTGTGATTTCACACGAGGTGCAGGTCAAGCCATTCCCTGGAATTCAAGATTTACAAAAAGTTTTTTTGTGTTGTTTTCTGGGGTTTTATTTGGTATCACACTCGAGTGTGAACTGGGAAGACCACACACATGCGGCAGTTTCTCACCGCCCATGATCTGACAAGCCACTTAACCCTTGTGGTTTGTAACCAGCGCTCACCACACTGCTCATTGAGAGCCCAGAGTCTCTGCTCGTTCTGGGGGGGAAAAATCCCCAGGGAATTCCCCAGCTCATGAGATCTTGCCCATCAAAATTCAAGTGAAGGACTGGAGTATTAGGTTTTAGGAATGGGCTGACTTCAAGTGGGAAAGAAAGGGTCCATTCCATTGCCCTGACCCAGAAGACCTGAGTTTTCCAGGGCTGTCTTCCAAACCCAGCACAGCCTGAAGAAAGAAGGAGAAAGGACCATGGAAGAAAGCCAGGCAATCTTCCCAGGCACTAGTGGTTTTGACAATTCAGGACCAAGGAAGTCAAGACGAGACAGAGTTGCTTCAGTCATCACAGGTATTCCTTAACAAACAGAGACAACCCAGGGAGGAAATTTGTTCTAGGAGTATCCTCTGTGGATAGACATTTTGAAGTATGCTTTGACAAACTGCAAGAACTGTGATTAAAAGCCAAAAACCAGAGTGTACCAGCAGAGAGAAGGAACGATGGTGAAGATCACTAACCATTCCTGCAGCTGCAAAGAACTTTACAAATAACTGTTGTAAAAGCAGATGAGGCTGAAAGGGGTTCTCTGGGCTGTTGCTGCTGACATCATTGAGATCCTGTTTTCCAATGTCCATGTTGATGTCCCCTCAGATGAGAAGTTGGAATAACCATGAAGAGACTTCCTGGAATGTCCTCTTTGAAAGGTCTCTTAGAGCTGCTGGTCCAGAAGCTGCTTTTGTTTCCCAAGCTGCTACACAGTCCAAGGAGAGATGCCTAATGCTTTGGACCCGGTGACCAGCAGTGTTCACAGACAGGATTTACACAGTCCTTGGAGACAAGAGTCTCGTAATTGTGAACACAGACGGACCTTTCATGGATGTTGCTGGTGACAGCCATGCTGCATCTAGCATGTGCGTAAGTGAATATTAACACAACTAATACAATTAAAAGTGACTATTTAACACAACTAAACAACTGTTGGATTCAGCCAGCTTTGTGTCAGGCCATGGGGAAGTACAAACATATGTCCCAGTTCCTTGAGAGAAGTTAGCTGGTCAATATCTGCAACACAAGATTTACTCTCATGCCCTGGAGATGTTTGAATGTCCCCTGCACAGCTAGTAGGGGATAAAAAACAACTTATCCTTCTTCTCCTTCAGCCTTTCCTCCTCTGGGTGTCTACCCAGTGCAGCAAGACTTGCAAGGAGAGACAATGTCTTTTTTGAAGCCAACCAACATAGTGGGGAAAAAAATCCAGTCTGCTTTTAGGCTGGCCAGCCCTTTGTCAGTCTCCAGCAAGGAGGACCAGCCTAAGCCTCTCGAAGATGAAAAACAGTGAAATAATGATGAGTGCACTGAGCTCTGTGGAGATGCAAGGATCACACACTGATGTCAGCCAGGGGTGTTTGGGAGTGGAATATGACCCTTCTTACCTCCCTGCTTGGTTTTACGTAGAGTGGCTAAATTAGCAATGGCTCAGGGCTGTTACCATGAGATCATTTAGCAGTTAATCTTTTATTTGGAAAGCTGTTCCTTCCCACAGAAGTAAACACCCACCTTATCAGGCTTGCCATGGCAAAGGATGTTGTCCAGCTCCCCACCTGCTGTCCTTCCTCTCATTAGTGGCTTCCCTCCCTTTGCAGCCATTCCCACCCACCATCTGTCAGAACATGCTGCACACCCACAGCCCCGCCAGCCACGCTCATGGACATGGCCTGGTCACACCAGCCCAGCCTGCGTCAGGAACAGCCTGTTCCGTACAGGAATGGGAACATGCCTGGCAACACCGTGTGTCTGACCCTCTATGCTGAGGCAGTGCAGTGCCTGGACACCCCCCTGAAAGGACATCAGTGAAACCACTAGGTGATTCCTATCAATCGTTTAAGGAAACAGAGAGCCTCGAGGCCAGGGATAGCCTCTCATTGCCACAGGCAGAGAACGTTTTGCATGTCCCTTTACATTGCATCTCCACCCTCAAGCCCTTTGTCACCATCCTCCATTAAGTCCTAAAGGAGTCTGCTGGGAGGAATGCACCTGACTCAATTATAATTCCTCTTCCCTGCTGGCGAAAATCTAGGGCCTGTTGTTTTTAACACAGTGGTTTCATTAGAGGGCCCAGATGCACTGGTTGTGTAAAGCCACGTAAGTTCCATTGAAATGGCTTCCTGTTTAGCTCCACAGAATGCACAGAACATGCCTTGATGCCGGGCTTCCTTCCCTGCTGACTGCTGCAGACTATACAACAGGGAGATTATGTGGTAGAAAAACATTCTTTCTGACACAGGGGTCCAGAGATGTACATTTGCTGAGGATCTGCCCCAAAAATCGCAGAGCAAAAAAACCCAGCAGTGACTGCACTGAAAAACACACCAGATATGCTTCATGCACAGCAAAGGGTATGTGTGTTATTAGTTTTAATATCAGTCGTATAATCCTGTGTATAATCTCAAAGCCCCTTGCACAACAGATGCTGTGCTTGTGTCACAGAGGGTCTGCCACTACATTAAGTGTAGTGTTTAATTCCTGTTTGTTTGCAGTCAGTGCTTCAGCCCTAATGGAATTCCTCTCTCTCACTGCTTGACAGAGTCCCATCTCTCTGACCAAGCATATGGAGAAAATTCAATTTCTTCCTCCAAAATCTGTCAAAGCCACTCCAACCTTTTACTGTTAGAATTTCGTGCTACTTTCCTGACATTTGCATCCAACTATTTACATTTTTTCTGAGGCAGAGGTGGAGGCAGGGAATCCCTTTGAGGGCTCACAGATTCCCTGCCACCACGCACGTCTCAAAGTCTTCTGGAGCAGTAAAGCTGTATTCTTCCAGTCTAATTTCTCCGTATAAGCCTCACATTCCTATGCATAATTATAGATTTGTTCTCCCCCTCCTGATTTTCTCTCTGTTTTTCAAAGTCCTGCTCAGATCATTGTATGTTCTCTGCCAGGCAACATAAAAAATCCCTCTTCATCCTTGATTCACCCCAACACAGAGGGAGCATCTGAGCAGTGGAAAACAGCCCCTGACTCATTCCAAACCTTCACAGGATTCTCAGGTGCATTTGACAGCACTGTCCTTGCTGTCCCATCTGACAGAGAGAGCTACATTGTGTGTGACCTACAGCTCATTACTTGCTCAGAGCTGCTGTCTGTGGACCAGCAAGGGCTGAGGAGCACTGGTTTCGTAGGACAGCAGTCAACTCATGCTAGCAACACACAGAATGCAAGGAGGAACCAAGTTTCAGCTCCTTATTCCCCCAGCATATTCCCACACGGGACTACTTGGGTATTGTATCCCATGCTCTGTTCCTAACATGTTCCTGCTTCCTAAAAATATTAAGGTTTTGGGGTTTGAGGGGGCTTTTTGGTTTTATTTTTTTTTATTTGTGGGTTTTTGTTTTGGTTTGGCTTCTGGTGGGTTTTTAGGTTTGTTTGTGTTTGGGGTTTTCTGTGTGCGTGTGTCCTATCACCATTCCCTGTGATAGAAAAGGCTGCAAATCTCACAGGCTGCTTTTTCTATCCTTGATAAAATCAGTGCTGCAAGTCCTGGACATCTTCTGCAGGTCAATTTTTCATTTAAATGATACATCTCAGCTCTAAAGCAAAGGTAGCTGCAGTTGTCCTTTGGGCAAAAAAAGCTCTTTTAGGAAACCCAATATTTACCCTTCATAGCCTCCATCCAGTCTCCAAAGAATTAAATTGTCTTGTAAATTCCTAGGAGGCAATTGTCCAAAATCAATCAGCCTTTAAAAAATCATTGGAACAGCTAATCTGTAAATCCTGAAAATAAAAACAAAAATAAGGGGAAAAATAATTTAGTTTGGTTGCTTTTATAGAAAAATCGACAGTGTATTTCACAAGAGTTTCTTTTTCCAGAAGAAGTATCAAGAATTGTTTTGAATACATTAGGCTAGATGGGTTACAGCATGACACAAATGCTTCTGCTATTTGAAAGAGTTCTCTTACATAAAACATATATCAGAAAGCAAACAGCAGTACTGTGTGTGTCTCATTTTTCCATGTTTTGAGATACCACATCTCACTGTGCAGTTTTGCAGCTTTCATTGTAAACACTCATTGTCTTTCTACAACACAAGGAAATTCTCTCTCAGGTCCCCAGTACCACACTGCCAGAGCTAGCAGTGCCAAGGCAAACGGAAGTAGAATTTCCCAAGAACACCTTCGTGTCTTATGGACACAAACACCAACTCTTGGAAAAAGGACAGTCAGGAAAAAACAAACTAGACAGTCAGGAAAAAAACAACAAACCACTGTGGTTAGTAAAGCTCCGACTGTTTATGGGTGAAATCACTTTCATCAGCATTTTTAAGAATTGTCTGGGACCTATTATGATATTAGGACTTTTGTGCCATGGTGATTAATCAGAAATAAGCAGCTGAATGATATGAAATGATTTACAGTCCTACACCTTTAGTTTTACGCTAGTATTTTGGATATTTTTTCACTTGATCAGTGATTATGGGTATTTATCATTTGTATAGTAGAAGGCTTTGTAAGAGAACCTCAAAGATAACCAGAGCACCCACCAGTGGCACCAAGAGCTGAGAGCAGCTCTGCAGCGCTGACCTGCACAGCCTGTAATCCCCACATCCCCTTCCTGCATCCTGCTGACACCAGTGCTCCCTTCTATTCTGCTCTTTAATCTCTATGAATCCCAACCACTCAGTACTTCATTGAACCAATATTGATATTCAGTCTGTCAATCTGGATAACCCAGGTGCTGAATTGAAACATATTGGCTGGGGACATCTGCAGGCAAAACATTTAGCGCTACAAATTTCACACACACACACACACACACAAGCCTGTTCTTTGAAAAGCAGCCTAGATTACAAAAAAGCAATTTTCAAACCTTTAATTAAGCAGAAAACACAATCACCAACCCAATTCTCCTCATTCCTTCTTGAGAATTCAAAAGTACTATCCTAAAGGAATACAGGAATTACATCTAAAGCAATAATTAATATACTGAAAAAAATTCCTTCTCAAGCATCCCAGCCTGCCCATTTCCATTGGTGAGCAGAGCTGTGTTAATGAATTTATGATGTGACGCCAGTCCCATGGCTGAAGTGGCAACTTTTGTATTTACATCCATTGTTCAATAAGCTGCTCACATCCCTTCTCTAACCCAAACTTTGTTAAAATCAGAAAGATGCACTCGAGTGTCTTTCCAGCGCAGACAGGCTATTCAGACTTGATACTGAAAAGTGAATCCCTGTGGTAAGGAAATTAAGAACTGCAAAGTGCTTAGAGAGACATTTTTAATGCCTTAAGCTCTCATACTGAGTTATCAACTAACATGGTCTTGGCTTTAAGGATATAAATTGATTCTCAGGCTCCCTTATTTCAATAATCCCCCAACAGATACTCAGCTACAAGTCTTTTTATCTCCAGCAGATGATACAGGAAGGATTGTTTGTTTAAATTGCTTTATTTCTTCTAATGAGATGTCGCAATGGCTACAAGATACCAAGGTGTTTTACAGGGCAATGTGTAGAAGAGTGTCACTGTCCTCATGAGAGCACATAGGCGTGCACTGTACCATGAGAAGAAAGCAAAAGGAAGTAAGGAAGTTATTGCTCCCATAAAGGAGCTGTTGTGACCCTCAGGAAAGGAGAGGTGGCAGAGCAACAGGCAGCCCCAGTGACACAACAAAGCAGTAGGAACTGGAGAGGCCGGGGTGGACTTGGCATTAAGAAAAATATTATCTTGTTGTCAGGAGCTCTGGGTAGACGTTAATGAAGAGGAAGGTGACAATTAGAGTGATATCTGCCAAGAGCAGGTTAGGGAGTGGAAATCCAGCCATGAGCCAATGAGATTCACTGTGTATCTTTTTAGGTCCCTGTCAGCCGCGTTCCCCATTTCATTCTCAGAGTGAGAAGTTGCTTGGCTGTGCATTGAACAGCAGGAAGGCATCACAGAGCCTTTCTTTGTATCAAGCTCCTTCCTGCTTCAGACCATCTGTAGACCCACTCAGGGGCACCTAAGTAAACTGTGCAAAGCTCAACCCTAAAGCTTTGCTTATTACTGATGAGGATACATTGAGACAGAACTTATATAGTACGGAAGCAAAAAACACTCACCTTTGCCTGAAATAGATTTGGGGAAAAACTTTGACCCTTCATTTCTGACTGCAACATGTCTGACCTTTTTCTTACTACAGGTAAAATCCACCCTTCTAGAAAAGCCAGGACAGAGATAAAACATGGGAGACTTGCTCCAACTTGTTCTATTTACTTTGCTCAATTTAAGAAAGTGTTCAGATATCTGAACAGAATATATAAAGGACAACATTGGCAAAAGCTTTAGAATTATACTCATGCACAGTTATTCATCTAGAAGGTACTTGGGGAGTAATAATAATAAATAAATATAAATAGCAATAGGCTTCATACTCAGCATAGATACACATTTTATACCAGGAGCAAAAACATAGGGCTTAGATGAACTGAATAATTGTGAATTTTAAAATCAGAAGGGCACCTACGAGCTCTCATCTGAATTCCTGTGTATAAAAGCCTAAGAATTCAAAAGAAGCTTTTAGCGTTCAGCTAGTAAGTTCTGTTGAAACTAAGGCATAGATTTTAAGAAGACATTCATAAAATATTCCAAGTTTGGGAAATCCCAACACAAGTCCAGAGAGTTTGTTGGAATGATTAATCACCTTCCATTGTTTAAAAAAGTAGTAATCTGAAATTTATTTCTAGACTAAATTCGTGTCAAATTTACTTCCAGCTGCTAAATCTCATCATGCCTTTTCTGCTAGACCAGGATTATCCTAAGTCAATTGTGGTCAAGAAAGCACTCAACAGCTTAATGGGGCTATACTGTAAAGAAAAAAAAGGTAATGCTAGAGAGAAAAATAACACATCTTATCCCACCCGCTTGCTGCGCTGTCTGTGGTTGCAAGCCACCCCTGGGGTCTTGACCAGCTGGGTGAAATACCTCGTATGGCCAAGGGGGAGTTGCCCCAGAATGATTTATAAATGACAGTTGTTTCAACAACGCTGCATGTGATGAGCTCCAAGCAGGCTGCCAGTGGTCTGCGCTTAGCTGCTCTGGTCTGTAGCTCCCTGTTGCAGGATAGGGGCAGGCGAGCGGAAGATCTCGCGATGTGACGGAAAGAGACAGGGAATTCTCCCCCCACACACCCTGAGATAACCATCACCCCAGGCATGCAAGCCCCCCTAGCCCCAGTAACTTTCCACTCCTTTCCTACACTAACAAGCCCACCACCCCTCCTCTGACGTAGCGAAACCCCCTTCACTATAAAACCCTGTAAGATAAGATAATAAACGCCATTCGAACATCCACCACATTGGTGTCCATGCGTTCGGTGGACCGAGTAGTCCGGGAGAGGCGGGGCCGCCGTGCTGTGCTTCGAGACCAAGTCGCCCCGTCTTTCAACCGAAAGACGACAGCTCCCCACGTCCAGCAGAGCCTTTGGGAGGGCATCACTGCCACAGTACTTGAAGGCTTTAGAAATGCCATTTTCCTTTCTTCCAGCCAAGGGAAAATGACTGTTCAGCTGCAGTGATAACATTATCAGGTGCCCCTTTTCAAGGTTGCTGCAGCCATCTCTCAGACAAAACTCCCTTGCAAGCACTTGACGGAGGAGAGGCGAGAAATGACAGCTTGGTGTAGAATCCAGTGGCGGTAGTGAGCAATCATTAACACCACAACAGTTGTTGCTTTTAGAACTGGGGAAGCGTCTTCCCAGCACTGAGGGTGTCAGGTCCTCACCTGTGTCAGAAGTGTGCCTGCTCTGCGCTCCCACACAGCGCTGTCACTGCCAGCTCCAGCCTGCCTGCAGGGAGATGTCCAGCCAGCCATCCTCTAAAAGAATCAGCTGGTTGCCTGAGATGGGTCAGTGCTTTCTCTCATTAGGAGGCAAAGGAATAAGGAATGAAGCAAGAAGGCTGGGAGAGAAGAGAAAGGGTATTGGCTAATCAGTATTTAGGGAGGAACATACAAGCAACTAAGACTATAGATTATGTTAAAATTTTCTTTAAAAAAAAAAAAGTGCTGGGAAAGAGATGAGTTTTTCTTCTAAATCACATGGAAAATTCATCTTCTCTGGGTGTCCCATGGGATAAGAGACCAGCAAAAGACATCTATCCTGCTCCAGAGTTTGGCATGTATCTGAATACAGATTTGGACTGTGCTGATCCCTGCCAGTGACACTTGAGTCAGACCAGACTTAGCTCAATCTGTGCCTCCCAAAACATAGTTCTCTGCAAAGCCTATGAGCACTCATACTCTTGACTTGTAAATGGAACAAATTTCCTTTAATATCATGAAGAAAGAAGAACTGGGGGTTGTGCCTGCCTGCATCCCCTTCATGTCATTTTAACAGAGTGGCTTTTAAGAGCATAAACACCCACTCAAAATTAGTACAAATGTTTCCTTCATCGTCTTGCTCTGACACTAATGGGTAAAACATATTTCCACAATGCACATCCAGCACTCTCACTGCACGGCTCTCCTGTCACTAACAGCAGCCGATGCATTCAAATGAACAATTGGCAATAAATAAAACTGACAAGAGCAAATTACAAAAGCAGGAGCTGTGGCATAGGGAATACTCACAAGCCAGAGAGGCATTACAGTTCTTTCGCCTTTAGGTCACTACTATCCACTAACACCCAGTTTGTCAAGTTCGGCTGACTCTTTCTTGTCCTTGGGCCTGGAAGATTCCTAAAGACATTCAGGGCTTGTGGCCAGCAGGGAGATCCCCCTCCCCTTTCCGTGGGCTGGTGTTTATTTCTTTCCTACAAGTCTGCTCCCCACTCACATACTTTTTTCCTCACAGTTTTCTCATCTGACCTAATTTGTAAAAAATGGAATTATATTCAGTGCAATCGGCTCTTGAGCTATCTGTATAAGCAGCTTCACAGGGCACTGCAGATTATGCATATCTATCTGGCAACATTTCTAATTGTGCTTGGTTTTACACATTAATAAACATATCTTCCGGTACTCTGGTCAGCATATTCACCAGGAGAAATTTCCAATCAGTCCTTCTGAGCTCCATGCAAAAACTATCCAAAACAGAGGTAAATTGAATGTTGTCATAACAGGACTTTTAAGTCTCAGTGGGTGTTTTGAGTGCTGAGGTACGTGGAAGATTAGAGCAGATGTATTTGTTAACAAGTTTGGGCTCAATTTCTTAAAGACAATTTGCCACTCTGGGCCTGAGCTCAAGAACCAAGGTGTTCCCACCCATCCCTGCATTGTGGCCAAACATTCCCATAGAAGCAAATAGTTTGTGTCATCCCCAAACAATTGACTTTCACCTGCATATCCCAAATTCCGCTTTCTCTCTAGCTGTCTTTGGAGAAGGAGCCTCTCTGCTGAGACAGGCTGTCAGCCTTTCCATCCTTTTGGATATCATATAGGTGACAATATCGATAGTCATCATGCCAGGGATAAAGTGAGCACTCCATGTATGACTCCACAAGATAATCTCTTAGCTCCCTTCAGGTCCATTATGATAAGTCTGCCTTTTCATAATGCTTACACAAATGTGAATAGCCAGCTGATGCACAAGGGATTATTATCCATATTAAAGGACCAACACCATCTTTGTATCCTTTCTCTTTTCGGAAGGTACAGTTGTCTCTTGTAGAAATTTATAAGGTTGGGAGCATATGGGCTGATTTGTTCTGCTTCCCTGGAAAAAAGAAAAAACAACCCAAGGCTCTATGTAGCTCTCAGAGACTGTGGTGTGTTATCTACCATCGACAGCAAGAAGCACAGTAACAGGCAATAAAAACAAGCTACTGAGATCCAGGCTCACACAGACACATGAGTACCCTTTTTCAGATGCTCACGTCAACTAGCATTAAGTACCTAATGCTAGCCAGAACAGTTTTAAGAAGAAACACTGTAACGAAACCTGATATTTGCAGGCAGGTTGTTAAGTCAGTGCTTGCCATTTGTAGGAAAACAAGCGAACAAAAACAGATAATCAAGAACCAGCTGAACCAGCCTTAATGTTCTCGATAAGAAATTCAGTACATTATTCTGCATATATATTGTAAATGCAGTTACTTATCAAGATCCCAGTGAAGATTAGCTCTTCGATCCTATTTCAGTGTAAATTACTTGATTGTTGTGTTTTACTAAGGCAGTGCTGAAGTAATTTTAACTTGTCAAATTTTGACATAGCATTTCAATGAAATTAAGCAAGATTCTTTGAAGACTAATGTGTCTCAGTATGTCTTCGGCACCCAAGATTTGTGATATTTAATTATACCATATGCAGCCAAATCTCCCAAACAAAGTGTGAAAATGTATTAATTAATACGGGGGTGGAGGGAGAAAAGCAAACAGCTAGACAGAGAATAATACCTCTATGCATCACTGTATTCCAGGGTAAATTAGCTCCAGTTAAGCCTGATAAGGCTTTACAGGGGTTCATTTCCCGTCTAGGAGATGTCAGTGAGGCCTCCATGAAAGCTGCCCAGGGCTGAAGTCAAGAAGCATCCCAAGAGACTAGACTATGCTTCGTGTCCTCGAATTCTGCCTGGCTTGAACAACTCTCCCTTGACTCCTTTCTGTGAAAGGGTTAAAAGGAAAGGTTGAGTTTGGACACATTTATTATCATACCTTGAAAGTGAACTCACCAAGCAAGAAGCAGGAAGAAGGGAAGACTAATTTGCTCTCAAAGACTCTTGATTAGAACAGATATTTTCAATTAAGTATGATTGTTTTATCTGAATATTGTAAGGATCAAAGTCATTTAATCTGTCAGTCAGATCAGGTCTTCATCTCACATCTGGAAGAGGAAAAACAAACAATTGAATGCAAGGTGCTGTTCTCAATTACAGTCATCTAGGTAAATAATAATTATATGGTTTGCTCTTGTTAAGGGATAAACCTCAGGATGATCCACAGAAATGGTCTATTAGAAACACTGGTTTGTGATCTTAAGTTTAGACATCAATAAGTTACATTTCCTAAGAGAAACACTCTGTCAGAACTGCTTGTGTTATCTTTTCTTTTAACAATTTGATTCAGCCCTAAAAAATTTTTTTAAATCTCATATTCTTCTTTTACTCTCTTTCTATTTTTATTTTTTAGAGAAGAACCAAATGTTTCTGCCAGAAATTAGCTGTGTGATTGTCAAGTACTTGGCAGTAACTAATTTATAATTTTTGATTCTGCCTAATAAGTATCTTGAGCCATCGATCTTGAGTGCACCAGAGGAACCTTTATGGCTAATCTTCAGACTTCTGGTTTGTAACTTATATTCAGCTTTGCCCCTGATCAGGTGTTAAGATAATAGGATGTGACTGTTGGCATTTAGAGAAGGTGCCAACTTAGAGAAACTGTCTCCTGCTATATTGCATAAGAGTTAAAGCTGGCAAGAGCTCTCAGCTAGAAAGCACACACCAGATGAGTTACAGCACAGAACTCCACAAGAGGAGAGGTTTTTATGTTACTTTCATAGCACTTAGAACCAGAATTTAATGAAATAGAGCTTTACAGGGCTCTAGCATTTTTCAGCCAACCAGTAGGTTCAATGGACAGCTTTTACGAAATCAGCATAACAAAAATAAGAAAAACTACGCATTATCATTAGATTTAAGTAGCTATGCTGTACTAGCAAGGGAAAGTATGCATGGGCCCACAAACTCATGAGGCTGAGGATCTGAGCAACAGGCTCTTGTGCCAGAGTAGAAGAAAGAGTGCAACCACTCGAAGCTGCATCAATCACAGCCTCAAAAAGCCAAAGCCTTCTCCTCCCTCCTCTTCCGTATTCCCAGAGCACAGACTTCTCTGAACTGCTGTCAGACAGTCAGAGGTCTTGCCAGGTAATACTTTCTTTCTACCATGGCAGAGATCTGCTCAGCAACCTCTTCAAACTGGGGCTGGCAAAGCAGCTCTGACAACCTCATTCACCTGACCCGGAATCCCACGTCAATCCCTTGTCTCACTGAAATGAGCAAACCAGCCCTTGCTTCTGCAAAGATTACCAGGGTATTATGCAGGCTCTTGGGAACACCCATTCTTCACATCACACAGTCCTGCTGAAGACTGGCAGCCTGGTGGAAAAGAAAACAAAATCAAACACTCCACCGTTTAGTGAAACTCAGAGGTTTCAATGTGCCCACCCACAATGAGGCCAATCCAAACTTGTCTGAATTCAGGATTGATGTTGGACCCACACAACGAGTAGGTAAACTTGGCACCTTGCTGCTTTCCAAAGACTTGAGGCAATCAGCTGGATGCTCTTCTTGGGAGACCATGCAGCGTCTTTGAACCCATCTATTGGAGCAGAGGTCACCTTGATGTGTAAATAGCCTTTCATTGCCTTTCTGAGTTTCTCTGTCCCAACCTACTTAAACAGGAGTTAAAGGTCCTTTCTGATCAATTACTCTGTCTTACACCAGAACATGGGCTGTGCTGCTTCTGTTAAGCCACTAACTTCAAAACTGGCTTGGTAGTTACTAAACTTTCTGTGCAATGACAAGTGATGGGGATTCACTACATCTTTGGCGTAAAACTAATTACTTTATTAAACTTTCTAAGGAAAGAAAAAATTGACAAAAAAAAGCAAAACAACAAAAACCCGAACTCAAACCTACAGCAGCAAGAAAAAACCCCAACAACAACCAAAAAACCCTCAGCAATTTAATATTCGCAGACTTCTGGCTTCTGTGTCTGGGACTGGATCCTGCAATTTCTTCAACTACTCAGTTACACATCCAATTTTTCTGCCTGCACATCTGTTTATTGGCAGTGCTTAAGTCACCCCTTAATCCTTTTTGTCATAAAGTGAGTTTACCTAGCTCCTGTACTATCTGCCTGCAAGGTATATTTACCGTATGTGAAACTGAAACCAACTTTAAACTACAGGTATAATGGTCAGTGTCATCAGAAACTAGGCCATTCATACATAAGGTGCTTCTAATGGTTTAAAATTGTGCCAGATTTAAAAAAAAAAAAAAAGAAAGAAAGAAAGAAAGAAAGAAAGAAACCTGCTTAGCCATGTAGATTCATTCCTGTGGCAAAGTTTGTAGGAAGAGGTAAGGTTTTTAATTAGACCAACTGATATGCCTGGAAAATAGCAGGCACGTGCTTCCAGGCACATGAGCCCTTTGTCAGGTCTGAAATACAAGAAAAACACTTCAGGCCAAATACAGGTTGAGAATAAGCTGCTTTGAGTTTAACTTTATGATGTTAATCAGTCAATTTGAGAGAAAGGTGTGCTTTGTGTTGTAACTCCTCAGCTCATTACATGTGGAAGAGTTCTTGAATTCCAACGTGCTGATGTGCTTAGGACACGTTTTATTGTACAATTGGCTCATCATTCACCCTCATAAGGAAAACACCCAGGAAATGAAACCAAGTAAGAGCAAAGGGCACTCCATGCCTATCTCAGTGTCTGGTCTCTGACACTGTATTTGGGAATGTGGACCAGTTAGGTGACTCCAAATGCCTCCCCTCCCCTCCCCTCCCATAGGCACATTGCCTTTATTGGAAATAAAAGAGAGGTCAAGGAAACTATTTCACCAAATACTGGTTTTGCGATAATCTAAGTGGACAAGCCTAAATTCATTTCACTGGCTCCACTGACATTAATTGCCCAGCAACATAGTCTGTGTATTTCAAGGGCAGGAAGACCCATTAGATCATCTGCTCTGACCTCCTGCAGAGCTGCACGTTGTATTATTTAATAAAAAACAACTGTACTGAGCAGGTGCTCCAAGCCAGACCCCTTTATTTCTCATTCGGTGTCTAAGATTCCTATTCTTCTCCACAGTTACTTAAATCTTTGTATATTGCAATGCTATACAATAGGCAAACAATGTCCTGACCTGAACTCCTTCAGGGTGTTAGTATCAGAAAAGCAAATATTTAGACAAATGGTTGTGATAGTTAGTGTAAATAATGAAGCAATAACAGTGAAGCAGAGATATTTCCTGGAGGTTTAATGCCTAGCCAGGAAGAGCTGATGCTCTGGTTTTGGTCAGTTAATAAATGCCTTGCCGTTGTCCATAAATAGATTGTTGTTGCTATTTTTCTATCATGAAAAAAGAAAATTAGGTATACATTTAGAGCCCTGTGGCATATGGCTTTGTTTCTGGACCATGATTACCACACACATCATGCAGAATAAATGTTTGCAACCCTGACTGGCTGAATCATTTCTCCAGAATTCATCATTTCACATCAAAATTCCTCATTTGCTCATGAGTCTCTTGTTTTTCATGACCTGTTGTTTTCCTGAAAACAGGGAAAAAGACAGCTGAAGGAAGGCCTTTGTCTTGAGGTCCCATATCTGTCTCTCTGAGTAATGTTACTGTGGGACCTACAGGTCACCTGGCAACATTATGGGAATATTCAGTTATCCCTGGGAAATGCCGTGTCCTGTTGCTGTGGCACTGTTGAGCAAACCACATAAAATTAAAAAATGAATTTGAAAAGCAAACCCTTAAAGGCTTGGACATTTCTGTGAGTATAGTCTTGAGAATTTTTTAGTGCTTCTGCCAGCAAAACTGTTTCACAAATTTTCAGCATTCTGCCTATTGCTTTGATGTCTTCTTTTTTTTCCCCATCCCTGCCTAATCTTGCTGGTCACAAGAAGCAATGAAACAAACAAACAAAAACAATTGTCTATTAAGGGGCCACAAACTGCAACTGTTATAAATCCCTGTCACATTTTTGGAACTGGTGCATTCTTGCACTTCACTTGAGAAGTGGTCCTTGAAAATCTGGTAACTTCAGGTCCATTTGGATTAAGATTGGGCAGGGCTCTTCTACACCTTGACCTGACCCAATGCTGCACATCACAAATTGGAAGGACCAGAGTCCTTTTTCTGCACAGCTTCCATCCTTTAGTGTCAGAAGGCTGAATGATCTGTGACAAAACAGGACAATTTTGAGCCTATTTCTTGTCCTTTTCCTCAGAACTGGCCAGTTCAGTGCAGTGGTTTAACGGCAGCCAAATATCATGTGCACCTCACCGCACCACCCAGTGGGATGGGGAGGAGAACTGGAAAAGAGAGAAGGTAAAATCCTTGGGTAGAAATAGGAAGAGTTTTAATAACTTAAATAAATTTAAAATATAATAATAATTGTAATGAAAATAGAAGCACCAAAATGAGAGAGAAATAAAACTGAAGAAATGCCAGTGATGCACAGTACAAGCGCTCACCATCCGCTGACAGAAGCCCAGCCAGGCCCTGAGCAGTGACCAGCACCTCCTGACCAATTTTTCCCAGTTTATATACTGAGCATGGCATTCTGTGGTATGGAATATCCCTTAGGTCAGTTCAGGTCAGCTGTCCTGGCCACACTTCCTCCCAGCTCATTGTGCACCTGCTCACTGGCAGAGGCTGGGAAACTGAAAAGTCCTTCACTTAGAGCAAGCACTGCTTAGCAACCACTAAAACATCAGTGTGTTATCAACATTATTCTCATACTGAATCCAAAAAGACAGTGCTGTACCAGCTACTAGGAAGAAAATTAACTCCATCCCGACTGAAACCAGAGCATCCAGCTCCGAAGCTCAAAGGCAGAAGGGATGAAAAGGAGATGCAGTCAACACTTGTCTCTCAACATTAAGACAGCAGTTCTCAGTTTAACTTCAGGATAGCACAACTGAGCTCTTGGAAATATATACATGTTCCTATCCTGTGGGCACAGAAATATTTGTCATTTTTATAGATGGTTGAAATATATTTGGAAGCTCTAAGACTGTGGCCATCCTGTATCAAAGGCCGTTTCATAACAAAACACTGTAGCAGTCCATTTATAGAAACAGCATGCTGCACTCTGGCTGCTGTGGGTAAAACCAAACACCCTCCCTGCCTTCCTAAAACAGTAGAAACAACACGACCTTCCTACAGAAGGGCCATTTCCATAAAAGAAATAAAACTAAAGAGGAAAACATTGTACTGAAGGAAGAAGTCGGGGACACAGAAGCAATGTTTTCAACCCAAAATTGTCATGTGAGCGGGTGGTGGACGGCAGAAGGCAGCAACCAGGGGAATACTTTGTGGCTATGTAATTTGCTAAACTGAGGTGGACACAAGCAAGAAGGTTGAGGGAGGACAGGCATTTATTTTAGAAAGGAAATTTGAATCCCATTAGAATGACCACAGTGGAATGAATCCAGCCAAGGGAAGTGGAATGGGGGTCATAAATAACAGGAATCACAGGTCAAGCAGCAAGGTACTGCTGCAAAATCCATCTGAATAGTAGATGGAGGCTTCCAAAAGCACATAACTGTGAGCTCTCAAGGACTCCAGGCTCCCAGGACCACCAAGGATGGCTGCAAGTATCTAACTTACACTCAAGAGGCAACTTGACATCTCTTCCAGCTCTTTCTTCTGGCCTTCTCATTTGATCTGTGACTGGCAGGGGTGTCCAGATCTGCCTCTCCAGTGTTTTACAGAGCTGATAACACACCTTGCCCATCTCTGCAAGACACAAGCTCTTCACCTTACCACTTCCTTCCACTGTGATAATTCTATTCCCACTAACACTCTCATAACAGTTTTGAGTACGCTTAAATATGACTATTTCATTCTCCACATGATACCCAGAGAGAAAGCTGCTTTATTCTCTGGTTCAATATCCCCTGATACAGGAAAGCATTTCTTTATTGACAAGCATTAAATATTACAGCATCCTGAGGAAACTTATCTAACTTTACAACACAGACAGCAGATAGTATGTCAAGTAATTGCACAAATATGTAAAGTTTCAACTGAATTAGTTTTCCCAAGTGCAATCATACGAGTTTATTACTTCCATACCAGTCCATTAGAAACTTTGTGGATATACTGTCAACCAATCAGTTTCAAGAAGTTTGATTCAACTAAATGCCTGGTGGCATGTAGCTGCTGTACTGCCTTCCTGTTTACATGAGTGAGTCTACTGGGTCCCCTGCAGGAGTGTCACTGACAGGAGTGAAAAACATGTGTACACAAATTTGAACACATACACTATGTGCTTCTTTTTCCAGATTTCTCTCTTTCACATTAAAAAATAATGTAAGAAAGCTAGTGCTTTCATAATGCTTCCACTGCCTCTCCTTCATGACCAGAAAAAAAAGTAAACATAATAGATATATAAACAGGTTTGACTGCAAAAACATGGTGACTTGGGGGCCAAATAGTAGATGGGTCTGTCTACCACCAGATGGTTTTTTTTAATAGGTCCATTCTTTATCCATACCAAAGTCATAAGAAATATCACTTGGATCATATCTGTCTATAACAAGATTTGTCAAGAATAAAATTAAACACAACATGTGGGTTTTCCATGGCATCTTTTACTACGAGATGTTCCTTCTTGAAGGAAACCTAAACTGCTAAGGGCCTGAAAGGCATTATTATTCTTACAAGAACTTTCAATCTGAGAATCCATCCTTCATCTTGGGAATTTATTTCAGATGGGGACCAAGCAGTAATTGTCGTCCTCCTCCACAGACTTGTCTCAAAATAAGAAACATGTGCACAGCTGGAGGGGTGTGAGGTTGGGATAGGACTGGCAGTGGAGATGTGCACATTCAAGAGCAGATGGAACACTGCTTTTTATTAAAAGAGAAGTAGATTCAAAACACCTGGCAGTAAGGTGCTTGCTTTTCCCTTCAGTCTCATGAAAGCCATTGTGACAGTGAAGGCATTTACATGCAAAACAACTCAAAAGTAAGGGGAAAGAATGTAAATAGAAAAAAAAAATAGAAACTGAAGAATTTTCCATAGTAACTCTGACAGACTGGATAGTTTCAGAGCAGAACTGATGCTTCTCAACGGCACCACGAATATGTAATTTTGAAATAGAAAATGTTAAGATTAGGTTTATTTGGAAAGGGTCTATCAGATTAGTGTTTTCAAAGGAATCTAACATAATTTTTAAAAAATCCATTAGTCACTTTGGAGGCTACATCTTACCAATGTCCACACCTACAGAGTGACCCTGTGTTTATCGCTCCAAACACCTAGAGACACCTCAAAAATAATACAGTGAATATAAAACAGCCAAAGGTTTTGAGAAGCATACCAGTGGTTTTGAGAGGCTGTGCACCAGTTTCCTGAGGTTGAATATAGTTTATCATCAGAAAACAGAACAGACTTTTATCAACTATTGAAAATAACTGGGAAGCAACAGAGATAATGAGTTCCATTCAAGAGTAAAGGCTGATTCAGAAATTCTCATTTTTACAGAAACTTCTGTCATACAAAGATTTCCATAAAATAGCAAACACCATCCTCACAGGAAGTGCTGAGCAGAATACCTTTGATGAAAAAACAAATGATAGAAAGTAAAAGAAAGTTAAAAAATACAAGTTCTGACAGTTTTTTCCTAAGTTTTTCATCAGATTGCATTGATTTTTTAAAGATCTATTCAAAACCACCATACTTAGCAAGATGATCCCCAAATATTGATGAAAGCAAGAGCATTACAAATAGAAAACATTCAGCATGTTTTGATCTTACCCCTTTTCTAGCCTGGGTGAAAAGACACACACACCATGAAGAAGTGATGACAGTAATGACTAAGATTGTTTCAGGGACAGGTGTGAAGAATAGATGGATGCTGCTCCCACACCAATACTCCTGTAACCTCTGAGCCAGTTCCCTGAGCTAACTCTAGTTCATGCACTCATAACTTGCTGTGATGGATATTGCACATTTCTTTGTCCTTATTACTGACCAAGGCCATAAATCCCAATTATGGAAGACAGTTGAGTTCAAGCTGCTGCCATATTTCAGAGCAACACTAACGCTGAGGTTACCAAAGGTCACCTTGGCCAGAAAGCAGGACCATAGCACAGTAAGTCTATATCTTCACTAGCCAGCTGCAACGTCTTTCAGGCTGATTGAGCTTTGATTACCCCCTATCAGACCCATAAGCCACATTCTTCTCTCACAGCCAGGGACAGAACCAAGATACATGATCTCCCGTCTTGTGACTTGTGAAATGCGCTGGCAAAATATGTGTCAGCCCCTTCTCCAGAGGCTAAATGAAGTGGCAGCCCTTCCTACCACCAATGCAGCTGAAGGGAAAGGTGTGGTAGGGGAAGAGAGAGCCCTCTGAATATATGAGTCAGCCCAGCAGTTGCCCCGCCCAAAAAACTACAGTTTTTTTCTATTATTATTATTTTTTAAAACATAAACAATCCCCTAATTTTATGCAAAATATAGATATATCCATTTAAATGCACCAAGTCTGTATTGTTCATGTAAAAACATCAGGGTTCTGGTTAATGATAGATAAAACTGCCTTGAGACACACCTAACAACTCACAACTTTTAAACAGTTGTTGCCAAAATACAGAAAGAACACAGCTTAAAAGAAAAAAACCCAACTTGAATTCTTCTACATCTTTGCCTTTCAGGGCATTATCTTCATCATGACACTGTTTCAGAATTTAGTGTCCACCAGAAGGAGATACCAAAAAGTTTAGCATGCCCCAGCTTCTTCACAGCAGCCTCAGAAGGCAATTTCTCTGGGGAGAAGATGCAATCCCTCCATTTGTCCTGCATTATCTGGCACATGCTCGCATAAAAGGGATGTTACCTATTCTTCTGTATTTTCCAAACTCCTCAACAAAGGTCAGTCAATGTGCACAGGAGACTGGGCACTGGCAGTTTGGACAGGCTTCTTCCATCAGAACCGGACACTGCAGGACCTCCCTGCATTCACACAGGCACATTCCGTAGGCACTGGCTGCACGATGAGTCACGTTTCTGCCTGGGAGCTCTGATCAGTAATATTGGGCGTGCAAGTTTGGGTTTCACATCATCTGACACATTCAATGAATTTCAAGTGTGAAGAAGTACCTTTTCACTAGACAGAGTCCAGCCCAGAACTGAATGTCTCAGATGAAAAAACTTTATAACAGACTAACAGAAATGCAGGGGAGTAAATCATCTCACTCTCATCCCCAGGCACACAGAGCATGTATGATCTAAAAAGGCTTTTACCCTTATAATGAGGAGTCAAAATGAATCATCAAACAAGTATACAGGCATATTACACACCTTGGATGCAAGATAAGTTATTTACTAGGACATCTAGAGTTCCTTGAGTGAAAGACTATAGAGGACCGTGCCCCTGCCTTGTAGATTTGACTGGTATTCGAACTATGTATCCCACCTCATTTCATCCCATTTGCTCTATTTATACCCCTTGAAACAGAAGGCTCAGCATGCCCTACAGTCACTAGAGATCTGGAGACAGGAGGGAATATTCCCTTAATTATCCTATATCCCAGTGGTATATGTCACAAGCCAAAGTGCATAAAGCTCCTGGCCTGATTACCATTCACATGCTGTGTGGAATTTATTAAATTCCTTATCCCACAGCCATTTAATCAGTGGTATTATTGGAATGAGATATTTACCCCACTGGGTGGTATGGACTGGGGCAGGAAAGCATGCCAGGAACAGCTTTGCTGATGCCTATTTATAAAGACAGTGTAATTTTCTTTCCCCCTCCCTTTCCTCACTAGAACCAGTTAGTCAGAGCTCCAGCAACAGAGCAGGGCTTATTCCATGTCTAGTTTTCTGCAATAAATCTTTACTCCTGATGCGTTTTGATCCACAGCCAGTTTAATCTGCCTATTGACTGTTAAACTCTGTTTATTGTTTGCATGGGATCTTTAAGAATTAAGCCTTTCTTTCTTTCTCCCTCTCCCAGATCCAGGTTGGATTTTTTTAAAAAGGGATTTAGAGCTGGGCTGAATACCTGAGAAAGCCATTTCTTCCTCAAAACAAAGCTCTCATGGCATTACCCATGGCCATTGCACCCCGAGCCTGTCTGGCTCTATCTGGTATGACAGAGCTTATCATTCAGCCTTCTTGCTTGGACAATCTCCAGATTCCCCATTCAGTCTCCTCACTTGGACAGTCTTCAGATTCCTTGCTGAGACTGCAAATTGTAACCAGCTATTGTTCTTATTTACATTTCAACCATGCCCTTAACTGTGACTCGAACTCCAGAGCAATGCAAATTGCCCATGTGCACAGGGAGTGACAGTTTCCTTTCCTAACACTGAAGGACAGTGTTCATCTCTACCTACTAAACACCTAAAATAGAGGAGTAAGACATGTGGATCAGCCTGTCTTTCTCCTCACTGATGTGCAGGGAGCCTAAACAGCTACCTAACATCTGACTTTCCAGAAAAATATCCCAGCCTCCATTCCCATTTATTGTAGTCTAAATTGAGCCTCCAGAAGTAAGTAGCATTTTTATTCTTTTTCGTGACTATTCAGCTTTCTGCAGTGTGCTACATTAAATATGCCTTCATCCAGAATAATCTCTGGAGCACGGCTATGTTCTGTCCTGAGTTCATTTACATTCATAAAACCATGAGGAAACAGGGGTAATAGAGAGATGGAGAAACATCTGGTTAGCCAACACGTGGGATGCAGGAGTAATGGACCCTGCATTTTAATAGGTAAGTCTCCACCTGCACAAGATTTCCAGCTTCTGCACCAGCAACAGCTCCAGAGAGGGATAAATAATTAAGACAAGAAGTCTGAGGTGGAAAATGGCTGCGATATTTGCTTTCCTTAAGAGCACATTAGGGACATGCATAAAACTCAGACACGATTGGGTTTGCTCTAGCTGAACTTTGATTGACCCCAGAAGCCCTTTTAACTGAACAGACTGGTGAACCTACCCTCTGTAATCCAAAAGAGCACTGATTGCTCTTTGGCTAGTCCTAAGACCTTGTGACTCTCTCTTATTTGAAACACAAGAACCCTAAACCTCGTGATTCCATGACTTCACACAGGGCCATGAGCCCTGTGTTACACAGCCACCCCACAACAGCCTGCGTGCTCCCATGGCTACTACCACACCGAGGCCTTTGCCACTCTAGCATATAAATGATGACTCGGATCTGGGCTCTGGAAGAGCTTAACCATTGCAGTAAACTAGACATGATTCCTGTTGCTGTACTGTATTTCTTCAGGGAAATATACAATCCTTTTCTTCATTGAAATAGCCTCCTCCATGTAAAAAATGATATGGTTGACACTGATCAACAGTTAGGTGGTTGACATCTTCAGTTCCAAAGGAAGGCAAGTTTGAGAAGAGTCAGGTCTAGAGGAGAAGGTCTTGAAGGGTAGACAGAACTTCTTGCTGAAACGCACACTAAGATTATTTGAGTTTCCCCAAGAATACAATATGTGGTATTCAAGGGGCATTGTTCAATCTGAAAACCAACTGATGCTAAAGTCCTTCTTTGCTTTCTGTGAAGCCAATTCGAAATTAAACTCCTGACCCTCCTGCTGTCAAAGAGCCCAGCTGAGGAAAAGCACATCAGAATCTTATGGCTTTTCACCAGTACTCTACATCCCTTTGTACAGGGACACCAACACTGATCAGGTTTCACACCATAATAAACTGGCTGGAAGATATGCAAGAGCTCAGAATAGTGGTTCAGAGGACAGCTTATTAGAAAGGTGCAGTGTAGCTGCAAAAGAAACTATGGTGACCTCTTGAAAACTGTTCACGCTATTGTAGCTCCTGGCATGCCTTAATCTTGGATCAAAATGTCCCTGCTCTGTGCAAACAAAGATGAGAGAGTTTATGTAAAAAGAATCCAGGATAAAGAGCAGCAGAGGCAAATAAACAGGAAAGCACCAAACAGAGTTTCAGTCTTTAGCAGTAGCTCCACAACTACCAAGAATGCCAGAAGTAAAGTAAACTTCAGGGTTTTATCTCACTGTTTCTGAAGCAGGGAATTATAAGAACAAGATTTTATATGACCCTCTTCCATAAGTAGGTAACATATTTTCCTTTCAGGATCTCTGGTTCTATTTCCCACCCTCAGCAATAATTATACATATGATGGTGGACAATTGAATTGCTCTCTGCCTCCATTTCCCCGTCTTTCAAACAGCCTCAGAAATAAAACTCAGAACCACATCTGCACACAGTTCATTGCATATGTGCCCTCATCACTGACAGTAATGAAGAACATCCAAAATAAACTAACCAGGCTCTGCCCCAAACAGAAGTAAAACAGTTAAACAGAGTATGAACTTAATTTATGAACCATGCATTCGTGTTTTAAGAAACTCAGTGTATGATCGGATCTTGAAAAGAAATTGATTCTTAATATAACCTTTGAGATAAAGCAAATAGCACTAAGTAATATCAATAATAATACTAATAAAATACTAAATAATATCTTGAATTTCAAGCAAAACAACGGAGGGTATTTAAAAAACTGTCTATGATATTCTTCCCACCATTATTCAGGGTACCAAAGAACTAACTTAACACCCTCCTAAAATTGCAAACTCCACATATTCTGGTGAAACCTCATTCTATTAGGAAGGTGTTCATGCATGAAAAGAAGAGACATATTAGTTGCTTTCAGCTTTAAGATTTACAGGATGGTGACACCAGCCCCTCACATTCAACTAGGGGCAGATTTTTTGGAGGTTTTTGCAATACTTTTATTGTGCTCTGATAAAATGTATCCCATGCCTTCCCGGCTCTAACAGTTCTTTGATACACGCTGATGAAAATCCAGGGGTGTGACGGTGTCCATAAGTCTATTGCATAAGTGAAGTGACAAATATTTTCTTGCTTGCTCACAAACAATCAAAAATAATTTTCTTTAAATACTACATGTTTTTATGAATATTCAAATTACTAAGTAAGATTTAAGTAGCAGTTTCCAAGACTAACACTGCTGATTCTGTTATCCCTAAATGATAAACTGGTCATAGAAAATATTCATATTCTTTACTGCAGCTTTTTGAGGATATTTGCTGAGAAAATAATTATGAACATCTGTCCTCACTGGTAAGTGACTGACAGATCCACAGTAAACCTCAGACATATTTACAGCTAAGGAGGTTTCCAAATGTAAAATGGTGTTCTGGGAGTGAATTGGCTAGCTGATTGCTCATGAGTCACAGCTGAGAAATGCACTGCAGGTATGAGCTCATAAAACCTTGGGTGACCTGCAGAACATAGACATGGAAACCATATCACAGGAAAACCCCAGTGCCACATAAATGCTGTCTGAATAAGTTTAGCTAATTGCAAATCAGAGCTGGACACTAAAAGAGGAAGGGTCTTTGTACAGTGCCACTGCATGGAAATGAAATAGAAAACTGCAAGCTGTGAGGCTGAACAACCTGCATACAGAGTCACTGTGGGAATACTGCTCCTGCCGAGAAAGGACAGGAAAGGAAAGGTGGCCTTGCTTCTAGGATGGAGCTTAGAATTTGGAAACTCATGTTTGGGTCCTAGTTCTGCTGAAGCACCTCCTAAGGCTGAGCAAGTTCTTCTGAGAAGACATGTGGCACAGCCAAAAATGGAGATTTTAGCATTTTTCTACCTCTGGGATACACCACTGTCGAGGTTAGAGAGAGGCTTGAGTATCAGGCAGCGAGACCAGAGAAATCTCATTGCATTCAGGCAATCTGTTTGTTCCAACACTGAGTCAAAACTCTTGGCTCTTAAGTGAACAAGTGTTCTTGCCAGGCTGTTTCAGCAAAATGGAAACCTTCAGACTGAGGCAGAGCTGGAACCAGTCAGAGAGGTGTGAAGAGAGTTTGTAAACATGTCCTCCCAATTATATTGCCATTTATAGAGAGCCTAACAGAGTGACCTGGGTAGCTGGCCAGCATAAACACATATCATACATATTATAAAGCACAACACTATACTATGAAATGCCAGTTAGGATTAGGAAACCCAAATTAGATTCATGCATTGCTTTAAGAAGACTTTGTGATCTAGCATTCAGCTCCAATACCCGTATTTCAATAACGAACATCTCCAGGAATTATCTGAAATCTGGAAAACCTGCTTAAAGGTGAACGAAATGCAGGTTTCTTTTCCCACATTATGGCTTGATCTCATAGGATGCAGGGGAGAACACGAGGCATAGGGACAATATCAGAAGACCCTTTACTTCAGTTATTAGTCACAGGCACAGCCTGGATGTTCACCACCTTCCTCCTCCTCCCTCCCCTGCTTTCCCCATTCTAGAGATGAAGTGCCCCGGTTTTGTTTTGTTTTTCCATCAGGGAGGGTCAAGCGTTTTTTAGCTACAAAGCACTTGATTCCCGACCCCTCGAAACCACTGCACTGAGGTTAACTGTCTCTGTAACAAATGTTTCTCAACTTGTGCATTGCAAAACCAGGGGAGATAGGGGAGGAGAAGGGAGTGAGGGGTCAGAAAGGCAATCAGGGGTGTTTGTAAGGCACTGAAATGTTATTACAATCCAAGGCCAAGAAAATCTCGCTATTCTCCTCCCTGTACCACCTTCAGCTCCAAGGTCAAATACTCCCTGCCAAGATCTCAGAAAACCTGAGCACAAACATGTTAGAGAGGCTTCACCATGCTATCACCGGCAGATTTTTCACTCTTACTTTTATGGGGAGTCACAAAAATGATTGACTTCTAGAAAGGGGTTATGACCTAAGAAGGCTGAGAAATCTTATACCTGCTGAACCAGAAATTAGGGGCTAGTCTGAGCCCTAATTCAGTGGAATGCTATCTAAAAAGCCATGAACATATTACAGCTGAGGAATTAATTCCATATTTAAGCATTCACATAACTTTTTAACAGGACTAATCATTGAGATGCATTTGCACAGGCGATTAAGCAATTTTCTGAATCACAGTCTACTTGTTTATTGTTGGATGTTTGTTTTGTTTTTTTTAATTTCTATAGTCCATTCTTACTCATACCAATGTGAAAATAGGGACAAAGATCTCCTAAATACAAAAGGAGATGAAAGAAAGTACACACCTCCATTTTCTAAGCAGCTGAATGCAGGGACAGAGTGGTATAAAAACTCATATATTCTAATTAGCAAAACTCACAAAAAGATGTTGCTTGGTGGCATCACCTCATTCTGTGTTCTAAGAAGTCTTGAAAATAGGTGTCTAAGATACATCCAGGGTTGTGACAGGTGTATCATACCAAACACAGATGGTACTGGAAGAACTGCATCCTCATTTGAGTGCCACTCTCAGGAGCAGCAAGTGAAGAAATTAAAGGTATGAGCAATCACTGCCCCTTCTGAGAGGGAAATTTCTGTGCAGAGCACCATCTTCCTAGATGGATGCCTGGCTCTGGCAGGTCTCCATGAAGCACCTCAGGGGTCTTTCCACAGATAGGCAAGGAGCACTGTGGGTCATGCAATAGAACCCTGGAGGTGGCTCAAAGTGGAAAAGGTAGAATTTTCAAAGGCTTTTTCTTCCTTACTTGCAGCTTGTCCTCCCCTGAGTGTCAGCTGAGAAAATTTTACATGCTGCTCTGTTATTCCTTTCACAGGGGCTTAAAACAGTCTAAAGTGTTTGCATTCAAAGATGGGAAGAGCACTGTAGGAGCTTGTTGTATCCCTACCTCAAAGAGCCTAAACCAGCAGTTTACATAAATTAAGACTTTGAGCCTCTTCCATAGCCCCCTACCATTCTTCACCCACCTTTCTACCCTGGAGCCAGTCCAGTCCCCTACCCTTCATCCTGGTTCATTTCAACTCTGGAAGAAAGGGAGGGATGTCAGGCATGGGAAACATCACTGTTTCCATGGATAGACAGCTGGCACTTTCAAAGAGGGAGCTAGAGGCACAGAGGAACACGGTGGCATTTGCTGTGGCCTCTGCTTCAACAGCCTTTAGATTGCCCCAGATTTGGCAAAAAAATCACACTCTGGGCCAGGAAGTGACAAGAGGTTTGTTTCTCCATCTGCTGGAACAAGGATCCCTGTGTGCTCCCCAATCTGCTGGCCCTTTTGCACAATTCCTTCAGAAACCTGCTGCACATCTGTGTGGGGATGCTCTGAAGTCATTACCAGCAGACTGGAAAATGTGCAAAGGCCAGTATTGTCTTCTGGGCTGCTGCTCCATTTTGAGTGATTTGCACTTTAAAGAGCTTTGAGGCTTCTTGAATGTGTTCATCTTGGTAAAATTATAAAAACTGACAGTGCAAAGACAGGCAGAATGATTTCATTAGGGCAACACACGCAGTAATTTCTAGCTGCATCCAGCAAGTTACCAGGGACTGGTAAGTGTATCAGAAGAGTCCTTCGATTCATCATTCCAGTACCTGCAGATCCTAGTGATACATGAGTGCTAAAGCACAGACCAGCTTTTTCCTCCTCAGCCTCCCCGAACTGATAGAGTGCAGCAGTCCTCCCTCGTCCCACCTGCAAATTGTATCCATCCCCTTCCCCTCCCAGTCAAGCTTGTAAATTGGATGCTAACTCATCCCTTTCTCTTCACATCTCGTGACCCTCTGGGAGAGCAGCTTTGGGCATCTGCCAGAAGCCACAAGCTAGGCTGTGTGAATTTGCCTGTAAAACTGAGCAGCACATTATCTCTGTGGTATTTACTATCAAAGTGTGTGACTCTCCAGGTAAACATGGGAATCCAGGCCCTTTATCTTCGGTGCTGGAGGTAATTTTCAAAGAAGGGCATTCAGAGCCTCACTGTCAGTCTTTGAAGCCTGGGATGGAGCCAGGGGTAGGAGGGTTTGGTGCAATGAGAGTGCTTGGCAAGTAGAAGAAAGGTTGCTATACACCAAATAGAGTATCACAAGCATTAGCATTTGTCTTTTAGGCAGAAATGTGCTGCAGACAGAAGAACGGGTGAATTTATTTCTTCTGATTCAATCTGTTTGTTGTATCTGCAGCCTGAGGAGAACAAGCTGATGCCACTGTCTTTGCCCCATGTCATGGATTATTGCAGGCTGGGAAAGATGATGGGAAAGGTTTCACTCAGGGTCAGTCTCACCTCATATACTGATAGTCCTATACAGCAAAACTTCGGTCACGGAGAAGTGTCCATCTCTGACCCTCAAGTGCAAGAGAAGAAACATTGATACAAAATGATTAAGACAGAGTGTCTGACATCCAGCAGCACTGGGAACTGCCCAGTAAAACTAATTTCCGAGAAATTAAATAACAATCTGCCAACAAAAAGGAACATGACCACCAAAATGGGATTTAACACTGAGGAAAGAATCAGCCAGCTACAAACACCTTGTAAACATCCAATTGCAGGGAGCAGAAGAGAAGGGGGAATTTCTTCTTGCCTGGGGAAATTTGACCACATCCTTTAATGATATCTTCACATTTTAGGAGTCTTAATAGCAACAGCTTGTGTTCACATAATGCCTTTCATCCTGGAGGAACCCAAAGAACTTCACAAGTGACTTAGCAAACTATACAACAATGTTCACCCCCTCATTCCCCTCGAGGTTGAAAACTGACTGCAATTGGCAAGCTTTCCCTTTTGGTTTCCAAAGTTCCATGGCTATTTCTCTAGGCCATTGCTTTTATTTCTTTGTTTTGCTTTAATAGCAAATTTGATAGCATGAGAAAAAAGGCAGCTCTTTCCTCAAAGACAGCTGCATGAATATAATCAATTTTTGGGGGTCAAGAAAGATAAAGAGAAGTTTCATGTCTCATTAAACCTAAAAATATCAGTTTTGCTTTCCAAAGGGAGAGGGGGGGAGAGGACAAAACAAAAAAATCACACTTGAAGAAAATACGGAATATTTCATTTGCTGTGAATTAAAACCTTGTCTTAATGTTTTCTGAAGACTGAAGTTGACTCAGTTGTAAAACAAATCAGATTTAATTTGGCAAGTGGAAATGAAACATTTTAACTTTCAAAATGTAGTTTTTCTTTTGGACACAACTTTAAGAGAATAAGAAAATCCACCTCACCTGGTGTTTTTCTTTGCCTGGAACTCAAAGCAGTGCCAAGACACAGCCTAAGGAGAGGACAAGTACTTCAGTTCCTGCTACCTGTTCTTCACTGTCCCACCCAAACTAGCAGCAGCACCTTCAACAGCCCAGGATGGACTTTTCCTCCATTAATTCATTCGGTTCAGCCCTCACTGGAGCTGTGTAAATTTTACTGTTCACAGCATCATGTGGCCAGAGGTTACACAGCTTTTGCATTGAGCACAAAAGTGTTTTGTTTTGATTGTTTCAGCTTGCCTCTTGGTAATTTTCTAGAAGCAGAAGGCATTCGATCAAAGAGTGCACAATCATTCCTTTTTCACCATCACCGTGCCAATTACTGCTTTTCTCTTTCCATGGGGAAAACCTATGTGCACATTGTCCCTGCTCCTGCAGAGGCTGAGCAATTACTTTGGCTCCCTCCTTGCTCTTGAGAAACTGTAGTTTCTGTACTATTACTACAGCAGTGGGCCAAACTTTATAACCAAATGTGTACAGGGGATCTGTGATCGAATATATTTTGTTTCTACACCCCAGACTGACCTTCCTACACCACTGTGGGAAAAGCTCAGGTACCTAAAACATCAACAAGGGACCTTACTGGACCTCCTGCAGTAGGAAACACAGGCTCTTGGGGCTCGTGGGTACAAGGAAGGACAATAGAAGACACACACTTCAGAGAAAAGAGCATCCAAATTGTACCATATGCCTACATACAGACACACATTTTGATCTCTGGCTGTTTCCTCTTAGTATAACATCTGAGTGGGTCAAAGATGCCCACATTTTGTCCCCTTGCTACAAACAGGACTGATGAAAATTATGTTTCTCAGATGAATTCCTCTGGTGAACTTACAAAAGACTGCAATATACCTTAAAGGCCTGTTGGATCACTAGATACTGAGCTCAAGAGATGCTCCTCACACTTTTGGAGCAGAGCTGATGAAAGGTAACTGACCTATAAAATGAAAAGGAAAATCTTGTCCCCATTCCTCCCCTAAAAAAGAAAAGCATTGAATTCAGAGGTGTTGAGAAACACACTGAGTGGAGTATAAAGAAAAAAAACCAGCTCCTTCATCCAGCCTTTACAAGCAGCTGGGTTTGAGCTGAATGGGCTTTTGCTGTGCTCTTTGTGTAATAGTATATTATAAAAACGTTATTAGAAGGACAAATTTAGGCATAGCAGGAGGAGAAGAGGGAACAAAACCCTGAAACCTTGAAAGATTAATCAGCTTCTTTAGGAAGGAGATTTTAAGCCTCTCCTTACACCTTGCTTTAAAGTTTTAGATCTTTTCCTGTACTGATTGGGCAGTTTAGAGCAACAGGAAAAATACAGAACAAAGCAAGAAACCCACCCCAGTTCCTCGGAGTGCAACATCCTTTTCTGAACTCAGCCTACTGAGATAGACCTCAGCTACAGGACAGTTGGAGCAGGAGAGGGTTGGGTGCTCTTCACAACCAACAAAGAGACTCTTCACAAAAAGATCTTACTCAGAATTTGTTCATGTTTTATAGTGACACAGAGTTAACAAGAAGAGATTCAGTTTGAAGTGGGGTCATCAACAAAAAACATAATCTAAGAACATAGAAAATGTGCATCAGTACTGCAAAAGCTGCTGAAAAACACATAGAGACTCCTTTTTACCTCAATCACTGCTCCTTTGTTTCCAGCCTGATGCAGGGACATGAGAAGCTCCACTAGTTAAAGCTTTAGATAGCCAGCTTCAGACACCTGCCTTTGTTTTCACAGATGGCAAATATCAAAAGGCAAATCAGCAGCTGGTGGTTAGAGGATTAAACACAAATCTTAAGACATAATCACTGAAATCCCAAATCACAGGTAATTCAGAAAAATCTGAGTTTCATTTCATTAGTCCCTCTATTTATTGTCTCAAAAATAACAATTATGCTAATTAATTGCTTTCAGCTGCAAAATGGAAGTGTTAAGTGAACTTTTCCCGAAGTGCTGCATTTCAGAAATTAGGATGTCTACCATGCACAGGGATAAACCTGGTCTGGTTACAAAGCATAGAGTTACACAAAACCTCGTTTCCCTTGAGCTTTTGTCTTGGTAGCAAAGAGACTTTGGTGTGTGTTTCAAGTTAAACTTGTTAACTGAATTAAGCTTGTCCTTTCTGAACTTTTGTGACTTGAGGAAAAACAGATCATTATTTTTTTCCCCCTGAAGTTAGGAACAGAGAACTTGGGTGGATTGCCTGGGTTACCAAGCCCTGTCTCCACAATTGCAGCAGCTCCTCAATAGCTTTTTACTTAGGGGGACTACAAATCATCTACTTCTGATGTTCCCACGCAGCACAGGCTGCAGGATTCTCCCAGTGCACAGCAAAGTGGAGACGTAGGAAAGGCTGGGAAGCTGCAACAACGGCTAACAAAAGCCATGAAGGACATTGCAAAAATCCTGTTCTAAATAAGGAATTTGTCATATGATACTTGGAAAATAGTTCTTGTCACTTTCTACAGAGGAGCATAAAAGCTAATTGGAGCTGGGGAAATATTCACCTCTCCTCCCAGTCCCAGCAACTTGATTAACTGTAAGCATCTGAGCCAGACACACCCAAAGCACAATGAGACTGATACAAATAGAGCATGTACATGTGCCCAGGAATGTTCTCTGGCACTGAAATCAACTGGCACTGAAACCAACTGGCACCAAATAACTGGACTGCTGCCTCTCTCAGACCCCCAAAATAGGCTGGCTACCTGAAAACTGCCTTCTGTGAACAGTTTCTGGATCAGCCTGTGATCCACACCTGGAAGTAAGTTTTGGACAGTATTAGCTGGCAGGGGCAGAATGCTGACAGGAATATCATGTAATGTGTTACACCATCAAGCAGTGTAAGAATATGGGCAATCGCATTCCAGTGCCTGAAAATATTTCCAATCATTCTTTACTTTTCTGATACAAATGTGGTGTAAGTCTCTTGGAGACCTTTGAATGGATTTACTCATGCACCTTATTTAATTTTGTGGAACTTATTAGGAGAAATTTTTTTTCATTAAACCTGCTCGCCGTCAGTACTTGAGGTTAGAGATCCAAGCTGTTATTATTCAGTATATAGGTTTTGTGGCAGTGCTTGTGTGTGGCCCATAGGATTAGCCACCAAACATAAACACGAATAATCATAACAAATTTTCACTCAGTGGCTATTCTGTAATATTTATGTAAAATTTCATTGACCTATAAAACGTTTCTCAGTAAGTAAAATTAATACCCTTGAATAGGCAGGAAGTAGAGCCCAAACAGATTTGAAGAAAAAAACAACAGCCAAATCATTCAGGCACCTCTTTCTAGTAAACACCAACCAGTTCCATGTGATTTGGCCAACTGCAAACACTTAACATGGCTCAAATGAGAGAGCTATGAGTTTGGCATTCCTTTGTTAATCCCATGCCCCAGAAGACTTCAGCAAAGCCATTTTCAGACTGTGCTCTGGACCATATGTCTTATCTTCATTTTGACTCAAAGAATTTGGTACCTTCCGACTTTTAGTATATACCACAACTACCAAAAGAAGAGTTCTTGCCTAGAGACTTGGCATTGTCAGAGTACAAATAGCAAAAGCTGCCAAAAAAGCCTGGAAGTTTAAGGATGGGAATTCCCTGAGAAATGAAACTAATAGTCTGGTGGGTGCCAGATTCAAATAAACGACATTTTAGTTCTTCCAGGCGTGTGTCCTCTACCAATAAACTCTCCTGCTAACAATTCCATTCTCCCCATCTCAAGCCCTCACAGTACCTCCATATTGTCACATCCTTGAAGTCCACCACACCTACAAGTTCACCCCTATGCCTGTAAAGTCTTCCATGTACCTTCATCTTCCTTCCATGCTGTTTCATTACCAGTGGGAAAAATATATCATGGCATGTACCAGCTGATTAGTCAGGAAAAAAATGGAGAAAACATCACACACACACACACACACACAAGATAACAACTGAAGTGCATTGTGACGTTTTTTCATAACAGGAACTTTTATTAGCGTCTTAGCTATACACAACAACAAATTTTCACTAAACTTGATGTAACTTTTCTCTGAAATCTCCACCTCTGACAAATTCCATACAACTATGCTAATGGCTTAAAACTGTTGTGAGAATATGAAGGTGAAAAGGCAGACAAGCAGAGCAAAATCATTAAAAACTTGCTCCTTTACGTTTTATCATTCCAAAGCTTTTTGAGATTCTAACTAGAACATATTTGCCAGAAATTCAGCAGGTAAGTAAGAAACAGTTAGAGGAAAAGTGACTACCAGATATCATTCACAAAATTAAAAAAAAAAAAAAGTGAAAATATGAGTCAAAATGAACGGTAGTAAGAGAGAAAGAAACAAATGGAAACAAAAACTTCCTTTACTTTGATCTAGAAACCAAGCAACCTTGGGAAACCTGAATAATACATGCACTTTGTTTTCAAAGACCTCCTAACAGAGTATGGACTGCGACAGAAGTTATTTTGTCCAGAGGGAAAAGAAAATGCTAAAGCCTATATATGTCAAGGGAACAAGCCTGTCAGAGTCATAACATGTATCCCAGAGAGCACAGCTGATCACATCTCTTCTGCTTAAAATAAATAACCCATTGTACATTAGGTTCTGACAAGAGAGATCCAACTGTAATGTTTTCTACCCATTTAAAGATTTATTTTCATAGGGCCTCCACAAATTTTCGTAGCTGTCAGAGGATAACATAACTGGGAAAGCTTATCCTGAACTCATAGCCCGGTTATGACACAGCAGCACACAAACTGTAGTCATCAAAGTGATGCAACAGAAGGGACAAAACTAACACCTGCACACCAGTTACCATACAGTTTATCACTTTGCCCAGATTATTGTTCAGTTTCGCACAAGAGGTACCACTGCCGTGTTCCTCGGGTGCTAGAAGAGCTCTGTAAAAAAGCAAGCTGGAGTCTGCTGCTTTGGGAGGTACACAACTGCTTTCCACACCCAGGCACAGCATAGCAATGGTCTTGCAGCCTCAAAATGAGGAACTCAGCTTTCCTTTGCCTTTTTTCAGCCTATTTCAAGATCACAACACAAACTTGAAGCTCCTTTTAGGACTGAATATCCCCCTACCTTCTCTAGGGCAAACTGTGGTGGTATCATATCTGTTCTTAAGGCTGGCCCGTAAGAGCTTGCCACCACTGATGGCTTGTTCCTCCTATGTGCAAACAGGACGAAGAACACATTAAACAGTGCTCTTTGAAAAACATTTTGTATTTTCCCAGCGAACAGTAGGGGACTACAGTAAAGCCATGAGCCTCCCACCATCCCAGCTTTCTGCAGGGGTCTTTCAGCAGCTGGCATTGTTGAGATGCATGCTGGGCTGGAACCTGTTTGCTACAGAGCAGCCTCACACAGACTGATCAGTTAGTTGTGCTTCGTACAAAAGAGCTGCTTGTAAGATCTGGTTATATTTTTTCCATCAAAACTGTTCTTCTTCCATCTACAAGAAAAATGAATGTTCGCCTCCACGGAAAATGGGATTGTGAAGGAATCATTTGCTTTCCATAGAGAACACCAACTTTTGTCAGCCACTGCAAGCCTGCCATAAGGACATTTTCAGTGGACAGCCACAGCTTCCAACCAAAACAACATATTTCCACATTACTTAAATGAAGCATTTAATTTCATTTGCTTTATTAAATTCAGTCACCGCCTCCTCAGGTGCCATGGTGTCTTGTGAAAATTGTGGTTTGACAGCTTCACACCCCACTCTCCCCTTTCCAACAGACTCTGCCTATGGCCAAAGCTGTGCCAAGACAAAAAGCTGCATGTGCCCTAGGAGATACAAGGTGTTGATAAAGGGCCTCACCCTGAGGAAGACCAAGTTCCGTTTCTAAAATATTGCATATTTTGTGGACATATCCGAACCAGCTACTGATGTGACCTCATCAGCAACAAAGTTGGGGTGAAGGCTCTATCTTGTTATCTACAAAGCCCTAAGCTGCTCAGAAATGTCCTGCTTTTAGAGCACAGATGGAAAGGTCTTTGGGGAAGCTTCAGCAGGCAATACCCTCATAGCCCAAAGATGTCGCAGTTGTTGCTCTGTCTGAAAAACTGGGAGAGTGAGAGGGAAACTGATACTGAAAACTAGAGGGAAAAAAAACAGTGCTTCTGGTACGATGTTCGCAGCTTTACAATCCAAATAGCTCTTCCTTCTTTGACAAAAGCCAAGCTCATGGGACTTGCCACTGGTGGGCGTTGCTTTCTTTCCATTCACTGCTGTAATGGTTAGATGCTAATAAAATGAGTGATGATGTGCATCTTTATCGAGTGGTTCAATTACAGTCTCCCTTACCACAGCTCTCCCACAAGAAGAGAGCAGGATGTGCCAAGGGTTTGACTTTGTTTTACAGGTTCATGGGGGGTAGGAGGGTTCCTTCTCTGAAAGCAAAAATCTGCTCACTCCCCTGAAAAGAAAATAATCCCCCTTTTCTGAGCCAATTTTCTGCTGATTTTTGGCTCAGTTCCTCGTTCCATTTGGAAGCCATATTGCAGTGTGAGCAAGGAAACAGCCAATAAACAAGGGCTCTGGTATTTGCTTTTCTGGAAGTCCCAGGCAAGACCTGTAGCTGAAGCACTGTGATCAGGATCCCAGAAACATCTGCTTTCTTTTCAAAGCTGAAGTATTCTTTTTATTTGATTTTTTTGCCCCCCTCCTGCTTCCATAAGCACCTTTGTGCTGTGGAGGGAACAGGGGAGGAAGGGGAGCTCTCAACTATAGAGGCAGAGCAGAGTGAAAAACTGAACTCTGCAATCTCTAGATAATTATGCCTGGCACCTAAAGGCTGGGGCAGTAATCCTTACATTTCTTTCACACTCCATTGACGGATGGTGTGTTGGGGGTGTGAAGTCTATTTCCCGTTTCCCATCGCTGTCCAAGTGCTGGAACTGCAGGATGAGCTTCCTAAAGCTCAATCCCCCTTAGCAGATGTGCTTTTTTTTCTGGGGTTGGTTTTTTGTTGGCTGGTTGGTTGGTTTTAGTTTTTTTTGTGGGTTGGTTGGTTTGGGTGGGTGGGTGGGTTTTTTAGTTAGTGTCAGCAT